>JASCQY010000162.1:47390-70872 GCA_030264315.1 Sardinella tawilis
ACACACACACACACACACACACACACACACACACACACACACACACACACACACACACACACACACACACAAATTAGAACAATGTATAGTTAGTCCAGTTTATAGATTTGATTTAATTGATTGGATTTTCAACGTGTTTTATAAGCAATCAATCAATGTATTGTTTATAGTAAAAAATCACAGTCAAGGTCTCAGTACAATGTACAATTTATCAAAGTGTAACCCATATGTAGTGTTTTCTCAAGTTTTCCTTTAAATGTGATTCATGTCTATGATGTGGTATACACTCACAGCCTCCTCTATCTGTCTCTTGTAGCTCTTGAGCTTGTTCTGGAGTTTCTCCACAAGCTCTTGCATGCGCTCATTGGTCTTATGGTCCTCCTCAGTTTGGAAGATCAGCTCCTTCAGACGTCGCTCATTCTTACGCAGGACCTTCACTGTCTCAATGTGTCGCTTCTGCTCACCATCCAGCTCTGTGTCCAGCTCTTTGATCTAGGAACATACAAGAGCATCTAGTTTAGAGGTTGGTGTTGTTGGTTTTGTGTCTATGCCAGTTTGTTTGTATTTTTGTTAGTGAAAGCCTACCCTAAACTAAAAGAAAGAGAATGTGGAAAAAAATATCAGAGAAGCCAAAAAAAAGAAAAGAAAGAGAAGAATGTAATTGCAGACCCTGGCTTCCATTTTCTGGATGGTCCTTTTTCCGGCCTTCAGGGCAATCTGCTCTGCCTCCTCCACCTTAAGCTGCAATTCTTTTATGGTGATCTCATTGTTCTTCTTGATTTTTTCCAAATGCGCAGCATGGTCATGCTCCTGACGGAGCTCCTCTGCCATGCGTGAGGCCTGCAAGAGACATTTGGTATTACAAATTTAATTTAATTCGGTCATGATTATACTGTTCAATAGCACTAATAATACTGTCAAAAGTAATTGGAGGATTAAAATGGCAAGTACTTACATCAGTGATTGCTTTCTTAGCTCTCTCATCAGCTGCACGGAATTCGCTGATCAGCTCCTCATTTTCATTCAGGATGCGAGTTATATCACTCTCCAGTTTGCGCTTTGTGACAGTCAGACTTTGGTTCTGATTAGAAAGAAATATGTTTTGTTGATTGTGCAGTTCAATCTTAACTAATAACTGCCAACCTTTATTTTTCAACTTGGTATTAAATCAGTGAAATGACCCCCCCCCCCCCCTTGATGATTTATAAAAAAGGATTTATAAAAACTTTGCTGACTCACTCCATAAACACATTGTATTAATATGTGATGTTAAAGTCACATGATTGTTTTTAGCTGTTTTTCTGTTTACTCTTTTGTAATAAATATTTATCATGTTAATTTAAACAAACATCCACAGTAGCCTTTTATTTGGCTATTATTATTATTATTATTATTATTATTATTATTATTATTATTATTATTATTATTATTATTATTATTTTACCTGGACATTGAGCTCATTATGACGCTCAGTGACCTCGATGAACTCCTGCTCCAAGACTTTACGGGAGCGTTCGGAGGCCTCCAGTCCGCTGCGGATCTCCTCCATCTCTGTCTGGAGCAGGCTGAGGCGGCGCTCCTGCAGGGTGTACTGCTCACGCAGCTCCTCATGGTGGCGGGCATCCTCATCCATCTGCATCTGCATATCCTGTTAGGAACAGCACAGAGAGGGACCACCAAATAATCAGCCAAAGACTTATTCAGTGCTTGAAGTGCTTGAAGTGGCTGTTCTGTCATTATGCGCCTTATTGCCTTATGAGCCTTATGAGCCTTATGATGAGTTATTTAAGCCCGTTTGAAATGCACAAACAATTGAAGGGGAGGTGGATTTTGAGTTCAGTCAGCTGACAACAAGTGCACTGTTTGTTTGTATTTTAAAACATGCCAAAAACAGATCTGGCGAACTTGTAAAAATATAAGAGCTGCATAAGTTGGGTTTGTATTTTGTGTGTGTGTGTGTGTGTGTGTGTGTGTGTGTGGCCTACTTTGATCTGCTGCTGCAGTTTCTTGAGGGTTTTGACCAGTTCGCTGTTATTCTTATTGGCATGGTCCAGCTGGATCTCCATCTCATTGAGATCAGTCTCCATTTTCTTTTTCATCCTAAGAGCCTCGGCACGACCTTTGGCCTCTGCCTCCAGGCTGGCTTGAAGGGACTCCACAGCACGCTGGTGATTCTTCCTGAGAAACAGTCAGACAAGGCCAAATAATGTAAAGAAATATGTATAAATCCAGACTTTTTATTTAAAACGTATTGAAAATCACATTGAATTATGGTAAGTGTTTTGCTTATACTTTTCTGTTTATACTGTATAGTGCGTGTGTGTATGTGTGTGTACAGTATGTGTGTGTATGGGTGTGTGTGATTTGGGATGTCTTCACCAAATATGTGTGGGTCATCATTTTCACCTTGTAATTTCAAACTCCTCCTCCTTCTCATGAATCCTGCGATCGATGTCTGCTTTGACCTGAGCCAGTTCCAGCTGGACTCGAACAACCTTACCCTCTTCAACCTCAGGGGAAAGAATAACAGCAAGACTGCATAAGCCGTCTGTCTCATACAGTATTCAATAGTCTGCCAAAAGCAATAACTTTTGATTTATGAAAATTGGTCTGGAAATGTGTCTTTTTCCAACTAGTAAAAATTTTCTTTTTCAAGTCTGACTGGCAGCCATCACTTACCTCTAGAGCGGCTTCAGTCTCTTCCAGGGCCATCTGCAGTTCATCCTTCTCAACCTCCAGTTTCTTTCTGGCTTTTTGTAGCTCATGGACACTCTTTCCTCCCTCGCCGAGCTGCTCCACAAGATCTTTGATCTCCTCTGTGCATAAATTAGATTTTTGTTACAGAACAGACAGAATAACAAACCTCCCCTTGCCTACATGTTGTATGTCATCATGTTCCTATTGCATGTGAAAATGTCAGTGCCTCCCAGATTCCCTAGACTGTGTGTGTGTGGGTGGGTGGGTGTTATTTCCCACCTGTGAGGATCTTGTTGTCCTTCTTTACGGTCTCCAGGTGATCGAGAGACTCCTCATAGGAGGTCTTGAGCTTGTACACCTCGGTCATGTAGGTGCGGCACTCCTTCTGGGAGGTGTCCAGCTCCAGCTGGAGTTCCTCACACTTCTGGCTCCATTCGGCAATCATCTTGTCAAAGGTGCGCTGTTTCTTGTCGAGAGCCGCCGCAGCTGCATTGGACTACAATAGGCCCGGAGAGAGACCACACATCTTAGTTGGGGGTTCCAATGAAACAGCACAATTTATGAGGCACTGATAGAAGATGGCTATCAGAAGTGTGGTCCTCCAAAGTTGAGAGCGGAAAAGTACTGTCTTATTTATATTGCATGTAATAAATTTTATTTATGTTCCATGTAATGCAATATTTCACTTTCACTCTCCTTTTACTCATCATATGAAGTTGTCTCTCGCTGCCGACTTGGGAGGACTTTTATTTTCTGACTGAATGTTTGAAATGTAAGGCGTACCTTCTCGAGGTCAATGGTGAGGTCTTCCACCTCTCCCTGCAGCCTCTGTTTGACTTTCTCCAGACTGGCTGCGCGGGCCTGGGCTCCTTCGGCAGCCTCCTCAGCCTCCTGCAGCCTAATGGCCAGCTTGCGCCTGCGGGGAAATGATCAGCCAGGACTTACGATCATGATTTTTTTTTTTAAAGGTAGCAGTTACTTTGGCCCCATAAGCCAGCCTAGTATTCCATGTTCAGTTTAGATCATGCTGGCCATTGCACAACATTGTCCAATTCAAAACAGGATGTTTCTTCCATTACCATTTCTTTTATTCAGTGAAATGTTTAAATGCCTTACGACAATTGCTAAGTGAATTTGCTGGCCTCGTTTAAAGTATGTAAATCAAAATATGCATATGTAATATGTATTTAAACGTATATACTGTGTATGCACATACTGAGTATAAAGTAATTGAACTTACTTGGTTTCCTCTAGCTCCTCCGTTTTGTGGATGGCATCAGTTTCATACTTGGTCCTCCAAGTGGTGACATCAGCATTGAGCTTGGAGATGAGACGCTGCATCTCAGATTTGCCCTGCTGCTCTTCCTCGAGCTGCTCTTTGAGCAGGTCCAAGTCATGGCGAGCATTGGCCAATCCCACGACTGCTGCACTGCGAGCCTGGGGATGACATGAGTGACATGATGCAACTAGAACGACATGGCAAGCAGGTAGGTTATGGTAAGGTAAGCCATGTTTTTTAAAAGATATTTTTGGGCTTTTTTGCCTTTCTTTGGACAGGACAGTTAGAGAGTGACAGGAAGTGAGTGGGAGTGAGAGATGGGGAGGGATCGGGAAATGACCTCAGGTCAGACTCAAACCCAGGTAGCCACGTGAGCCACGGCGCCCCAGGTAAACCATGTTTGAGGCACCATGTGTCCACTTTAGCTTATTTGATTGATCTGTTTCTGCATTTGAATTGTTTTTGCATTAATGTGTGATACTGTATATTTGTTTTGCTTTTAAAACTTCATGATGTTCCCTCTGCCGACTCTCAAGACCATCTTGTTAAATAAGATTATTTTCTTATACCTGATTTCAGTTTTCTACGTTTTTATTATTTGACCTTTTTAGGCTTTATTATTTTTACCTTTGACTCTTCATCCAGCTGCCTCTTGAGCTCATCGACCTGGTTTGTCATTGTTGACCTCAGACGTGTGATCTGGCTGAGTTTACTTTGTGACTCATCCAGCTCACGACTCAAATCGCTGTTCTCGGCTGCAGAATGCAGATCATGTTGAGTCAAGTAATTGTAAAACAAACAATTTATTAGTAAAATGATTATATTCATAATAAAAAGCTCCGGATGAAAGCTGATCTTGGGAATGATGACTCAAACATTTAGATTTATTGTTAATCTGAGAATTTCAGTATCTCAGTATCAGTGTCTGGGAATGCAAGGGTCTACCTGACAGACGGATCTTGAAGGCACTCAGCTCTGCCTGGTTTTTCTCCATATTTGCCAGCTTTGCGTTAGCTTCAGCCAGGTTGTCTTCCAGTTTACGCACATGGGCATCAGAATTCATCTGCAAAATATAAAAAGAAACACATTTCAGTGTTCACTTTTAAGACTTTTAGCTCAAGCCATTTATCATTTTCTTTAGACAACAGCACCAAGTACGTACAATAAACATATACATAATCCCGTACCTTGGCTTTTTGGACAGCCTCAATTGTGGCGTTGAGGTCATCAATCTCTGCCTTCATGACCTGCTTGTCCTTCTCCAGCTTGATTCGGACCCTCTGTAGATTCTCTACATGCTCTCCCAGCTCAGCCATCGCATCGGAGTGTTTCTTACGCAGAGCTGAGGCAGTGGCCTCAGACTGCAGTGCTGCTTCCTCCAGTTCCCTGCGCAGCTTCAGGAGTTCTGCCTCGCGCCTTTTGTTCTGCTCAACCTAAAAGAGCAGATAAGAGAAGAGAAGAACATTAAGTATAGTTGTCCAGATTCAACCTTTAGGTTCGATTGATATGACTGTGGTCAGAGTGTGTCATTAGGGTACTGTAAGTCAGTATGTTAGTGTACAGTAGGCACCTGAGCAACAGTTGCGCCTCCAGCTTCCTCCAGTCTGTCTCCAAGATCCTCCAGATCTCGAGACAGATCTGCTCGCTGTTTCTCCACCTGATTGAGAGGATTGAGGTCTAATGAGTGCCTGAATAATAAAGCTGAGAGTGACAAAGCTGTGGAAACGAAATGAATGGAAGTGAATGCTAATGTACCTTGGCTCTTATGGCCCTCTCTGCCTCAAGCTCCTCTTCAAGCTCCTCAATACGAGCCTGTTGATAATAATGTGTGTCAGCTGAGATAAAGAGACTTAAATGAAACCTTCCATATTTATATTTCATTTTCTATTTGTGTTACCTGGTGCTCCTTGAGCTTCCGGTGTAGAACAGTGCTGAGAGACTGCTCATCCTCCAGTTTAGCATTCATATTATTTATCTCAAAGTCCCTCCTAAAAGGTTAAGAAAAGAGATACTGGGTTACTTAGCCTTTTCATGTTGTCTATTATATCGGTCATGAATTACTTGCTAATAAATTGCTTTCATGTAGCTTTAGAGGGACATGCAGGTGATGTTCAACATACTTTTTGATAACCTCCTCCAGATCAAGCTTAGCTCGTTCCATTTCATTGAGATTGTCAATGGTAATTTTGAGATCACCCTCTGCTTTGCGTCGGGCTTTCTCTACCTCTGCACGGATTTTCTTCTCCTGTTCCCAGTTGTCCTCCAGCTAAACAGATAGATTTTTTTAGCTGCAGAGATTGAATTGTCATCCATCTATATCAATACTAAGATTGAGGTTTTAGATTTTCTACCTCATGCACTTGGGTGGTGAGCTTGCTATTGGTTTTGGTGAGGCTGTTGACTTTATCCTCCTCTGTTTGAAGGTCTTCCAGAGTTTTCTGTCAGAATTATATCACATTATTTAAATCTCCATTTGCAAAACCATTTTACAAAAAGTTCTGGCAGATTTGTTTTTCTCAAGAAAAAAAAAACATTAATAAGTTATGACAACCTTGGTGACATTTTATTATTTAATCAGTTTTCTTCTTAGCAGTCAATTTCTGTTTGAAGATGTAGAAGTGTTTTATAAAAGAGGTGATATTGTTTACCTGCTGAAGCTCCTCAAGAGCTTTCCTCTCTTTGTTGAGCTTAGCAATGGTGTCCTCCCTCTGAGTAAGGTCTCCACTTAGACCTCGTACTTTATTGTCAAGAGCCTGAAACAGTGAACAACAACTCCCTTGTAAGTGAAGGTCAATATTAGTCAAAGGAAGAAATTCTGAAAATGAAACTTTAACCTTTTAGACACTTTTCAAATAAAATTTGTAGAATAGATCTGAAACCCATTTCACAGAATTGTTGCTTTTCTGGTATGTTTGCTGATTGTCAGCTTGTACTTCACCCTTAGCAAAAATATATATACTGGTAAATTATATTGGTTTTAACTCACTGCTGTTGTCTCTCACCTGTTTCTCCTTCTCTGACTTGGCCAGAGTGGATTCCAGTCCCTCCAGATCTCGTTTGAGGTCTATGAGCTCTGCCTCTACCTTGCGCTTTTGAGCGGTTAGTTGATTAGCAGTGCTCTCCTCCTCCTCCAGTCTCTCCTTCATATCCTGAATCTGCTCTTCCATGTTCACCTTTTGCTTCATCAGCTGACTACAGCGTTCTTCTGCATCACTAGTGTTGTCTTGCTCCTACAGGGTCAAAGGTCAAAATGGACATTACTTCAAATGACCTTTTTTCAGGTTGAAGCATCATCCCTCTAAGAAGTAATCCACCTGAACATACAGTATAGGCATACAGCTTCCTATGTTCAAATGTATAATCTTTTAGGGAAGTTGTGTGTCATGTATTGTGTACGTGCTAGCTTACAGCAGACAGTGCCAAAGCCAGGTCATTCTTCTCTTGGGAGAGAGTGGCCATTTTTGCTTCGAGCTCTTTGAGCCTCTCCTCCATCTCTGCAACCTTCTCAGTAGCAGCTCGCAACTCTTCCTCTTTGGCCTTCATCATGTCTTCCTGGCGAGCCACCTGCAGCAAAGGCTTCACCTAAAGGGAAAGAGGAGGAGAGCTTGACGTAATGTTTTACATTTTGTCTTGGTAACTGGTGCATTTGATTCCATAGTACTGTAGCTGGACCATTTTGACGTACCTTTGTATAAAGTTTCCACCAACCCCAGTATCGCAGCTGGAGGAACTTTCTCACATTCCTCTGAATTGCAATGAGAGCAATTCTGATATCAAACCAAAGAGAAGGAAAAAAGTTTAATGACACATTTATGACTTGTTAGCTGATAAATGTTAAAATTCAGCTAGTATCATTCCATGCTTTCCTCAGTCACTCACCTTCTGTCAAGCATCTTCTTGAATTCAATTCTCATGAGCGTTCCCCTGAGACGGCCCTGCAACATGGTGATGATCTTTGCCAGGCGCTCATCGCGCATGTCCTCAAGCTTAGCCAGGACTCCAGCGCGGAAGAACACCTGCAAGACATTAGAGGATGAACAGCTATGGAATATGCCTTTGGATACTGTACGAGGTGGCATTATGACATTTCATGTTTCTCTACACAGTGGCCTCTGTAGTTGCTATAGGTGTAGGCCTACCTTTGTGTGTCCGATTCTGTATTCCATGTTATCCAATCCAATTGAACTCAGAATTAGTTCTGATGCTTTTTTGTTGTCAACAAATCCCTTTGGGATTACGTTGGGGTTCAGGATGTAGTATCTGAAAAAGGGTCAGACAAAGAGATTATTTTGTTGCTAATGCAGTGTAAATGTGTTGTCTACAGAGTGAAGTTCAAAAACACCATCAACCTCTGTTTAAATTCAGGATACTGCAGCCTGTTGGGGAAGCCTTTTCTGCAGATACGGATTCCCTCAAGGACACCATTGCAGGCCAGCTGGTGCAAGATCAGGAAGCTGTCACAAACACCTGGGCAGATGAAATACAATACAATATTGCTCAGCTACAAATAAGAGATGAATATATTTCACACAGACATACTGTATATGTTCAACTTAGTTCCTACCAGATTGCTTGAATTCATTGGGAACGATGCAGCGGACAAAATGAGGAGCAGTGCTTCGCAGTGTGCTCATCAATTTGTTCAGTTGTTCCTGTTGAAAAGCAATTAAATGATTTGATGAAATATATCTGTTTTATGTTTTGTGTATGCTGCAGATGATCTGTGTATTCAGTTACCCTGCGATCAACTGTAATTGGTGATAGCCGTTTTTAACTAATATTCAAATGATATGGTAGCTTGACATGACCCAAGGTCTGTGTATAAAACTGTTATGACAGTTTAAAACACAATGACCGAATCTCAGTATTTCAGTATTTCATGACAGCCATGGATCTGCATCATGATTAAGTTCATTCTTTGAGGCCTCAGGGCCTCAGGATTTATAAGGAGTGATTGGCTTCAGCCATTGCTCACCCTGTAGAAATTGGAGACGGTCTGGAAGGAAGCACCCTTCTTTTGCTGCTTCTTAGTTCCGGCTGCAGCCTCCTGTTCTTGGAAGAGGATGGACAGCAGAGGCATGGAGGACTTCTGGAACAGACCCACCACCGTCTCATTTAGAGGGTCCTTGTTCTTCTCCAGCCAGCCTGCAATGTTGTAGCCCACCTGAAAAGTAGTAGGCATTTTTTGAGTTTCAAATGAGCTTCTGTAAGATAGAGCTCTGTGATGTAGTTTTGTACTACTGTACCTCATGTGAAATTAGCAGTTATTTTAAAGTTACAAATCATTTGAAATCTTTGAAATAATCATTTGAAAAGACGCAGAGTTAGTGATATGATATAAATCAGAAACTCACAGTGCCAGCGTAATGCACCAGCTCAAAATGAGCCTCTGGCCCCTTCTTCCCCCCTTTTGGCTTGAGGAAGTTGGCTGATTTGCCCAGATGATTGTCATACAGGGCAGCCTTAAAGGTGGCATCAGTGGCTTTAGGGAACACACACTGCTCTTCCAGAATGGAGAAGATTCCCATTGGCTGTAATGAGAGTGACAAGACACAACATGAACACTTCCTTTCTTTTCCTCTCACAGAACCAACTGAAATTTACTTCCTTCAGAAATATGCTAATAGTAGACCTTCTCCAGTAGCTCAATGCAGGCTTGGAGGTCCAGTCCAAAGTCAATGAAGACCCAGTCAATGCCCTCTTTCTTGTATTCTTCCTGTTCCAGAACGAACATGTGGTGGTTGAAAAACTGTTGCAGTTTCTCATTGGTGAAGTTGATGCAGAGCTGCTCAAAGCTGTTGAACTGCAAACGAAAAGCAGACAACGCAAACGTTAAATTGATCTATTTGAAAACATACACATTCAACATGTCAAGAACAGGCATACAGTAGAAGACTCTTCATCAAAATAACAATGCATGTAAGTGGATAACACAGAAGTGAAATTTACCTCAAAGATCTCAAATCCTGCGATGTCCAACACACCAATGAAAAACTGGCGCTGCATTTTGGTGTCCAGGGTCTTGTTGATTCTGACCACCATCCACTTGAACATTCTGTCGTAGACGGCCTTAGCCAGGGCACCGATGGAGTAGACGCATTGGTCCTGGTTTTGACCTTTGGTCACAAACTCATTCCCAACTTTGACTCGTGGCCTGGTGATTCCCTTCTGGAGATCCCCAGAATTGATCCCCATAAGGTGGGCAACTTTGTCAGCCACTGTGTATTGGAATGAGAATAGAACACAGCAGTGGTTACATGGAGAGGCACGATAAAAACCAGCAGTGTCATTTTTCTGCCTCGGCTATCTGATGTGTGCGCACCCTCAGTGGAATCGACGTCAGCCTGCTCCTCCCGCGGCTTCTGCTTGAATTTCATGTTGCCGAAATGCATTATGCCACCTGTCAGCTTATAGACGCTCATTTTCTCCTCAAGAGTAAAGCCGAGCACATCAAAGGCCACCTTTTGAATAAGAATTAGAGAAAGAAAACTTATCCGTTTGACTGCAGTGAACAACATTCATGTGAAATGTGCAAACACGATGCTGCAACAGTTCAGAAAACTTGGCTGAGGCAAGCAGGAGAATGACTTACATCGGTAAGCATAAGCTCCTCGCCATCATCCATGTTGTCTACCATGGTGACCCCCTGACAGACCCACACATACTGCTTTGGGTCTTTGACCAACAGGAGTTCCTCTGGAAAGAAGAAAGATTTTGTATGTTCTTATTTAAAATTTGTATTTGTCATGCATCGAAATACAGGCTCATGTAATGCAGTGAATCATTCCATCATGATCTGTGTAATTATTATGAAACACCAAGTCTATTTCATTTGATTATTTTTTATCAGGACAATACTCATTTAGTATACTGTGTACACTTGAGTGTTTATGTGTATACACAAGCCCCAGTGAAGAGATATTGCTCACCAAGCAGCTCAGGTTTCTTCCCTGACAGGAGCTGATAAAAGATGTGATAGCCACGCTCAGCAGCTTGTTGAGAGATCACACGGGACTTCTCCAACAGATCTAAAGAAGATGAATACAGGACATACAATATGGAGATGAATACTGTACAATACAATACTCATTTTTGGCATGGAGGTGAACGGACTTGACAGAATCAGTAAAATCAGCGTTGAACTCACAAGTCTCAATGTCTGCACCAGCCAGCTTTGCTGTTGGCCCAAAGTGGATTCGGATGAATTTACCCTAGAGGAAAAGTAACAGCTTTAAGTTAAAACTTGAAAACTTGAAACTTTCTCACTTATGATCTTTTAGAATGCTGGACTGAGGAATGAGTAGGATGTCTCACAAATCGAGAGGAATTGTTGTTCCTGGTGGTTTTGGCATTCCCAAAAGCCTCAAGAACTGGATTGGCCTGGATGATTTGATCCTCCAGAGAACCCTGATAAGCAAAATGTGTTATATTAGTTTTTCTTGTTTTCATGAGTCTTTGAAAAAAACATTTTAAAAGTTAGATCTTTATCTAACCTATGTCTCCTAGGGTTTACCCTGTCACTAATTGATCCTCATTTGTATGTGACTAAATGCTTCTGTTAAATGAGTAAATGTAAATTTAAATTTATAAATGTTAGATTACCTTGGAGTCCCCTACTTGTTTGGAGCCAGTGGCCCCCACATTCGCAAAGTACTGGATGACCTTCTTGGTGTTTTCAGTCTTGCCGGCACCAGATTCTCCGCTATGAATAGATTGAAACATAATTAAAATGCAAATGGTCTGTGGACCATTATTTCAGCATTACTATGTCGTGACCATAATTGATCATACTTACGTGATCAGCATAGACTGGTTTTCTTGCTCTGACATGAGACATGGGAAGGACACAGACATATATGCATGTTAATGAATGAATAACCTTGCAAGAGGCCTTGTTTAAGTAAATGTAAAATCGTAATGCAGGCCTACACATTTATCTGAAACATAAAGAGGATGCAATGAAAAATGTCTTACCCATCAACATGTCATGATAAGCATTGTCCGAGATGGAGAAAAGATGAGGAGGAACTTCATTGCGTTTCTTCCCCTTATACATGTTGGCCACCTTGGCCCCATAAATCGGGAGCCACTTGTAAGGGTTTACAGTGACACAGAACAAGCCCGAGTACGTCTGCCAAACAGGGAAATTCAGAATGTGAACAAATGTCCACAGGCAACTGTCCACGAGTAACACCATGCAGTTCTTTTACATTAAAATAATGTATAGTCTTGCTTTCATTACCCAGCAGCTTTTTTAGAATGTGAGTAATATTTATTAGGGGTATGTTTTTTTATGACCACGTAAATTGTATTAATTTGGCTCACATAGATTCTCATGTTCACATATCGGGAACGCAAGTTCTCCAGCACGCTGGCCTCATTGAGGAAGGTGAGGTTGGCCATGTCGTTTGCCTGATAGAACTTGGGTGGATTCATCTGCTGAAGGTCATCCTTCTTCATGGTGACCGTCTGAGAAATCAAACAAAACAAACAAACAAACAAAAAAATTGTTTTACATCAATTAACATATTTTCTATTATGCTAATACTGTATATTATATCTTCATGATTTGGGCTATGAATTATATTACGAGTAGTATGTTAGTTTTTGATGCTTTGAGTAAATAATAATAATAATAATAATAATAATAATAATAATCATTATAATTTAATTGATTGAACTGATTAAATTACGTACGGTATTTTTCACAGTCTTGACAGTGACTTTGTCTCCATCATCGGACTGGATCTCGCCGGCAATGAAAGCGTCTTTATCGTCCTTCACCCAACAAGACTTCTTGATGTCATAGGGCTTGTTCATGGCGTCCAGCTTCTCCTTGTCTGTAGGAGCCAGGAAGGGCATGGGGTCCACTTCATCCCCACACTCACCTTTGTATCCACCCGGCATGGTTGCAGTCGAAAAACGCAACCCCTAATCCAAAGTACAAAAAGGGGTCCCTGCAGGAACGCTGTACACATAAACCAAAAGACATGAATGCAATTAAAAAAAAAATCAGTTATTAGGGCTTAGCCTCAAGCTGAACACACAAAACATTATGACCAGGCCACAAGATATTTACCAAGAGTAAGGCAGCAGAGAAACCAGCCGTGATGGTGCAGGTGCCTGGTTTCTGGGTGGGCCTTTATATACCGACTGTGAGGCTCCTGTTTTGGTATGAGCCATTAAAGAAGCCATTACCCCAAAGGGTGGAATTATCCTATCTGAGGAAGATCCTCTCATAGCTTGGAGAATAGGGAATTCTGCAAGCACTCTATGACCTTTTTTGGCAGCCAGCAGGAGTGTGGTTGCTGTCTGCCATTAATATGTTTCTTAGCCTATATGTGGGTTTGGAGAGTTTTCAGTGAATATAAAACGGTTCAGGTAGCAGTACACACTCACACACACACACACACACACACACACATGCTTTGTTGCATATATATGTGTATATCTATGGATTCATTATTTATTCATTTACAAGGACAAAGATAATTTATTAATTTAAATTGATTCATGTAACTTTTATTGACTGAATTCTCTGGTGTTGCATTACATGTCATTTTTAAAAATAGGCCTATAGTTAAAATCCATACATAAAAATCCTAACCACTGAATGTGTGATTGCTGTTTAAAGTTTTAATAGCTCGTTTCTGAATGAAAAACATTAACATAATCAGCTGTTGTTTTTATCCTTGGGGAAAGGACGTACGAATGTACGTAGTAGCTGATGACAGAGCTTAATGAGTTTTAAAAGAACATCGACTCTACCTCAGATCAAATTAGATTCCCTTTCCATTCGACTTTCTACAGCAGCAGTCAGGATAAGTAGTTTTACTGTTTTTGAACCCATGTGTTTAGTCCGTTGAGCCAGTATAATTTGTAGATGGGTTAATGTGAATTTCCATGTGTTTTGTCCATCCCAAATTATTATGATGTTTCCATGTCTGCATGTCTGTATTTTTATCTATTTATCTGTGTCTGCATCTGAATGCTTGTGTCTTTGTAGTCGAATTAGCAAGGACGTCAAAGCCACTGGCCTAAACTTCAACAGTTTATCTAGCAGAATTTCTGAACACATTAACTTTAGAAACATTGTTTCCATTGGAATTTTCAGATAGGAAATAAAAAAAAAACATTTAAGACTGTCAACTGGAGTTGCTCAACACTAAACACTGACAACTGAAGTAGCATTCTCGACAAGCTGTCATGTAATATAAGATGTTAAAAGCCATTTGCACCATGTCTTTGTCCTTGTAAAATAATTTTGATATCTTGTTTGCCCTGCCTGTCTGGTTTGTTAATCCCCAGTACTTAGTGATAACATAACTCTATGCCTCAAAAAGGAATGTGTGGAGATATGATCCCATCGTTAAGGGTGGGATCAATCAGGAAAAAAAAGCTGTGAACACAATTTAGTCTCCCCAGAGATGTAAGAGGTATTCATGACAACTGCACACACACAACCTTTGAGCATCCTAACTTAGCAGTGTCAGTCGCGAGGGCTAAATCTGTCCACTAATGTGTGTGGGACAGAACAACATTGCCTCAGGGATAGCACCAGATAATATTACCATCACCATTTGCCAGGTATTGAGTGAAGTTCAGGCACACAGGGGCTAGTGCCATTGCACATAGCAATAGGGAACATTTAGAAGTTTATTTAACCACATCAGACTATTCACAACTGACAGGGATGGGACTTCTTGGGATGTTAACAGTGACAGTTGACTGTAGGCCCTACATTTTTAAAAGAATTTGTGTTTTCTTTGAGATTGGATGGATGTCAAACTGGCGATGCTGTCAAGATGGAAGTGGGTCTATTTGGTTTTATTTGCAGGTTAGTCAGGTTGGTCAGGAGGATTACATGATGAAGAAAGGAGCTGTAACACTGAGCTTAATTGTGATGTGATGTACATTGTTACTGTTTGTACTACTGCGCTGTATTTCTATCTGATGTCTTATTGAAAAAAATCACTTTTGTTTATTTATTGGGTCTCAGTCCTTTGCATATCTATATTTGCAATTTGTCTGTAATATTTGGCTAGCTGTCTGTTAATGCCGTGACTTGATTTGGCAGATTACTTGAACCTCTAAACAGCCTGTAAACAAAAAAATATTTCCTGGTTATGACTAGCTTTTGATGCAAATATCCATTCTTTAAAGGAGAAGTTCGGTGTGAATCAATCCATAGCCCCGTTGTTCAAGGTCACTGAATGTTGTTTATAGGAAAAAGAACAAAAAAAATTGATAGAACAAAGGATGAATAATGAACCGGGCAACTAACACTATGTAAATGGGGCATAGTGTCTTACTTTCAGTTTCATTTCACTATGCCCCATTCAGTTAACAATAGTTATTGGTGTATAACTCTGCCTATTTTTTTTTTCGTTCTTTTTTGCTACAGACAGCATTCAGTAATCTCTACCTACAGGGCTATGGATTGATTCATACCGAACGTCTCCTTTAAAATTGTTTCACTTTACTGGCTTATATTCTCAGCATGCCCTCAAAGATATGTCTATAGGCTACAGTAGGTCAATAAATAAATAAATAAAGGAAGGCAAAATCTGATGTCACTTCAGTGCCCAATATGTAGTAATAGCCTACTGCACTTTGATTTGTTTCCTATAGGTGGTAGTCTTGAGTAACAGAAGAATGACTGCATTTCAGTGATTTCACATTCCCATGTAACCTGTTAGTCTACAGGTTTAACACTATGTAACTTTTTTGACATTCTTTGAGGTGCTCTTATATTGAAGGCAATTCACAGTGGAGTAGGCTATGGTGGGTGACACCACAAAGTAGGCCTAAATAAAAGAAAAATAATACCTAGCAGTGAAGCCTTCAGAATTAAATTGCTGGTTGTAGGTCTATTGCCATTTAACACCAGGCTAATAAGCATTTTCTAGCAGTGCCAGATTAAAAAAATGTTTTGAAGGGTTCTAACTTTCAAATCAAACTCTTAATGTTTTTTAAAGCTTAACTGTCCAAGTATCCAAATATTGAATCCATATAGATAGATAAGGTGGTTCAAGAATCTAGGGGAAATTAATTTCTTAGGAAAATTAATTCATCCTAGACTAGGCTAGTGGTTGGCTGTAAAAAATGCAATGAAATTGTGTCTCAGTCGATTTTGTGGTGTGTAAAACTTAGCCTAACTAATATAAAGAACTATAAATACTCATTAACAACATAATTTCTGGTTATCTGAAATAGAAAGGTAGGGTAAACTAACTCAACCAGTTAGGCTTCAAACAAGATTGAAGAATTTGTTCTACCCCCTGATGCCTTGTTGTAGGTGAGGACTCGTGCACGGCGACGCTTCACAAGAGCGTGCACGTAATGCCGTGTGTGATGTCAGAACGCCTTTGAGCTCGAAAATGTTAGCCTGTGTAGTTAAATCTGGACGCAACGGAGATTTTTGCGAGAAGGACATAATACAGTTACATCTCTGAAAAAGACTGATACGAGCAGCACATTTTTACATCTGTTTTGTTACTTTCGTGTTTTAAAATAAGTTTGTGTATTGGGTACACCCAAGGAGAAAGTTAGCTCGATTTTTCTCGGAGTGATGTCGAATCCTGGGACTCGAAGGAACGGGTCCAGCATTAAAATTAGACTGACAGGTAAGCTGCCCCTTTAAAATGTATCGATTACTATATTCACTGACAACTTAAAATCCTTTTCTTGTACTGGTGTCTCTGAGTGGATATTATTTGGCAATGGAGCCCTAAGATACAATGGTTGTCTTGCCAAAGGAATTGCCGAAAGGGATAACCTAGCACACGGTGAACAGGGCAAGGAGCTGCCGAGCGTCCTAGCTAGCTAAATGGCTACGTTAGCTAGCTTGTTGGTACGGTTGCTACCTTGGTTTCCATGCTAGAGCTAGATGTCAGGCTAGTTAGCCATTGCTTAGCAAGTATAGCATCAACATTTTAACGTTGTTATTTCACGATTATGGCATTGAAGGACTGTATCAGTTAGTGAGTGCATCATACACAGCAGTGTGGCAAGAAAAGATGCGTTTACGCTATCGTACAGCAATTCGCAGTTTGAGAAGAACTAACGTTAGTCCTTTGCCAACCCAGGGGATTTCAGTAGGATTTTACTGGACCAGACAGTCAGCTAGCTGACCAGTGTAACATGGATATCAGTTAACAGTGTAAATGGACAGCTAAACGTTAATGTGTCCTTGTACTTTTTAGGTAACGTTAACTTGTCCTAGACTATCTTTAAAATGTCAAAGCATGCTACAGCCATGAAACCACGTTTAGCCTTTTAACTGCCACTTGTAGTGCTTTATTGTAGGGGCAATAATGCATGTTAATCAACATTCGGGGCAGGGACTCAGTTCAACACTCATTCAAAAGCTGTTTGTTTCTCTCTTGATGGAGGTCTAGATCGAATTCATTTTTCAGGGGTCAAGAGACCTGTTCTGTTTTGAAACCTGCTGTCTATGGAGAATGGATGTTTGAAGAATGTTATTCTGAAACATACAACAAATGTACGTTATGTAGACCATGAGAGTGCTCTGGTGTGAGAAGCTACCATGCGAGAGTTGTCTTCCTCTCTGTCTACACAATCCACTGAAATCAGTTAAAAAGTGTAAATAGGCTTTATTATTAGCTGAGCAGGTGTATGCCAATGTTTTTTTCAAATTCGTATTATGCTCTTAAAGTGAGCCTTGTGATGTCATTTGCACATTAGGTCAAGTGATAGGTAATGTGTTGTGACTAACATTAGACTAGACTGATGGTGGTATCAGTCCAAAGAACAAATGCATTCAGACATGAACCACCATGTAGGCTACTTCACACAGTATGGTTATTCATGTCGGTTACTGAGAGGCAGCCCAATGCCATCACTTCTCTAGTATCTTAACACTTCAAGTTTGTAGGAAAAGCCTTTGCCAGGGCTTTGTTTTTCTAAATTAAATCTCTTCAGTGGAGCCATACATTGCACTGAGCTTGTCTCCACAGTGTTTATTTGTGTAAAAGCTTTCGTACTCCTTTAAGACACACAAGGACAGCACTTTGTTGTTCACATGGATGAGTGGGCCAGTATTGCTGTGTGAAGCATGACATAATACAAAGCCACCTTGTCCTCACATAGGCTAAACATTCTGAGGTTTGCCAGGCCTGCATGCTTAATGAGTGCATCCGTGTCTCAGTGTTTTACATTGTGTGTGACTGTGTGTGCTTCTAGCCACCCCCTATGGTTATTTACTGCATGTGTGTGTGAGAGCGTGTGTGTGTGTGTTTATTTGGGTGTGTGCGTGTGTGGTGCATGTGAGAGAGATGTCCATCCATGGCCGACAGACGAGGCCATCGCTTCCAGCTGTGTACAACCCCCGAAGCACATGAAAGGAATTCTAATTGGCTAAGGAATGTCTGTCTCCTGAAACAATGAGCTAGAGGCCATTCCACTGGATGGGGGCAGGCCAAGCTGTTTAGTCTCTGTACTTTTTAACCTCATCAGTCAAGAACCTTGTCTAAAGAGAACCTGCTGCCAAAGGAACCATCAGTTAGCCTGTGGAGCAACAGGAGTGAGGCTAATCAGAAGCTTCGTTTATAAAAATATCTTGTTCAGTAATGTTGTCGAGTTTCTCTAGTTCCACAGTTTGAGAGTACCCAGCAAGAACAATGTGATTGTGAAGTCAGTGTTTTCCTGTGGCGGAACATCAGTTCATGTCCCTGGTGTAAATTAATGGAAGTCTTATTTTTACCCTGGATTCATAAACTCATGGTCTGTTGAGTTAATGGCCTGCTATTTCCTGGAAATAAAACGCAGTGACCCTTATCCCAATATCGTTGCCAATTCTCGCTATTTTGCGTGAGCCCAGGTTTTTTTGTGTGTTTTTGTTTCAAGAGAAGCCGAACCAGATGGAATAGACGGATGTAGTTGCCACTTGGCTCGCCCTTCATATTAATTAGCAATGCATAGACTACAATAATAACTGAGAGAAAGGGTCACAACAGATTGCCCCCCCCCCTTATAAGTTGTCTTTGTGAGAGCACTTGATTGCCCTCTAGATTGTCAACACCAATGTTTCCTTTTGTCAGCTGAAGATTCTCACCCTCTGCCTCCTTCTTTGTTAGCACTTTGCTGGGTTGACTTAACACCTTTTTGGACATGCTGGCAGTGGGGGGTGTGTGAGTGCTCCGGGGGCATTGTGGTGGTTTTGACCTTATCAGTGGAAGTCCTGGAAAATAACTAATGGAGAGCCAGTGTGGAAGGATAAGTACAATGCTTTCTCAGGCCACATTCCACTGAAAAGGGGGTAGATGCCAGAAAGATTGAATTATAGTGTTTTCTGAATTCCTCCCTCTCCATCCCAGACACAAAAAGGACCTGTTTTGCTCGACACAGTCTGGGATTTCGATTTTTACAGTGGCTAACTAGGGAGGGCAAATGTGCAACGTCTAGGCTTTAAATACGTGTGTGTGTGTATGTGTGTGTCTGTGTGCGTGTCAGGGGATAAGTGTTGCATTAAGAAAAAGAAGACATTTCCCTTTCTTTTGGAAGTCTGGAAGAATCACCAGAATTCCTTGGAACATTGTGCATATTTTTATAATGCTGCTGGCCCTCCCGGTGGCTGTGAAGGTAGATGTTTCCCACGATGGAAAAGGAAGTCAGGACCCTTACTAGCTCCCCAAAGCAGCTTACTCATAAACAACTGGCAGCTCTAGTGGCTACTCCCCTGGTGCTACTGGTAGAGCATGGCTCCGGCTGTGCCAAGGTCATGTGTCGGATTCCCATGCAGAGGAAATGCTGCTGAACAGTTTGCTTACAAGGCACTGCAGGCGTACCTGGGCATATCTGCCCATATGTCATTTTGTTGGGGGGGGGGGCAGTCATGATTTAGACATCACTTTCATTATTTAGGTTAGAGCATCACTGGGGTTCAGTTGTCATGTAACTTAAAGCACTTAAACATGCCACCATTTGTGGAAATATGTTCATTTTTCATCTCCCCTCAAGTTAATTAATTGAGCCATACGTTTCTCCTGTTCATCCAGTCCTTTTCTCAGTCTGGCTATAGGCCTACCTATTTAAGCTCCAAGCTAACATTTATCATTGAAGCGGATTAGACCAGGTGAGATGCTAATGGTCCAATTTGACTCAATGATACATGCTAATTTGGAGCTAAAATTGGTATTGCCAGACTCAGAGAAGGACTGGATGAACAGGAGAAAGGTATGGTTCAATTAATTAACTCAAGGGGAGATGGAAAATGAACATATTTCCACAAATGGTGATGTGTGGCTTTAAACCCTCATCCTGTGATAAGACTTTCATGACAAGACCTAGAGTATAGGAAATCAACTGATAATATCAGCACTTTTGCCAGTGGTAGTGACAGTGGTACGCACACGTGTCGTGTGTTTCTGCGTGTGTGTGTTTTCGGAACAGACACTTCAGATGGGCTGCAAAGTCCACCTCATGCTCCTCCAGGCTTTTAAAAGCCTCTCCTAAAACACATGTGGGCTGCGAGCAGGGTCCAGCTGTGAGTGATTTCATTAGAGCCGTAAAATTGAAAAACCTGGAGAGGAAAGCGTGCTCTCTAGCCCTCTCCATTCGCACCGGATCCTAATTGCCCACTCTGTGAAGACGTTTTTTTTTTTTAAAAAAAATCTATAAATATTTGCGTGACTCGATCTAAGCAGTCAGTGTTTTGTTTGAAAGAACACAGAATTCAGGGGAGAACAGATGTAGAAATACCCCCCCCTCCCCCCGACACACACACACACACCACTTTTGTATTTCTTGCCCTCCCCATCACACTCAATGGGGTCAGTGTTTGCCAGTGTGTTTACCCTTGGCGTTTTGATCCTTTGTTTGCTGATTTGGAAGTGTTTGGCATTTGGCATCACATGTTTTATAAGACTCTTCAGGGTGTTCTCCCTCTGGGGAACTGGGGGATTAATGGGGCACTTATGCTCATTGTTGCTATGCTAATGAGCCAGGAAAAGGCCCTGCCTGAGCCCAGTGGATTTGAGAGACCCACTAGGCCACGGTCAGCTGCACGTGTGCTTTCTCTCACCTCCCCTCACTTGTTCTGAAAAAAAAAAAAACGCTTCCCTTGTTGTCCATTTGCACCAGTATTGCCGGTGCACTGTTCACTTTTGCAGCACCGCTATGTCACTAGCTATGCAATCTACTTCACCACAGCATCCTTTTCCACTGCCTCCACTATGTATAGCCTACTGCCTTCCCTGGTGTAGCCTGTGAGGCTATCATTTAGAAGTTGTATAAGTGTTTGTTTTTTTGTGTTTGCAGAAGTGTCTGCGATAAGCCACAGTCTAAATGCCTTCATTTCCTTCAGGATGAATGAAATACTTAACTGTTTATCTCTCTACTCCCCAATCAGCTGGGCAATTGGTTTTCTTGTGATGTGCCCACACTTTCATTTTTCACTTTGATTTTGCGTGGCATCTCTTGCTTTCTGTCGGCTCTTTCTCCACGGTGTCCTGGTTCTCCGTCTGTTCTTTTTTTTTGTTGTCGTTCTTTTTTTCCTCTTTTCCTGTGGCAGACATCTAACGTGTGTGCAGTGAGGTAACAGGAGCCATATGGGGAAGGCGAAGTGTGTCCTAAAGAGGTTGCCGTAAGTAAGGCAGCTGTGTTTGCCCAGATGTGCGGGCGAGTTGTCGGCCGTGTGCGACTGAGACCTCTGAGCCTCCACCATGTGATCGCGAAAAGCCATGCTGTTAAGGGGCTGTGTGTGTGTGTGTGTGTGTGTGTGTGTGTGTGTGTGTGTGTGTGAGAACGAGAGAGGGAGCACTCTAAGGGGTGGAGTGGATTGGAAGGAGTTCGTTTATTTGTCTAGGTGTACTGGTGTACTGGTGTATGCTGAATTGAAATAGCGGGTGGCTGAATAAGTTAAAGTGCAAGGCTAAAAAAGTGTCCCCTGCATGCCCCCTGTCTTGTGGATTAAACTGATTTGGCTGAGCCTCCCCCTTCTTCTGCTCAATGTCAAAGAGATGCTTGACATTTTGATGACAGTGGTACTTATCCAGCACTCCACTCCAATGACGGTTCGTCTGTCTACTTGGCCGCTATAAACCGATTCATCCATGTGTGTGAAATTTGCGCTGACATACAGCCAAGAATAGGGTTCTCCTTGATTTTTTTTTTTAATGAATCAATTGGCTCATTCATGGTCCACTGGAGAACAGGCCTATGTTATTATTTGCTGTATTCCCTATTATGCATCATGAGACATAGTTTGCCAATGAGGTGCATATAGGCTATGTAGGATGTGTTTCTGGGCTTGGATGGCATAAGACTGAATGAAGCGTAGGGCCATAGTGCCTTGCTAACTGAAGCATGGAAGACAAATGTCTAAATTTACTGTTTGGAAAACATTTTTTTTTTTTTTTTTTTACCCAAAGCAGGTCAATGCGCTTGCCTTGGCTGACATCAGCCGAGCAAGGGGCTGTACAGCCAAAATATAAGAGTACATGCTATAGGGGTGTGTCTGTGTGTCTGTGTCTGTGTGTGTGTGTGTGTGTGTGTGTGTGTGTGTGTGTGTGTGTGTGTGTCTGTGTCTGTGTCTGTGTCTGTGTCTGACAGAGTATTTGAGTTTGTGGTATTGTCTTTGTCTGAACGACAGCTCATTTAAGCCATGTGAAAAAGAAGTCCTCAGCTGCCTACTGCTGATGAACCTGTCAGCGCTGCTAGAATGCTACTGGTTCTGGGACAAAGTCCTCTGCTTTTAGTGTATATGAGCCTTTGCTTTCTGTGTGTGTGTGTATGTGTGTGTGTGTGTGTTCCTCTGTTTGTGTGCGCCATGGGTGGAGTTAAAGGGTTATGAGCTTTATGCTTTGTGTGTGTGTGTGTGTGTGTGCTGCGTGAAGTGAGAGTGAGATGGCAGGGGGCTGAGGGGAATCCTGCTTATTCAGTAAGGAGCGAGAGCATGAGCCGTTTTTGGCTAATCCTCTCAGCGATCCGCACGTCACGTGCAGCCTACTCGCCTACATTTCCGCACCACCCCCCCCACACACACACACACACACACAACACACACACACACACACTACTAGCTACCCCCACTCCCCGCCCGAACGCCTGTCTCCCTTTTTTCCCCCCTCTGTTCAGCGCTTTCACATGGGCTCATTGACAGTGCCAGTAGGCTGATATTAGCTTAGCCTTGCATCCACTGTCTCCTGTGCTGTGTGCTAAGATGCACTTTGCTAAGTTTGCCAGCTTTTTTGTGCTGTCTGTTCTGCTCAGCTCGTTTGGGTTCGCTGCTGTCGACAGTTGTCCTCAGCGCAGCACACTCCTCCGCGTCCTGTATTGCTCTCTAACGAAGTAGCCTAGCCTAGTGTTTTTTCCTATACAAGTCCGTTCTGTGGTGATTGCTTTTAACTGTACCCTGGGCATGTGCTGTGTGTATTGAATTCATTGATGTTGGAGGGATAACGCCTTGAGCTGGGTGGGGGGGGGGGGGGGGGGGGGGGGGGGGGGGGGGGGGGGGGGGGGGGGGGGGGGGGGGGGGGGCGGGGG
>JASCQY010000163.1:0-10579 GCA_030264315.1 Sardinella tawilis
GCCTCTATTTGTAGCCTGGTTCAAAAACATTTTTTGTTAATAGTAACCCCGGCTACTATTCGAGGAATTACGGTATCAATTTGGCAAGGGATCAAATAGATAGCTAAGCTGAAGAAGAATTATTTCAGAGAAAAAAACAAAAGCTTGCAAGCTAGTCCTGTAAGAAGAGGGGATTTGGAGTTGCCTCAGAACGCTTGCTACAGACTCACACCTCAGACTTTGCTGCTGGGACTGGAGATTTCTTCCACAAGCCATCAGAGCACTGGGCCCCTAACCTAACCTCTCTAATGCCCTGGCTTGGCCAGTGGTTTCTACTGGAGCCACAGAACAGCTCCCCCTCTCCCATGCCCAATTTGAAGGGAACATGTGCCTGTGTTTGATCCTCACTCCAGGACACAGATTAGTGTCGGAGCTCGGTGGGGATGTGGAGCATACACAGCCCTCATTAGAGCTGTAACCAACTCAAACGGAGAGCTTCTTGGACACACTGAATAAAACATTGACAGGGCTTTTTTTTTTTCCTTTCTTGTCTCCCCATGTTAATTAATGCAAGTGGAGCTAATTACGCGTCAATACAAAACAGGGTTGATCTGTCTGTCTGGAGAGCTCCAAGCAATTACTTTTTTGGTGTCACTGGACTTGGTAGAATATATGGACTTGGTATGAGAATACATATAAGAACATATGGGTAAGGAACCTTCTTGCAAAACTGCTAGTTTGTATCTAGTTTAAATCTATATTTATTTAACACTGAACACAGTCTAATGAGAACGTATAGAGAATCCTATACAACAACTATATAACCTCATACCCCTATAGGATGTGTTTGTATGCAAATGTCTGCAAGGTTTGGCAGCAGTTTGAGTAGTTGTCCTGAATTGACCATATTTATGCAATTTGTAAGAAATAAGCCAATCCTTATTCAGCGATGACTACCATCTTATTTTTGAGGCCTATAACACACATACCTATCAGAATAAGTCATATTGGGGCATATCAAGGATTTTTGCATCTACCAAATATTTAAAAAAAAAATTCATGGCATAGAAATCCTTAAAATCAACAAATTCTTTAAGATGCGTATCATGGTCAAGCCAGAGAAAACTCCATTCCTGTGAAGTTAGTTAGTTGTCGTGTGATTGGACCCAAACCCACACACCCATCAGTGCATATTTGACCATGGGGCCAGTGTATAACACGAGGCCCAGTGTATAAACTAATTGAGAGACAGACTTGAAGCTCTTAAAAAGGTGATACTTGTTGGTTGGGGCCTGGGCCTCACGTAATTGCGAGGAATGTTTCTTGGGTTAAAAAAAACACCCCTTGGGTAGTCCAAATCTACACTTGCACCCCCGCCTAGTACCCGTTGCTATATACACAGAAATACTTGGAAACCATTTCATTAAATCTGGGCATAAAACCTGTGTCTTTTCTCTGATCTGGTTAAATCTACCTAAAATGTATGCTTAACTGTTAAATATTTAATTTGGCTAGATTCTTAAATTCATAGTGAGAGTGGGCCTATCACGTTCAGCCCATCAAGTTATTTTGCATGTGCGTTTTTAAGTGATTTGTGGTGCTTGGCAGAGTACCAGGCTGATGAAATCCCACACTGTATTTGCGTATTAGGATCTGTGGTAAGGGTGGTGAATGAATTAGTGCTGTAGTCATCCCTATGACTGGCTTCGCCAGACTGACTTGCTGTGTGAAGAGAGTCTGGCCTCACTTAACTGATTCTAGTCCAGCATCGTAATAGGCACAGACTTTTGAGGCAGCCACTTTTCAGATAATTGGTCTAGTGCAAATCACAATCAAACTTGTTTTATTAAATATATATTATTAACCATTAGGGATTAGGGATTCTTAAAAGTTACTGCTTACTTTGCTATGAACCTGAACATAATGATAATAGTTTTGGATTTATGTAACAATTTGTTGTTAATTTGTTATCTTTGACCCATATTCTTTGACCTTTGTTAGGCGTTTATGACTGGCACACTGAATATCGAATCTCACATCATCCTCTCTGGTCACTGACTGGCTCCATATTCTGGTGACAGAGTGAAAGGCTACTACAGAACATTGATCAGTGCCAGACTACTGTAGCATCTCAGTGAAATGCAGGTGACTGGATATACTAGGCACAGTAGGTGAAACCAGGCAACTCATCCCAACAATGGCGACAATGGAGACGGGCAAAAGAAAAGATCAACAGCGACACATTTGATAAAACATTTCTTTTTTAAAATTTATTACTTAAATATAAAACTTTTCCCATGAAGATTCCGGGTTCATAGAGAACAAAATAAAAAATACAAAACAAAATGAAAACAAACAAACAAAAACAAAAATACCCACAAAGACAGATACAGAGAACCTAAACCAAAAGCCCCACTGGTGGGAGAGAGTGTGTTGTGTCCCACAGCAGGCAGGTGCTGAATGAAGCACAGGGAATGGGCCAGGAATGACGATGACGACAGCAATGACGTGATGGTGCTGAGACTATAGGAAGACTGCCGTCCACACCCAGCCACACCACATGTGTTTCCAAAGAGGGAAACTGTGGCAAGAGTGGATGCACGAACCAACCAACAGAAATTAACCGGTTAAAAAACAAACAAACAAACAAACAAGCAAACAAAACAAAACAAAACAAAACAAAAAGGGTCGAAGAAAGACAGAGATAAAAATCAACCAGACCTACCAGCTTCATGAACCGCAATCAGACCTATCAGGATCACAAGTTTGTATATACAGGCATTCTGACAAGGCGGTGTAGCCAGTCGCCACTCCTACAGTACAAGTTATGTTCGAGCCTGTAACTCAGCCAATACACACGCGCACACACTCACACACACACACACACACACACACTCACTCTCACGGTAACACAGGCACACAAACAATCACAGAACCACATCAACATGTACAGCAACTGTGCAAAAGGTCTTTGGTAAATCAAATTAATTTGAGAGAAAGTCAACGACGAAACGCTAAACATGACTGAGATGTTCATACAATCTTTCTAATATACAGACTCTCAGTCATGCAATGTAAAACAAGACTGTATATTAAAATAAATTAGACAGAAGAAACAAAGGAATAAGAGACAGTAAAATCCAGCAGTTTTGTTCACATAAGTAAATAAGAAAACAGAACCTAACTCCATGAAAGAAAACAACATTAAACAACAGTGTTATTTCCAATTTTCAAAACCATATAAAACACATAGGCCCTTAATGATAATGTTAAGAACTGTAATTTATCCACCCTCCCCTGAAATTAACGATTTGTTCGTGTATCTCTGTGTAAACATTCGGAAATAAAAGAATACATTGAACCCAATACCACGGCTAAAAACCAACAGCCCTTGTCTTATGTTGAAGTTAGCCTCTCAAACGGTGTACTTCCCTGAGATACACCGTATCGCTAAACATTTGTTTGGGATTATCTTTGAACTGAACGCTCATTGATCATTAAAAAAAAACAAAAAACCAACCAAAACAAAACAAACAAACAAGAAAATAAAACAGCCAAATTATAAAAACAACCTCAATGACTGTTGCTAGTCCCACTTGCATTTACAGGCTATTTGTTTTGCAGATGCTGCTCTGCATTGTTAAAAAAATGATTTTTTTTTTTTCTGATGATGTGCTCATGTTTATGAATGTTGCTGTGTGTGTTTTTATCTTTTTAAGTTATTTCCAAAATATATCCATGTCAAGTCTCTTCTGTAAAAATAAATTAGGTAGTTTTAACAAAAAAACACCATTTCAGAGGAATGATTCAGACCTTCCTTGTCCTTGCCAAGGTCATTCTGTCCTGGAGGATCCATTGTCTCCCAGTTTGCGGAAGGCCTGATCGTTCTTTTCGAACCACAGTTCAGCCAGCTGCTGTGTCGAGGCGTGCGAGGACGCCTTGGAGCCCAGGCACATTTTATACTGTTTGGGCTCTAGGTTAGGGTCACATACTACAGGATGGTGGACGTGCACGATGCCAGTGTCCACGCTGCGGAACTGATTCAGTCCCGACTGGACAAACTTGTTAAAGAGGTCCACGTCCTCCAGTCCCCAGCCCTGTATGGAGACGTCAAAGCCCCCGGCTTTCAGCAGGTCCCCTTTGTGCACACACACGATGCCGTAACCGTAGTGCCTCCACAGGCCTGTTTTGGTGGTGAACACGTAGTGGTTGTTGCTGGGGACCTTTCCGGCGTAGACGACCTTGGGGTCGTACTGGCTGAAGATGATGGGGAAGTAGGTCTGCGTGCCGAGCTTGGTGTTGTCCCGGCAGCGCTTCAGGAAGTCGGCGGTGAAGAGCAGGTCCACGTCGCAGTAGAAAAGCAGCGATTCATTGGTGAAGTGGGCGGAGCCGACCTCCAGGGCCAGGGCTCGGGAGAAGGGCCCGGAGACGGCCTTGATCTCCATGTCGGCGCGCGGGTACTTGGCGTGGTAGTCTCTCATGAGCTCCACTTGCCGCACGCGCTCCGTGATGTTGTCCGTGGTAAAGAGCAGCACGAGGAGCTTGACGTTCTGGTTGGAGATGAGGCAGATCTTCTCGAAGTTGGCCATGAAGCGCACGAAGATGTCGTAGCGGCCCGAGAGCGGCACCAGGATGTTGATCCGCTCCTCTTTGGACTCCCGCTGGTCTGATCCGGAACCGCCGAGCTTGAAGGGCACCAGCATCTTGAGCGAGTTGGACAGGAAGGACAGTGAGTCCGACTCCTGGTTGATGCGGCTGGCCAGGTCTTTGGCATCCATTTCCTCCTCCTCCCGGAACTGGATCTTGCTGAAGGTCTGCTGTAGGTAAGCGTGGCGCCGCACCGGCACCGTCATGCTCTTGCCCTTGTGTTTCTTGTAGAGCAGCAGCAGGTCCAGCACGTACTCGGCGCCGAACATGGGGTTGACCCGCCGGTAGCCGTACTGGACCTCCTTGAAGTCGATGACGCGGCCGCGGGTCTTGGCGTTGGCGTTGATCATCTCCATCACCTGCATGACGATGTCGTCCAGCGCCAGCTTCTGCGAGGCGTCCATGCCCCTGCGCGGCGGCTGCCCGTCCGCCGAGGTGAAGATGTACTTGCCCGTCAGGAACTCCCACTCCAGGACGTCCTCGCGCTGGCGCGGGTGGAAGCGCATGAACGACGGCGCCATGCCCAGCTGCTGGTCCTCCCGCCGGATCTCTGTGTTGGTGAGGCGGCTCATCTGGACGATCTCGCGGTGCAGCTGGATGGTGCGGTGGCGCAGCTCGGCGATCTTCCTGCTCAGCATGTAGCTGTGGAGGCGGTACTGGTAAGGAGGGTTCTTGTTGGGGTGCAGGGTGATGGCGCGATGGATCTTGCTGTTGTGCAGGTCCCGGATGTAGCCTTTCTTGTTGGGCTCGTAGTTCTCATAGAAGAGTTGCTGCATCTGGAAAACAAAGAGAGGATGGCGAGAAACCGTGCGTCAGATGTCGTCTCGGCATGCCACAATGAAACACAGACACACCAAACACAAGCCAGAAAACAAAAACTAGATCAATCAACGACAAGTCATCATCAACCCGTCAGTTGAAGACTCAGGAGAGTAATTTCCTTTTTCCATTCATGACCTCAAAAGAGGCCACCGCAGTCTTCAAGGTGTATCCACTTTTGCCTTGTACAGTTCATAAAACTTCATGCCCAATCTCTGACAGCCCAAATGGTTCTGGCAAAGACAGTGGGTGTCTCAGTGGGCTCTGAGAAGAGACAGACAGAGACACGCTGTGCTGCTTGTGTGCTGTGCCAATGTGCCAGGGCGGACGGGCAGGCAGGCAGGCATGCAGACGGTCCAGAGACCGCTCCCTCTCCAGCTGAGAGAACGGACTGGCGGCCAGACGCCAGGATGTTCCAGCCGCTCGGCCGCCGTCAGGACTCCCGTAATTACCTGACCTATGCCACAACTGTTGCTACTGCCGCTTTGTTATGGACTACAACTCATTATGATGATTTCTTCAGAGTCGTTGACCCGACACAACTGAGGCTTTCAGCTAATGCATTTTCTCGCCAAAGTTAAAAGGCGGTAGGGGTCAGACAAGGTTCTGAGAGAGGTGTACGTTCCCCGAAAACAAAACTGTATTCATTATTCAGTTTACTGCATTCATTTTTGCTGTATTTGAGTCTGTTATTTCAGTGTCTATCTGAAGCATAACACCAGACAATTATTGTAACTGTAACTGTACAAATAACTGTACAAAAAAACTTATCAAACTGAAAACAGTGGATATAAATGCAAGAGCAAGAGCATACCAAAACGGTTAACTAAAACTCTCCATGAATAAGTCTGGATCAAGCACAGTTAACAGTTTCCACACTTAAGCCATTGTCTTCATGGGTTCTTCAGCCTACACAAATAAATAACAGCCAGGCAAAGAGTGCCCTGAGCCAGGAGATAAGACAGTGAAATGAACTTAGGGAATGTAATGGATCGGCCTGCTCTGCGTTCTATCACACTAATCAGTGTTTTTTCCTGACCCTTTTTAAAAGAGGCTGGACTGGGTGATTTCCCTTCAGAGAGGGCAGGGCCAGAAGCCTGGTCTGGACACCAGGGTGTGGAGTCACCGGTTGGGGGGGGAAAGGGGGATTACAGCCATACATCAAGCTGACAGCTATGCAGGAATAACGTTCAGCGTTTGCCTTGAGTGTACTTCCCATCTGATATATGGCACCCACAAAAATGATGCCACTCACAGTGATAGAGTTATGCCTCTCACAGAGGGGTGAAAAAGTAAGATAAAGTTTTTTTTAAGGACATGAAAATCCCATAACTCTAACACAGAGTCATAGATTATGTTCAAAGCTTCTGCCAACACATATCAAATGGTAAACGGACTTGGTTTTTGTACTTCTCTGAGCATTCAAAGCTCTTCCCAATGTCCTACCTCTCATCACACACACACACACACACACACACACACACACAGGCTGCATGGAAAGCACCACCTTGCTCACCAGGAGCAGTTTAGTGTTTAGTGTCTTGCTAAAGGACAAGGAGGAAAGGGTCGAGGGGAGCCAGACTTGAACCTGCAATTCTCCGGTTGCAGAACGGCACCTCGGCCTCCTGCGCCACCATTACCACATCAACTCTTGATTAGACGCTAGATTTTATCAGTACTGAATCTTCTCTAACAGTTCACCGATTTCAATCACCTCTCCTGTTGTAACAGTCTGTTCCTCTTTTCAAAAGGGGAAGCAGAATACTAAAGCTCTTATCTGCTTCCTGATATGTGTGCAGATTCATTTATTACAAAAACTCACAAAATGCATCTGGGTATTAAGTCTCAAAATGAACTGAAATGCGGATCTTCATTTATTTGCTGAAAAAGGCTTTGGAGGCATCTCTGTTCAGTAGCTGTTGTACACGTCAAGTCTACAAGCATTTGCTAGTGTGTCTTTTTTTCCCCCTCTTTCTTTCTGTCTGTCCGTCTCCCTCACTGCGTCTGCGTCCAAGTGTGTGTGAGTGTATACATGCATGTGTGTGTGTGTGTGTGTGTGTGGTTGTGAATTATCGTCCAGGGACATTGGTTTCTGCTGAGTCAACAGCCGTCTTGCAGCTCTGTTGCTATGCCATCCATCAGGGCGGGCAGAGTCGCCATGAGAAGCAGAAAACGAGTGGAGAGTAGCCTGCCAACGCGCCACCACAGAGCGCCCGAGAGCTACCGCCACGCGGCCAGCGGGTGCCCGTGGCAAACGGAGACGGACACACCATTATGTTAACCTAATTGGCCTGGTTGCACGCAGTCACAGTGTACCGCTTCCACACCTAATCGTTTTTAATAGCCGACTGCCAGAGTGGGCAGGAAAACCGGTAGCCATGACGAGTTTCTTATTGAAAGGCTCATGAAAAGCTTCCATTGTGAGGGCCGAGGAAACACAATATTGTGGTTTTTGTTTCAAGACATTTCCATATCCTACATACACCCCCCCCAAACCACAGTGTGGGCCGCTGGCCAAGGGTATACTGTATATGAAGGGCCAGATGAAGTCCAGCCTTCTCAGAAGGAGCTTCCCTCAGGTACTGGAATAGACCCAGTGTAGGAAGAGCTCACAATAAGAGCGACTGCATGGAAGTCATTTAAAAAAGGCACAGGGAGGCCTGGTTCCAGTCAGGGGAGGATATTCCCAGTCGAGCTCCATGTTGGGTTTTATAGGACTACTGTATGAGGAGCCATCAACCCCCTCACTATGTTGGAACAAGGATGAGACGAGGGAGAGAGAGAAAAAAAGTTAACTCTGACTTCCTGCAATCGCAAGTCATCTGAAAATAATTTCTTACACCTTTTCAAATCTATATAAAGAATACAAGCTGAAGGTTCACACATGGTGAAACAAGCTCTTTCGTCTATTCATGTCTAGTGCTGAAGCTGAAACTTTTCTTTGTTGCTTTTTATATGTCTTATTTCACGGTTACAGCCAGCAGCATAAAGTAACAGTTTGTTCAGACTGCTCACCAAAGTCAGCTGATCCTCCCGTGGTTATCAAATGCACACAATTCCTTTGGTCGAGATCTTTGCCTTGAGTGAGAGCTCACATACCCTTGAACATCTTTTTGTTCAGAAAATATGAAGTTGTCAAGATTCTTGAGAGGCAGCTAAATAAACCAACTACAGAGACAGGCCTCTGGGCCGAAGATAACAGGAGTCTCTAAAGGATGACAAGGACACATTTCAAATGGCAGCACACAACACAAGCAAATAAACTTGGCGGCAGCTTGTCGCGGCCCTGAGTCAGGATATGAGAGAGGGCAGAGCGCAGGATATTAAAGCCCAGGATGAATCGGACAACAGCAGGGAAGAACACAGTGCTTCAGATCAATGCTCTACATCAACTAGGCTATGAAGTGGCCACCAGAGCTGCCAAAAGCTAATTCACCCTTGAGAATACTCTTAACAGCACTTTAATACAGTTAAATACAGTTAAATGCACAAAAGTAGTCCATGATTGAATGCAAATGTCCTCCCTAAGCTCTCAACCCTAACAACCTGAAATTCTCAGGATTTCACAATAGTGCGAATCAAGTTCATGATTGTCTGATTCATGCCAGTTTAATTCTTTGAAGGTCTAGGGCTTAGGGCTTAGGGCTTAGTGTCTTGGGGTGTGGTGGGGGGGGACATGCAACTCTCCTTTGAAGCTCCTTAAACTCCTTTTACCCCTATGCCACTGCTCTTTGAAAGTCAAATGGGTTTCCAGGAGCTAAAGAAAGCAGACATAAATAATAGCGATTTGACAGTCAGTCAAAGTAGTGTACCATCAAACTCTCGGATGCCAGGGCTTGTGTCGACAAGCTCTCCCTTGCGGTTCTGTGGAAACCACCGTGAAAAGCGAAAAGTCCCAGGCAGTCGGTTCCTTCCGCTACAAGGGGACAATTGGCTGCAAAGCCCCAGAGCGGGGAAGAGATAGGAAAGACAAAATAGCACACGTGTTTACTGCAAACATTTGACGCTAATCTGTCCAAGCGCAGAGGAGGTGGCTAACGCGGCTGCCAGAGGGTGGTGCACGGGCCAGGATGGAGAACCGCGGTGACGGGAGCTGCGGGTCGACCGTGTGAGTGGATTAAGCCAGCTGTGCTCCGCTTCATCCCTACGTAGAGTACAGTACATGTGCAATGCAGTGAGTGCAGGGAGTGAGCAACGGGCAGCTGTGGCAGGAGCTGGCCTGCTTGACCCTACGTGCGCTTCCCCGAGTCGAGACTGCCTCCCATCTCACCAGGGGACTTGGGTTACAGCTTAATCAGGCCCCAGGATGGAGATTACCTTTTAATGAAAAGCCAACGATTAGGCCGTCATTGCCTGTGGGCGGGATCGCTTCATTCAATATCGCAGCGGCTGCCTCTGGGTCCTCTGTGCACAGAACATTCAGACTGCCAGAGAGGAGAGGAGGTATGCTCCCTCCGTGGAACAGTTGATTTGATTCCCACAGAAAACTGCAACACCAAGATACCATTACCAATACCATTGATCCCCTTTACGAATCGTGTGTTATGGAACATTAAAATGAGGAACGGGTTGAAGAATCTGTAGCTCTGCTAAACCTACATATTGACAAGTGAAAATGAAGTACATCAAATCCAACAGATCAGCCAGCTTGTACTCTCTAGTCTGTAGTCGTGAAGCAATGGTGTTCAATTAAACAGAACAAAAAAAAAAGAGGGAGAATAATTTAAAAAACCCACACACCCTTAACACACCCTTAATAAAAACAAGTGCATCGGGCAACGAAACTGAGGTTCATGGCGCGGCCAGATAAATATTTCAGTTGCTAGAGTGACATGCAATCCCACACAAGAACGAGTCAGGGAGCGTTAATTAAGGAGCGACATTCTATAGTGTGTCGCTCTCTCTCTCTCTCTCTCTCTCTCCCTCTTTCTCTCTCGCTCACTAAAGTCTTTCTTTCCGTCACACCCTCATCCTTGCATTGCACGACACAACAGCATGTTTCTTTTTTCCAGGCTCAACCAGTTTCCTCTCCTCTGTCCCCCCACAGCCTGTGTAATGAACTGATGAGTTTAATCAAGTTACACATGGGCTCTTCTTGGGAAGAGGACTGTAGTTCAAGAAATCTCTCTCTCTC
>JASCQY010000163.1:14607-29222 GCA_030264315.1 Sardinella tawilis
TGCGGGATATTTTTCAAAATCGGTCTACGTTGTACCTGTTGCTCTCGTTCTGATACCTATCAGTAGCTCTCAACAGCCTCAGACAACAGGGCTTCGGTTTGATTCACTCCGGAGTATTGCTTTAATGACAACAGTCATGAAGATGAATTAAGCACCATTAGTGTTCATGATGCGTGACATGTCATGTTTATAACAGGCTCTTGTCACCCTTAAGTAGACCCCTTAAAATAAAGACACTGGTTCTTAATCAGACAACAGCAGTGGAAGCAGAGATATGAACATTTGAAGTCGGTACCCAAAGATTATTATTAAATTCTTTGGCTGAATCCCCAATGTTCCAAGCTAAACTATAAGCCCTGAACTCTCAAATTATTTAGCCTTTAAATTAAACACCCAAGTATACAAATCTGCTGTTCTCTAGCAGTGGGGATCTTGTGTCAGTACAAAAGTCAGTAAAGTTCACCTATAATAGCATCCAATTGTGCTTTTGTACAAACCTGACAACTGTTTGTTTATAAACAAAAACTACAGCCTTTGACATCTCCTCCCTTGATTCCAAAGTTGAAGATCAGAGAGAAAGGCAGATTCACGGGTGGGGTGTCATAATGACAAAAGCTACAAAAACCTACACAATTCCAATGGTGCTCCCACAGCTTAAGGGAGGATTAGAGCAATCTTCCATGATTCAGTTACAATCTGACAATTGTAAGATTATGATGGAGAACTGGTTAAGTAGGGAGCACCTCTTTGTTTGTTCTGTGAGACACTCAGCGCTTTAATAATGTCTCTTGTTCAAAAAAAAAAAAAAATGTCGACGCACGTTCATCTTGGGGTGGAGCATTAACAAAAAACATTTCTCAATGTTGATGGAGTGGCCTAAATATTTGGGAAATACCTTAATAGAGACTCCTTAGTAGTCCATTTAAACATTTTGTCATTTTCTGGCAACCCGTTTCAAGGAGGACCCATGATTAATGTCGGGGATATGAGGTGCCAAGTCATAGGGGCATAGAGCAGGGTAGGTAGGTTGGTTAAAAATTAAATTTTATTGTTCCACACAGAGGGACTCCTACACAAACATTTTTCCGACGCCATAGGTTTGCTCTAGTGCAAACTATGTGCAGAAATAGCTGTTTTGTGACATGTTGGTAATGGGACTGACATGTGTCTTTTTTAAGACACAAAGAGGAGCAATGAGCTACAACAGCCAGAGTCCCTCCTACGATGCGCAGAGGTCCAATGCAAAGTGAATTGCATGTCAAATGTCTCCAGCGCTGGGACAGCCTCTCCCCAAACTGCTTGGCAGAAGAACAGAGAGACGTACCACAGGCCAACACCCCACCCCGCCCATCACCCCCCTCCCCCCTCTAAAAATACCCAGTGGGAAGGAGGATGAGGACGGGAGGTGGCCACAAGGGACTTTTCCCAGAGGTTGGCAGGGGCACACTGAGGACTATGCCATTCGCCACTGGACAACGCTGTAAACGTACAGTAGGCTTTATTACTGGAATGGGTATTGTGAGACATTTCATCTGCCATGGTCAGTGTTCCTCTTGGAAACATCCATTGCCATCCATGTGAGCACCATCTGAATTTGTAGAGTGACCTGTATTTACACAAAACACATGGAGATGTGTATATGATCTGATCTCTTGAAGAATGTTGCTCTATGCTTAAGAGCTTTGGGAGTTGAGTGATTGAGGACTGAGGTAGGATTGAGGTAGGCTACACTGACAGAATGAGTCAGTGAAGGAACCGTCTGAAATTACTGAGCTTTCAACACAATCCCAAGAGATGTGTTAAAAATAACCAATTAAAGTTTCCTCACTTAGAATTTACAAAAATGAAACCTTGTCATCCCAACAAAAAAAGCTAGTCTGCACTTATTCCCAATATGAAATACAGTGTTAGGACCTGACAAGTCCATTATTATCGTCTGTCTGCTTCGAGAAAAGGGAGGAACCCATAAATAAAATGTCCCTGAGCTTCAAAAGGAACGGAATTAAAAATATCCTTCTTTAGGGCAAAAAGGCACCGATATTGGCTGTTTGTTCCTCTTTATTGACTACAGTAATTACAGCCTGTGCAGCAGTCTGCAACATACTTGCGGACTCCACAGTGGTCTGTTGCTGAAGCGCTAAGGAGTGCCACCCCAGCTCAGGCAATGAGGACAGGAACTGCACCGTGGGCACGGCTAGCCCAGTGAATCAACTTTATACACAACTCACAAGTCATTAAACACAAAAACAAAATAGGAGGCCAGTTTCAAAGTAGCAGCTGTGCAGCACATATAATCATGGCAATCGCCGACCTAAACAACTAAAGACCTCAGAGCTTTTGGACACCCTGCCCTCTTCTCTTGGCGAGACTGAAAGCTTCCAAGTGTAAACTATAAGCATGGAACTAGCAGGCAAGTGTTCCAGCCACACCCTTCCATGGAGCAGTTCTTCTCTGAACTTCACTGCTCGTAGGCCCATTAGGAATAGCAAGTCAACACCCAATTTATGTGCAAATCAGGGAAGGAACAGAGCATTCAGAGAATACTAAGCCACACATTAAGTTGCCTTAATAACTTATATCTATGCAACACCAGATGACAAAGTGGCGAACACCTAGGTAAAATATTGACCCTAACAGTTAGCAGGCTATCATTGATTCTGTAAACAGTAGCCATGTGGAAATATTGACAAGTGGCACTTATTTTGACAAGCCTTTTCCCTTTGGAGATAAGAAAGGCCACCACTGGGATTTGTAACCATCACACAACCACCCGCCTGTTTGTAATGAGCCATTTATTGGCTCTGGGCCAAGGCTGCTGTTGACTCCAACTTGGTCAATAGGAGGGTCAGCAGGAGGATTGGCCACGCCAACTTTGAGCTTCAACTTTATAAATTATTTTTTTGTTCATTTAGAAAAACAAGAGCAAGCCAGGCAGCCAGCCAAACGGCAGCCTCTCAGTAAGGTAGCCTAAATACGAACATTAGCCTAGGTCTTCATTCAATAATTAGAAAATTGTGAAGGCAATTTCACCTTTGACTAGAGCACAAGGACAAATACACTGAAATAATTTGGCAGCAATTAACAGCTTGCTCATCTGGAGCAGTCTGAGAGCTGTTTCCAGGAAACACATTGAAAGCAACACTCACCATTAGACACACATAGATAGATAGAGAAGTAGACCTACTTTATTTAGATTTAGATTTATTTGCTGTACCCCCTGAAACACGTGTGCTACAAAGCACGCACTGGATAATTATTGCTAAGTAAACTGCGGACACATAATGGTACATCACAATGTATTGGTAATTTGATTGAATTGGGTATAGTTTGGTTGTATTGGGAATAGTTTGGTTGTATTGGGAATAGTTTGTATGTCTGTATCTGAAGTTTATCTTTAAGATGGTGAGAGCTGTGAACCTAATCACAGATTTATTTTGTGCACCCCCAAGAATTGATCCAAGTGGAAAGACTCCCAGTTCCCTGAAAGGGAAGTACACAGTGCTGGAGGTCAAAGGTAAGAGCTGGGCCTGTTCTGGGAGACCAGGGGTGGAGGCCTGGGTGTGTGTTGGGGGGTGGAATGGTTGGGGGGATAGGGGGGCAACAGAAGTTCAGGCACGCAAACACCGGTCATCACCTCAGAGGCTCCTGAATAGCTGAAGGGGGTATTGGGGTGGGGGGTTGATGAACCCTGGGGGAGTGGGGAGGGCCTAATTACAGCCTACCTACACCCTCCATTTGATCCTGCCGGCCCAAATTAGCGGGCAACACAGGTAGCAGAACAGCTGGAGAGGCCCCGCAGAAGCCAGATGTCATCAGGGCTCAACAAGTGCACTCTACGAAAAGAACACTGGGCTGTTGCTCGGCAGCATCCAACACAATGGGTTTGAGACATGATGATGTCTCAATCTTGAGCCTAGTGTTGCTGGCAAATATAGGAACAAGAGACGTTCTGTGTGTGAGAGACTGTCAGAGAGAGATCTTGCTGACAGACATAACAAGAACAGACTAGCAACAAAGAGGTGGCAATTGTGAGCTGGAGTCGGCAGAGACAAACAAGAAACAGCAGATAAAACCTAACCAAAGACAAAGAGAAGCAATCAGGGCGACAGAGTAGCACAGACAGGAGCACACACACACACACACACGCACGCACACACCCACACCCGATCAAATCCCACCAAAGACAAAGAGGTGACATCAGGGCGACACAGAGGCAAATAGACGGAGAGAGAGAGTGGGATATTGAAAAAGAGCGAGAATGAGAGAAGGATCCAGAGAGAGAAAGAGAAAAAGCAAGAGCAAGAGAGTGTGTGAGGGAGAAAGTGAAACAGAGAGAGTAGAAGCAAGAGTGATGGAGAGAGACGGGAGGAAGGAGTGGTAAGAGTGTGAGAATAAAACAGAGAAAGAGAGAGAGAGAGAGAGAGAGAGAGAGAGAGAGAGAGAGAGAGAGAGAGAGAGGGGAAGAGAAAGTGAGGGAGCAAGTGTGAGAAAAGGGGAAAGAGCGAGAGGTGTGGGCTGAACTGGAGCCGTCAATGCAGATGGTGGCAGCTGCTAAAGCAGTCATGGCAAATGGGTTAGACTGGTGAAGACATGCTGCCAGAGGAGGATTTACGCAGCTTTCCCCTTCTGCCCGTGAGGAGCTGAAAAAAAAAAAAGGCCCCGCTCACATGGCCTCCGCTACCCTTCAGTCCCACTCAGCCTAGCTCCCGCCTGGGATGATCACACCACAGCCTGACTGGCCCGACAACACAAGGCCTGGAGAAGGAGGAATATAGAACCCTGGGCAGAAGAATAGGGAAAAATATCACAGACAACTAGCCTAGCTAGGCAACATGGGGAAAAATTTTTAAAAAAAGAGAGAAAAAAAACTGCGAAAGTCAGGGCCGAATAATTGATTTGACTTTTCTTCTCTGCACCTCCAGGTTTCCTACTGAGGTGGTTGTTAGCAGGAGCGTCTCAGCTTGATGCCAGAGCACCTGACTCGGTGTTACCGAGTGACCGGTGTACCCCCCCCCCCCCGCCCCCTAAAAAAAGTCTAATTAATTGTGTTTATCAAGCTTTTGTTAAACCCAGTGGAAGAGCAGCGACAGCACAATACACCTCCCACTGTGCTCACTGAACTGGCAGCAACGGCAATGGCACGCTAAGATAAGCTCTTTGACGGCGCTTTTTCTTGGGGCCAGACCATTTTCACCTTCCCCCGAAAGGTTAATTGCAAATTTAATTCGTTGTAGCATGGAGAACCCTTAAACGCAAAGCGGGGTGTAAGCGATCCTGAGGCGAGGCCTCCCGGTGCAGCTAGTTTGTTCGTTCGCTTGCTTACGGCGTTCGCCAGCTGCGTTATCAGAACAGGCAGGAAGTGTTTAAGCCCTCGTCTCCATGCGGCCAGGAACCCATTCCAAATGGCACTCGGCTCTCAGCTGTCAGTGAACGCAGAGTTGAAGAAAAGGGAAGTTACCATTCATAGTCGTGAATTCAGCCACACTTGAGAAAGAAACATCCAGAAGATAATAACTACGTAGCAGCAGCTTACGTTAAGGAGGGAGGCTTCCTTCCGCCGTTCTAGGAGCTAAATGTGTGTAAACAGGAGGAGACTTGCATGCCTCATTAGCGGTACGTGCAAAGAGAGGTTGCTGATATTTTGACAGATAAACTCAGATGGAAACCAATTAGCTGCAATGCTCAGAGAGGTAAGAGTCTATTCAATCTATTCTCCCTGGGTGAATCCAAAGCATAATGCACACAGAAGGCAAGGCAGAGCCAAGGAACTGTGATGCACTGCTGTCTTTCAAGTGACTGAGCTCTTGGAGACACACACACACACACACACACACACACACACACACACAAATACAACAAACAGAACATTTAAGCGTGTCTGTGCGTGAGGAGAATACAGGGCCCTGTTTATGCACTGCAAGACAAACAGTGTTAGCGCCTGTTACTCACTCCCAGTGTGTTGTGGCGTGCCGCTTTGCTATCAACCCAGCACACCTCCATCGTGTCTGATCCATCCGATTTAGCCTGCCGTCATTTTGCAGCCTGATTTAGCCCGCCATCAATTTAGGTATGGGAGCCAAGACTATAAGGCTCGGCAGGCACAACACAGCCCATAAATCTGTCCGGCCAATGTCCGAGACAATCCCCCCTACCCCTCTCCTATATGTGCCTAGAGAAAAGCATTTGGATTCAGGCCACGAGATGAGGTGGCACGTGTCCCCATCCATCTTCCTGTCAGGGGCAGAGGGTGCTTCTGCTAACGCTGCTGCTGCCTGGGTCCTGGGCTGGACTGGACTGGTAGATCATTCAGCTTCAAAGCCAAACACCCAGGGTTGGGCAGGCTACAACAAAAGGGGCAGATGACTGGCCCAGACACCTCTGACAACCCAAACGCACTGACAGAGTGGCATCATTCTATTTTTAAAAACCGTCCCTCAAAAGTCCATTTTTCCTTTCAAATAAAACACAGTAGACATGGTGGTGACTGGTCCCTTGGTTGTTGCTGCTGGCTCAGTTTGTTTCCAAACTGCCACGCAGCCAAAGGGAGAAAGACTGCCGAGGGACAGCTGGAGCCGGCTCACACAGTCTGCCCATTCAGAAAGCAGAGGCATTCAACTCTGGGCCAGTGACTTCCAGATACTTCTCATCACATCAAGGTAATTAGGTTCCCGCAGAGTGAAGTCACTGTGCCCCCCTTGAACGCTGCAAAGGCTCTTTGCAGAACATGCTCACACACACAAGCACGCAGGCACGCACAAACACGACAGGAAGAGATAAGATTCAATAACCTTCTGTCTGTGTGCTTTTAGTCAAGCAGACAGACATGAATAACATAAATATCAAAACAACTACCCCCCCCCCCTCCACACACACACACATATGAATGTCTGAAGCTTGCATGAGATGCATGAAAACACCACATTCACCTGACTAGTCAGACAGTAATACACGCGAGACATGAGATAAGCACAAGCCTCAAAGGAGCCTGCAGTCTGCTTCATACAACACACACACACACACACACACACACACACAAAACACACATACACAACACACACACAGTCTGCTTTGGGCAACACTGTCTGCTGAGGTGCTACTGGCAACTTCTTTTCCATGATGACTTGCTTCCATTCTAGCGCTCAGTAGTGTGATTCAGAGCATAGCAAAACACAGTCTCCTGTCTGCGACTAGGTTCCCACAGGCCCACACTAAAGGTCTGATTCAGTCGGCTGATGCTGCAGTGCTGGGAAAATGAGGTGAGGCGCAGCCCATTGAGGTGTGTCATTCAGCATGTCACCCCCATTTTCAAACATCCAATTCACTAGGCCTGGAGCGAGACCAAATCATATCTGATTGACCTTCCTCCGACGCAAAACACACCATCCTCAGCCTTTTATAATTAAATAAAGGCTTCTGTAGCAAACATGATATCTAATTTTCCTCAGAGACAGTGATGCAAAGAACAACTTTTTTTTTTTTTTTTGCTTTCATTGAGGCTAGACTGCTGTAAAGTGTAGGGTGATTATACGCTGTCTAAATTGACCCCTTGACGGGGGAAAGTACCACAATAAACAGACACATTAGTGAAATTAGAGATCGCGTGGAATGCTGCTTCTGATGTTCAGACAGATGCACATTACAGATTTAAAATGGAGCTTTTCAAGTCTGGCTTGGCATTTAGAGAAGAAAGTTATTTGGCCCATGACATTACTCCCTTTTGATAAAGTGCTCCCAAGGGCCCCCAAACAACTGCAGATTCCACCAGCATTCAGGAGCACTTTACACGGTTTCTCTAACAAAGTTTTACAACATGCAAATCAAGCATCTGGTCTCAAAATAAACACTTCTGGAAGGCCGTCACAACAACTGAGGGTGGCTTGTAAAGCGAATTATAAATGCATATGATCAACATAAGACATAAATCGCAAGACATAAATATAGCTTCAAATATTGTCTGGTCCTTCCTGGAAGAATAAATCACAATGAGCTTCAAGGGAAGCACTCTTACGCCACCCTTGGTCTTTCTTTCTCCGGTACTACAGGCCTTTTCCATCCTAAATGGAAAAGGACGTGAGGGAAGTTATAGGATGCCCCGAAATTCTTAGACAGGATCGAGTATCAGACCCTGCCTCGTCACATCCAGTGGGATTTGGTGAGACGGCACTTTCCACCGCGGAGAGTTGTGAGGCCATGGAAAAAGTGAGAGGGCTCGGCAGTCGGCCCTCCAGGCTCTCCCTGCTGGAAAAGACAGGGAGCAGAGCAGACGCTCGCTCGTGCACGCACACACACACACACCCACACACACACACGCACGCACGCACACGCTCGCACACACGCTCGCACACACGCTCGCACACACGCTCGCACACACACTCGCACACACGCTCGCACACACGCTCGCACACACACACACACACACACACACACTCGCACACACTCGCGCACGCACGCACACACACACACACACACACATCAGCAGCAGCCAATGCTGCTGCCACTGAAGGGAAGGTGCAGAAGCAGCACCATGGCCAACAGCAGGAGCAGCAGGAGCAGCAGCAGGAGGAGGAGTTTCCTGCCTCTCAGAAGCAGGTGCCATGCTGGCAGATTCCGTAGCTGGCTGCTTATGCAAGTAGGGGAATGGACAGCAGCCTAGCTCAGCCCTGAACTGCTTGGCTTGCATATTGTGGGTCATGACGTAGACGCAGACATAAGGACTTACAAGGGACCATTTAAAAGATTCAGCTGACTTGTAATGAATCCGTGCCATTCATCCTGACAGCGCTGTGTCTGTCCGTCGCCCTCGCTGCCTCCCCGTCATCAATGTGGCTGCCACTGCGTGAAGCAAGCCTTGGCACATCATGGTGTGGCTCTCCAGCCTGTAGTCAGGAGTTCCACTAACCCCCCCCCCACTCCCCCGACCCCAAGTGACCAGTGTCTGCACACTCTGGTTGGTGTCCCACTGTGTCTAAACTCAGACATAGCAATTACGGAGATGACTATTAGCTTCCTCTTTTCAGCTGCTGTGCTAAAATGGCAGCTCGGGCTTGGCAACAGGGCCAGCTAATGATAATCAGATGGGCCTCTGGGAGTTTTCATGGCTGAATCCTAATGCCCCCCAAGCCTCTAACCCAACAAAGACTTAGGCCTAACCGGTATGAATTGGCTTCATGATTGGTCGATTCATGCCAGTTAAGGCTTTGAAGCTTCAGGGCTTAGGACTTAAAGGGGGAATCAGCCGGAGACTGTAGCCACAGCAAACAGGCAGACAGGCAGGCAGGCAGGCAGGCAGGCAGTCAGGCAGGCAAAGAGGGAGAATAGCCACAGCCCTGTAATCTGGAAGCCTGCAGCAGCACCAGAACCAGCAGCAGCGGCAGCAGCAGCAGCAGGCTGGTTTTGTGTCCCTCGCCCTGAATGCAGATCTGAAAACTGTTGGAGGAGGCGGGAAGCCAAAACAGGGTCCAGTGAACAGCAGACAATGCAACGCAATCCTCCACGCTTCGTATTCCTGCCACGAGGCCTCTCATTAATTTGATCATGCAGCTATCTCCATTGGCGGCACGTGATTGGCAGCTCAGCCAAGACCTGAAATCAGATCAGCAAAAGGCCTGCAGAGGGCAGATTAGAGATCACTGGAAGCAGACATGGAACGGTAATCTAACCACCCAATCCCCCATATCTGACTCCAAATCTCCGTACTTGTGCTGGACCAAATTCAACGCTGAGGAGAGAGGAGGTGGAGGAGGAAGAGGAGGAGAAGGAGGAGGAGGAAGAGGGGAAAAAGGGGGATATGGATAAAAGCGGACGGAAAAATGCCAAAGCAGAGCGATATCAGAGGGGTATCTAGGATTGGGTGGCAGCTGTCATATCCTTCCTGATCCACCCCCCCCCCCCCCCATCCCACTGCCCATCAACCCCCATCCCACTCTCCTGTCCGGTCTCCCCTGTGGGTGTGTGTGGGGAGCAAAGCCCAGGGCCTGGCAGAGAGCTGCAGACGCAGGCAACCTGAGAACCTGAGCCGACCCAGAGCTTTCACCTGCTCCAGCGCCCACACAAAGGGAGCATTCTGAGAGCGGCTCCTTAGGAGATGCCACTCCACCCTCCACCCCCCCCCCCCTGGAGAGAGAGCTAAAAGGTCCCCAGGACCCCTTAATTCTCACACACACACACACACACACACACACACACATGCAGTCTGTGCCTGCAGCCTGTGTGCACACACACACACACACACACATGCACGCACGCACGCGCACACGTAGGAAGCACACACACATGCAGTCCATGCATGCGCAGACATGCACATGCAGGCGTGCACGCACACACACACACACACACACACACACACACACGTAGGCAGCACACTTGAGCGTCACTGAAGGGGAAGTCTGTTCTTCGTGCGAGTGGCTGCATTAGCACCCCTACAAACGACCTCCCTTGGATTCCTCTCCTCCTCACAGGCGGCACGCTGGGGGGGTGGGAGGGTGTGCGGGGGTCTGTGTGGGGGATGGGAGGCTCTCTGTCAGTCTCTGAACTGCTTTTGGCCCATTGCACGGTGAGGAGGACTGGGATGTTGGAGAGTAGATAGGGTAGCCCAACACTCCCCCGATCTCCAAACTAAACCAAGATGGGAGGACGAGAAGGAAAAGGACACAAAGGAGAGGAGAGGAGAGGAAAGGGCCTGGAGCTAAAATTAAATCTCGACTGCTCCAATCACAAATTTATAAACACAACATGAAAAATGATCCTCCTCTGCAGGAAGGCGTTCTTGTATTTTTACTCCAAGTGAAGCGATTAGATAATAGCCTATTTCAACACGGCCCATATCAGAATAAAGGGGCCATGGTTTGGTTTCAAGAGCTGTTAAGTGCTGTGAAAGGTTCACCCCTCCCCTGCCCGTGTTCGGAAAAGTGTATCACGCACCTTAGCCAACACTTTATATGATATACGATACAGTAGACTGCATATTAAAACAACCCCCCAAAAAAATCATTTGAATAATATCTGATTGATATTTAAACCATTCGGTGACAAGAAAAAAACAAACAAAAACAGCAATAATAGGAGTCTCGCTGAGCACAAGATCCCTTGGCCCCCTTTTGAGTGATATTGACTATATATAGTCTCCATCGACATAGTATGAGTGAGAGCTGCGGATTGTTTACCTTTCCCTCTCAACATGAAAAATGTTCCCTCACTTCTATGAGCTCAGCCAAGGGGGTTAGGAGTTAGAAAAACAAAGACGAGCCGCATTAGTGTGCGCGGAGCAGCAGGAGGACTTTCCGTCGTTTCCGCCTCCCTGTGCCTCCCACAAAGAAAAGGGTTCTGTCCCAAAACTCTCCGATGGACGTTACCCCCCTTCCTCCTCAGCGTGAATGTTATCGAAGCATGGCCGCGGAGGGCGATTGTGCTATATTGCTGACTGGGAGGCGCCAAAATTGCTGACTAAGACTTTTTTTTTTTTGCTTTCTTTCAAGAAACCCTATAGAATGAACACAGAAGTGTCTATTGGATTATGGATGCTGATGTGCCAAACTCAGCATACTTGGGCTGAAGGAGCAACTGATCCCAGCACTGACTTGCACTGATAAACTCATGCAGTACATACTGTATAAGGGACGTCTACAGTGACTGTGTCAGTTTGTTTATTCATCACTGGACCAAAAGCAACAGCATCAAAAAACAAAGCTATTCTATGTACTACAAAAAAAGCTACGATGAATAGCTTCCATCGTTTCTCCAAGCTGCAATCATCAGACTGAGCTTTGTATGGGACAAAGAGCACCTGGTCCATATGTAAGACTCTTACAGGGTAATCTCCTCTAATTGGATGGAATGGGCTTAGTTACTACTGTGGTGTGGTGTGGCGGGTCTGCAGCTGATTAATGTTGTGGTGGAATGAAATTCAACAGTTCATGGGTCAATGACGGCTGGTGCTGACAATCTCCAGGGTACGGCATGCCTAGGGCACCTACTGGGTTACCCGCTGCCCTTACAGGCACGTCCAGCCCCCCCTGCTCCGATTTCAACAAAGAGTCAGGAACTGATTGACACACACATGGCAAAGCAATTAACGCGCAGGAAAAGCTACCGCGCTAAGCCGGGTGGGCTTGACTGGGCAGGGCTGAGGTCAAAAAGTCAGTAAGTGAGAAGTTGTCCTTTTTTTTTGAAGGCCATGGCGACCAGGAAAAATGCATCCTGAGTGAGGAACACTTAGGCGAGACCAAATCCACCCAGCTTTGGTGTAAACAGTGTGGAAAAAGCTGTACACAGTGCGCTCCAAATAGCCTCCATTATGACGCCAGAAATTGGTCAGTAAGTACACAAATGGTTGAGCAAGGCAGCAAGTAGAAAATGAACTGGATGAAACACTTGCTCTAAACAAAAGAGAAATAGGACGGAAAAATGACATCCCTGTGAGGCAGATTCTGTGGCAGGAAATTAAAGAGGGCCTCTTTGTACCTCGTCCAGCCCATACAGCAGGAGAGAAGCAGGGGAGAGAAAGGGAGGGAAAAAAAAAAAAGGATCCCAGACAAACAAGTTGGTAAGTGGGACATTCAGCATCCAGGTGGAACAATGCTGAGCTAGCCCAGGCTCCCCTTTTCTCGTCTGTCCTGCTGCTGCTGTAACCGTTTACCTCCCTGTCCGCAGCCCGGCCGCCCCGAGGAAGCCCAGGCGGGATTCGCACTTCCGTGACAGCGCGGCAGGGGACGCACAGACAGTCTGATCTGGGCACTGGCCGGCGGCCGCTCAGCATGACGTCAAGAGGGATGCCCTGAGCAAATCAGCTTTGCCCCAGCACGGCTCCCACACTGTAATGCAGAGCAAAGCTGAGAAAATGGCTAGTTAGATGGACACCGACGTGTCACCAGGCAGACCAGTTAGTTTCGGGCTGGATTGCGTGAGCTTAAGAGGGGGGAAAAAAAAGAAAAAAAAAAAGAAAGGAAAAATTCAATCCGAGTTTCATCCGGTCTGTGCGGGAAGATATGCGGATGGAGACGAAGAAAAACGATGCGGAGGAATGACCAGAGAATGAGGAGCACTTCCGGAACCATCCGTCACTGCAAAAACAAGGCCCCTGATTCAATGAGCCACTGGTACGAAGAGAGAGAAAAGACCTTGTAATGGCTGCCATGTGAGCGGCCCTTTACAAACAAACAGGCACACCGAAAATAGAGTTAAATATAGAGCTTCTACAGCTTTCATGGATAGCCTCGGAGAGAGAGCCTCGAAGCGAGACATTGAATAAGCCACAGATGCTGCACACAACAGAGGTGACGTCAAAATTCTCTACGGGTGAACGGCACAGATCTATAGAGTACGCCATCTGCTAGATGGCTGATCCTACAGCAGTCTCGTCACATGCCAGCCTATAGCCTCGCCTCAGACTCATCCCTCAGTCCATCCATATCATGCCACCAGAGACGAGCAATTTACATTCAGCTCTGGTAATAGCCTATTCATTTCATGTTCACATAAATTAATCAACATATCGCTCTGGTTAGTTATAATACATTGTTTTAAATATTACTGTAAGCCTTTAGGCTGTACTAAACCAAGTTAGTGATAAGGCCTACTGGGTGTACAAGGAAAAGCACTAACTAGATCGCAATGTTTTCCTTAGACGACCAACCCCAGAGACAATATGCTTCCTGTATGTTTCTTGTAAAGCTTCCAAATGGCTGATAAAAGCTAATCTCCCTGAATAATGAAAAATATGTGCATGGCAAGTCTGGCTTGTATATCAGATGGAGGGGATTTATGGCAGTAGGAGAACCATGGCAATTTAATTGGTCTCGAGTCTTCAACATAAATCCACATATCCAGTAGCTTTCTATACGTTACATTATAAATAATCCTGAAACAGAAAGCCATGCCAAAGCTAAAGTGGAAGACTCTCAGGCCACTGAAGGCTGCTTGGTTTTGGGTGGAAATGAGCCCTTGTTGTAGGATCCAGAGGCTGGATCTCTTTCTTGCCGTTCCAGCAGTGAGAGGCAGAGGCAAGAAGCAGGAAAAGTGAGAACAAAGGACCTAAGGGCTTAGCTGGTGAAGCATGTGTGCTGCTTCCCAACGGGCTGTCCAGACGTGCTGTGTACAAGCGCTCACGCGAGGTTTTACACACTCACTCACTGTCACACACACACACATGCACACACACATGCGCACACACAGAGTCTCGGAGGTGACAGAGCACATCAGACTGACACACAGCCTGAGGGCTAAATCAGTGGGGGGAACATTCGGAGGGCCCCCTCTGCTTAGTAACCCCCGCCCCCCCCAAACAAGACAAACACACACACTGAGACCACCACTTGGGTAAATACAGGACCCAGCAAAGCACACACACACACACACAGTGACGACACATCCTTTCACCGTGAGCCGTCTCTGCCGACACTCTGTGCCAGATGTTACCAAGCCATGCCGTCAGCAGACAGGCAGGCAGACAGACAGACAGACAGACAGACAGCAGCAGCAGAAGCAGGTTTTTGGCCTTGGTGCCACTCTGGGGCTGCTGTGCCACCTGGCAGTGAAGGCTTTACTCACAGGAAACTTACTGCCAATCTGGGACAGTCTGCATTGAGGTGGGGGGGGGGTGGGGTGGGGGGTTGTTCAGA
>JASCQY010000164.1:0-10239 GCA_030264315.1 Sardinella tawilis
TCTATCTATCTATCTATCTATCTATCCATCCATCCATCCATCCATCCATCTATCTGTCTATCTACTGTATCTCTCAGCATGGCAGTCTGAGAGACTCATGAAGGTTTGGGAGTGATGCATGTGACAACAAGCAGAAGCACAAGCCAGGGGTGGGTTGGTGAGAGTGTGTGGATGTGGGGACACGATACACGTTGCTTCAGGTGCGCAGATGTCTCGGCAGGTTCGGGTGTCAGGGGGAGGCGTGGTGAAGAGGCGTGCATGTGAAGTGTGGAGGTGGGTCAGGGAGTCAGGGACTGACCGGTGATGACCAGTGTGTGGGGGACAGCAGCCTCGGTGAGCATGCGCTGGACGTGGGCCGTGAAGAGGGACAGCGCTTGGCCCCTTCCGCTGTTGGGGTTCAGCAGCAGCATGAGCCGGCAGGGGCGACGCACCTCACCGTATGCAACACCTGATGCAGGGGAGAGAGAAGAGGAGAAGAGGAGGAGAAAAGGCAGACAGACATTAGGAGCGAGAAATCTGGAATGGGAGACCAGCGACAGAGACCAAAATAAACACAATGAGGACAAGTAAAGAATGAAATGCAGACAGACACACCGAGGGAGAAAGAAAGAGACAATAGAAGACCGAAATAGACGACGTCGGTGAACATCCCATTAAAAAACACGTTCAGCCGAGCTACCACTCAGGTACTTCTCTGCAGAGCGTGTGCGCACACACTTTTTGAGGAGCTGTCATTTTGGCAGTGACAGCTTTGCCTGAAAGACACCCCTCGAGTCTCTCCAAGCATCGTCACTCAGCAGCATGCGCAACTGTTAGCACGGCGAAGCATCATTTAAATGAGAGCGAAAACAAACAAAACAGCAGCACCGCAGCCAGCGGCGGTGCTACCCGTGCCGGCAGATGGTGCTTCTGCGGGAATAGCGCTGATGCAACTTCACAGGAGCGTTAAGACAAACCAAAGACAGGGGGGGGGGCCCTCTCTGGGTCTCGTGCCAGATTACGAAATCTCCTCATTCACGCTCCACCTGTTCCCTGGGAGGCGCGTGGCGGAGTGGAGCTTTGAGGCGAGGCAAGGCGAGGCGAGGGGAGTGTAGAGACGGGTAGAGCGGGATCGACTCGTTCCCCATCTCACACAAAAAAAAGGAAGCTGTGGCCGGGGCCGCGAAGTGAACGACAGCTGAACCCTACGAGCCCACGGGCAAACCCACAACAGCTATGTAAAGGTTGTTAAACGACAGTTTAGCCAGTCTCGCAAGTATGACAGGCTTGGGGAATGGAGACATTTGGGAGACGTTTATGTCAAGGCAGAGATGAATTGCACCTATTCGGACACCCCTTCCAGCGAGCTTGAGGTCTCTGTCAAATGCCTCCTAAAAGCTTGGCGACAGACAGGGCCGGCGCAGTGAATAGATGCTGGCTGTGAGATCAGCGATGCTTGACCCCGCTTGGCTAATTGGGCTCTTGGGAGGGCCCTTGCACTGCCCCCAGCACTTGACATCCATTAGCTGCCGCAAACAAGACTGCCAACATAGCCTTCACTTCCTCAAATATTCCCATTTATCCTCTTCAAACCACTCCTCTCACTGACCCAGGAACAGCCAAGGCAGCTTTACATCTCTTTCATGCGTCCAAGATAGTTTTTTTCTGTTATAACATAGCAGCAGGATTGATTATTTTACACCTGAGTGAGTGTGTGTTATATTTAAACAGGCCCAGAAGGTGGAGAAGGTGAAATGTCCGCCGCTGTCATCATTTTGAAGCTTTGAGTCTCCAGATGCCTAAAACGTCCTCAACTAACAGCTGTTCAGTTGGCATGGGAACAGAGTACTACATCACATGTGAATTTTACATTAGGCACGTACCAAGTTCGCTCAAGGAGCTCCTACAGTCCTTTGTTTCATCAGCCACGATCCTCCACCCCCCGCGCCTCAGGCTGCCAAAGGAAATGGGCCTTAATTGGTTCAAATAATTGCTTTCGCTCCCTTCACTGACTCACAAACGCATCCGAAACAGTATTGGTGTCAAGTTAATCTTTCATATGTAATCTGTTAATATGCCGCAGCGAGCTGTTACTGTGAGCCACTGATGACCTGCATTTCAAAGCCGGAGCAGATTCTGGATTGGACTCAATAATTCATGGTTTGGTGCCCATGCTCTGAGTCACATTCACTGAGACGGGGCCGTGGGTTATGTCTCCAGCTATTGCACGTGCTTCCCCCCCTCTACTATCATCCACCATACGTACTGTCTGCTGCTAGTCGGCAGTCGTGCGACCGACCGCACTGGTGGAGCAGCACTGCAGAATGACATGATGGGCCACCATAGTGTTCTTCTTTACAGAATAACTCTGGAAGTATTTGAGGTCATCTGAATTTTTGCTTAGCCTATGCATTTAAAGTGACACAAAAGTAGGCCTGTTTTATACATCATTGCAAGTTGCAAGTGGGTGCATGTTGTTTAATATATTTTCATGCAATCTGAATAAATTATTCTTTATAATATGCAATTGGTAAATAAATATGTGAGAGAAATTAGCTAACTGAAAAAATGCCTTCAGACAACAGACACCCTGTGCATTCTCTTGACGCCAGCCCATGCAGAAAAAGAGGGCATTCGCTGATGTCACCACATCAAACATCGCCCAGAGCCAAGAGCGGAAACCCTGCACAGGTTTCTCCAGCTTGCCTTGGCCTCGAGTGGCATTCACATCCATGTGAGCAATGCGTCATGCGCAGATCTCTCTGCCATCTCTGCCAACAAGCCGAAGCCCCGAGGTTGGAGGTGGAGGCCACCACGGTGCTCTATCGTGTCTGAGCACTGGAGCCTGACAGCCCTTCAGCCTGCTGCTCTCCTGGGCAGAGAGAGAGCGAGTGGATAAAGAGAGAGAGAGGGAGAGAGAGAGAAAGAGAGAGAGAGAGAGAGAGAGAGCAGGGCCCCTCTGGAGATGGAGTGGAGGTTAAAGGGCAAGGGGCTGTGCACAGAACATCGCTGGGGCTCCTGTCTTCATTGCAGAGAGTCACACTGCAGCATCAGCACAACATACTGTACTGTACCAGTGCGGAGCAGGACTGAAACTGAGCGATGGATCTGCTGCAGCCTTTGCATGACCCATCGTGTTACAGTAAACAGAGGCTACTAAGAGTGGAAGGATTTATGATAATTTCATTTAATCGTGTTTATCTAACCACATCTGTCTCCCATCTCTTTACGCTTAAGCACACACCAACACAGACACGCCAGTGGCCGATACTCTACACTCCTGTATTATCGGGCTTTACAGCACACCCTGTTCTCTGTTCTGTATGCATGTGTACCGTCTTTAGTCTTTACTGTAAGTTGCTGTTCTGGAATGTCTTTCTGCATGCCTCCTAAAAGCTGTTTTGGGATCTGTGGTGCATGTTCTCCCAATCCAAGGAAATGATAACTTATTTAAACACCCATCACAAGCCAGAAAACAGGGGGGCAGAAACACACACACACACACACACACACATGCACTAAGAAACAAAACAAAATCCAAACAATGGTTTGATTTACAGGGCAGTAGGAAGTTAGAATATGATGCCCTTGTGAATCCACAAACACTTCTGTACAGTACTACTGGACAATGCACTAATGTTACTGGCGAGTGTTCCAACACACATCCACAGAAATGAATACAGGAGACTGTATTATCATTAAACTCTTTCATATTTCAACATAGACAGCCAACACTGAATACTTTTCATTGGCGTTTAATCCTTTCACGGCTTAGCATCCTTAGTGCTATAATGTAATTAGAACTACAATTAAAGCCCTAGGTCTCCTAAGTCATCTATAAAATGTCCTTTCAAGGAAAGCTCCCTTCACAGACTGTCTTGCCGTGAAAACTGAGTTCGATTTTGAAACACACAAAAAAAATGTTCTCTTTCATAGGCTCTTATCTAAAATGAGAGAGACAACCGTTGCAAAGCGTTTAAATTGCTTCACAAAACCCCATTTCACCTTATAACGAAGTCAGTCACAGCAAAGCATGTGGCATCCACCAGACTAGAAATACAGACCGTGTGTGCTGTCTGTTTGCCAGTGATACGACAGTTGTACACAGCCATCATAGCATGTGCCTCAGGGTTATAGACCTACAGCATGCTGAGTTTCTTTCTGATATTGATAAAGATGAATAACCTTTCCTGTATTAGCCAACCAACAAATTCAGTGTTCCTCCAAAAAAATAACTTTTACTATAAGCGCTGCTTGCTCGGAATCCTGAACATGGATCCGAAGGATGCAAATTCACTAATTAAAACAGAGCTTGGGCTTGAATGTAGAAGAGCCCCTGGTCTGAAAATAATTGGTGTCCAGTCCACTACTTCACTGAACCATATGCTTTGATGAGCTGGCCAGAGCCTATGTTTTTCTCTTACGTACTATTATTGCCTGCCCCAGGACCATGCGTGCATACGTTATAAATTAGTCATGCTATTGCAGCATATCTACTACTGCTACTTATATATGCTACTTCTTAGTCAGTGTGTGAAATTCATTCAAATGCTGCCATTTCCAGCCTTTAAAGGGCAGTGAAAGAGATAATAGAAACAGCTCAGTAATGCTGGGGTGCTATCTCAGGGTCACATCCCATATTTCATAAGGACAACATAATATTTTGCCGCAAGTCTTATCCTCAGTTTAAGGTTTAATCTATTTCAATCCATAGGCCTATATCACCAGAATATTGATGTGCACGCTTAAGCCTCATCTGACCCTCTTTGACAAGGTTGGGCCTGACCAATGAGGAGGATAAATCACAAACTCCCTCTGGCAGATTGAGAGCATATAGCAATTCTTCTTGGACACAAGCTGGTGAGATGTTTACTTCACTCAGATGGTCCAGTTCACTCAGTGCCATTCATCCATCAACACCAGCCCTCACTGCCAGCCACGTCACTACAGGTGACATACTGTCACATCCCATATCGGGCTTGCTCTGGATTGGGGGAGTATAGGGTTCAGATTTAAGTCCCTCCACAAGACAGGATGTCAAAGGCAGAAGATACAGAAGAGACTTTAACAATAACAATAACACCCTGCTGATACTCAGTAGACACAATAAGATGACAATAAGAAAGGTTAAAGTGTAAAGTACAGTGACTTTATACAACTGCTTTGTAGACAGGCCTATTCAGTGCCCTGCAAACTCACCCAAAATATTTCTCACTGTGGGTTAATGCCATAAATAGCACAGACCAGTCACTGTGACTTCTGGCTGAAGCAAGTACTGTATAGCCTACCACAAACCTGGAAACTACTGTATGTCTATTTTGAGTAAGCCTACACCTACAATTTTCAGTCAGTCTTTTGGAGGATTCAATTTGCCTTTCCTTTATACAGTAGGTTTTCTTTAATAATCCAACAAAAGTCATTAGAAAAATCTTAAATGGCACATTTTCATTAGCTGTACTATACAAGTAATGACAATGTGTTGTTTTAGAAACACTTGTATTATTTGATAGTCTTTTGACTGATTTTCCATGGAGAGTAACAGCCTCAGGGGTGTAGAATTTCAGGGCAGGTAGGACTGGTTTAATAGCCTACCAGGGAAGTCTTGTGAATTCTTTCAGATGACAGTCAAATTAGGTCGGCTAAACTATTTCAATTCAGAACCAGCACAAACGTACACTTCTAACTAATGTAGGCTAAGTGTAGGCTAATTAGTTTAATTTCTACATTTCACTCGTGCAAGCTTCACTTTAGTCTCTAACCCTGATACCAAACTTACCAAATGCGATTTAAAAAAAAAACTGATTTCTTTACCAGATTACCAAGACAATGATATCTTTAAGCATAATACAATTCATTAATCTGTATTTAAAACATGTTTTCTCACCATCACGCCGAGGTAAATGACGAAATGAAGCATCCCTAATAGCTCGAGCCCATCGTTCTGCCTCCTCGAGGTTAGCGCTAGGGTCCTGAGCGAGCGCAACCCGAAAGCATTGCTCTAACCTTTGGCGGGCCATTCCGTAACTCAACCATCTTCTCTTAAACGGATAAAAATACGCTGAAAAGTAAGCCCCTGTGTCTGCATTGTCCTCTCCTCGGAATGCACGGCAACCGATACAGTCACTCAAGTCGAAAACCACCTTGCCCTGTCCAGGTGATGAAGTGATCTTCTGAACTGTGAGGGCATGATCCGTCAAACTAACAGAACATCTAACTTTTCCATTTAGAACGTCTGTGAACTCTCCGTACAGTAATCCCACGATCCCGTTGCGATGATGGGATGGGTCGGGTTCGGTTTTACCTCTGTCCATCCCGCCTGAGTAGCGCTCCGCTCCGCGCTCCGCAGACCGGTGCGCGGATATAGTGCTGCAGTCTGCGGCTGCAGGACTTTCTCTCACCCAGCTGTTCTCCCAGCTGAAAGATCTCTCCCTAGTGACAAAAAGGAGGAACAGCACAGGGAAACAGTTATATGACAACTGTCTGTTTACTTCTCTTTTAGCCGCTGTGGTGCTGAAGCCCACTACTTGGTCTATGCCGGATGAATTTAGTCGTTATAGTTATTTAGAATGTAGTGGATATAATAGCCAGTGTCCACCTATAATTTGATATCTGGCTAGACTTAGCTTATATTGGCCAAATAGTTCACAATTCAAAGCTCAGTTAAAACTTGATTTGTTTTTATTGCTTGTGCTGGGGTTGAAGAATATTTGTGCAATGTGGGACTTTTTCATTTATGTTTTAGTCCACCTCAACCTACACTAGTTTGAGGATTAGACTTGACATCGCCACATAGACCGTAGGCAATGTTTCGTGGAATGTAGGTTAGATGTAGGTCAGAACTTGGTGGTAGACTACCTCGGTTATAAATTACAGAGCGTTTTTCTGGGTAGAAGAACATACAACCAACCTAGTAGGCCTATTTAGCAATTTATTATACATTCAGATCCACTACATTTGATGCAAAGGGGCTATGAACACCTTAATATCATTGGACAAAGTAAATCACGTGCCTGTCTTGCGTCAACACTACTATAAATCCCAGCGCGCAACCTTTCTTCACCCTCTTCCTAGGTTAGGGGCGTTGGAGGGTAGTGCTACGTTGTATGAGGCTATTGTAGCTAGCTTTGTAACAGTGATTGTTTTGCAACATGCATCGTTCATACATAACGACTGTTTATTTTTGGAAACCTCCTTAAAGGTATGTTTACGATTTGTTGTGGCATAAATGATTATTGTTGCCATGTTGGATGGCGCTGATATGAAGCAGACAAAGATTAGCATTAGCGGACAACGTTCAAAACTACTATCATTGTGTATTATGCGACCAAAGCACAGATGTTGAAGCACGGATGCATGCTCAAACGTTGGTGTGTGGTTATGCAAGGCGTTTTAGATAAGCGTATCGATCTGATTTTCACACTTTGCATGACACTACCTGTTAGCTGCTGTAATGCTTGCTAACGTTAAGATTAGCATTCCATGAAACACGTGGTATCTAATGGTTGACCGGATAGCTGCTACCAAGTTGCTGGCCTATGTAGTCTGTACTTCTATAGTTTAACCACGTAGCGGTGTGCTGTGCATCGTGTGTAGCATGGTTTTAACAATGGTGTTTGTGTTGAATTTACAGGAGTTGTGACCATAGAGGCTGACGCTCGCTTGAATGGCTGAAGATGAGAATTTCTGGTGCAGTTTGGAGTGGTCGAAAACTCATGAACTCGACTACCCGGTGTACCGTAATGAGTGAAGCGAACTGCTTGAAGACGATCTAGATCAATGTTTCAAGGTAAATACATCTCGTGAACCGCATGTAAAATGCACAAAATAGTTTTATATCTTCTCTGATGAATTCGTTACATAGGAAAAGCCGTCCGATGCGATAACTGACGATGGTAAACGCTTCTGAGAATTGTCACCAGATTAGGCTGCCGATTATAAGGTCTTGACCTTAGATCCTAAACGAAACTTTTTTTTCCTCAGGGTGAAACGTTCTGTCCGGACCAACTAGAATGATTGCTTATCTCAAGGTAAGACACTGTTGATTCCAACACTTACATGTTGTCGTGATTATTGGTACACAACGAATGTGACCTGGCATATGTTGAAAGGGTGCATAAAATCACGTCGACTTTGCTCCACCACTTTTTGCTCCATCGTGAGATGCTTATCCAATATTAGCCGGTGGCAACTTGAGACAGAGTAATGATGACTGATCATAATTAGGATGTCAGGTATTTTAAGCTTATGATGATGATTGTTATCCCTGTCTGAACAACAGTGTTGAACAATGGTAACCTGAAGCTTTTATGCTGATGCTAGCAATGCCAGTTTTGGCAAAATGGTCATAGGAATTTGCTCTAACAATGGAATTTCTTAAACCTCTACAGGTCACAAGATTGAAGGATCAGTCTTCCATCACTAAAGAGATGGACTGGAAAGAAAGAAGTAACAGAAAAAATGGACTGGGACTAAATTGATGGCAACCTCAATGTAAGGGCCTGTTGGAACATAATTGGGATGTTTGGTAGTTTGTATTACAAGCTTACAATGATGATTATTGTTATCCCTGTCTGAACAACAGTGTGGACTAATGGTAACCTGAAGCTTGTGCAACTGTTTTGAACAGTGAATCATTATGTTCGCAGATGGTTTAATATCGCCTTTTAATATCTTGCAGGTAACTGGCACATAGGCACATCAGTCCTGATCACCTGTGAGGCAGATGTGAGGAGAAGCAACAGCACAACATGAATATAAGTGAATTTTATTGCACTTATAAAAAATAAAATGATAAAAAAATGAATTTGGTGTCATGTAGTGTGAAATGATGAATTGTATGGCGCTGTCTTCAGTGTAGCAAGGAAGAACTGTTCATCTTGGAGAAAGTCTCTGTCCTAGTAAGGGGATAAATGTACATTTCAGGACCTTGCTTATGTAGTGCATGAAGTTATTCGAACAGTACAAGTATCCTCACAAACTACACAGAACTGTCCTGGTATGATCAAAAAGTTTCATTTAAGAGCTTAACTTTCAGCCATGAAAGTAAATGGGGGAGGGCGCCCAAAACCTGTGTACTTAATGAAGTGTACAGCTGATGGAACAGTAAGCTACTTTACAGATTTTGTTGATACAATAAAAAAAATTGTTAGAAGGGTTGAGTCTCATCCCAAAGATGGTTAGTCTTTGCACTATACTTGGTCTCAAACTCCTTAAATTACGAGTCCTCCCGCTGTGGGCCAAGACCAGTATTTTTACTTCCAAGTTCGAGGTTGGCCTCTAGTACACTTCCAACACTTTGATGGATTGATGGTGCATAAGCCACAGAAAATCAAACGTTTCCATTATGGATACTTGCCTTTTCTGCAGAGTGTCTAAGCATTGCCAGTTTTGCTAGCAGTTCTGGGGATGCTGCACTGGTAACAGGAGAATGCACTTGCACCGTTGCCAGAGGGGACATCAGCTGGCTATTGCCCATTGGTGCAAAATCTGTGCAGTAAAGGAAAACTAGAATCAGTTTCACAAACAATGCTTTGAGTTGGAACAGTGGTTAACTGGTGAGTGCATAATAGACGGGGGGAAAAAAAACAGACCTGTGTAAACTGGAGCAGGAGGCAAGTTAATGGGGAGGCTGTGCCTCATGGTCTCAATTTCTCTCCTGTGTTCAGTCATCCTCATTCGCTCCTGATGGGTATCAAATTAACAAGCTCAGAATGTCTATAATAAATAGCCAATTAGGAAATGCAATTGCCATTGTAATGAGCAGACAAAACAGTGATTTGCAACAGCATTGTAAAGCCTTTTTAAAGAAAAAACATTTTTCAGTTATGCTGTGGCATCTATCTGAGGAGCACCGTGGTTTATAATGGTACTCTTGTGTAGCCCCACAACCTGAAGCTTTTCATGACAGAGCTGTGGATGAAGCCTTTCACCTGATGTAGGTGCTGCTCCTGCTGTCGCAGCCGCTCCATCTGGGCATGGATGCTGCGCAGCCGCGACTGGTGCTCCGCCTCCACCTGTCGGGCCTCCTGCAGCGCTCTCTCACCCTCTTCAAACTTCTCTGAGGCCAGCTGTACATGCACACACACACACACGTAAAAGCATGGTTATTTGACACATTACCATTTCACAGGACCAAGAGTGATGTATTAATACTAATCTCTAAATGGTGGTTTGGACATGGCAAGTACACATCATTTGATCCTAACTTTTGTTGTCCGCTGTATCCAAAACTGTACTCCTGCTTTCACACAACCAGTTTCA
>JASCQY010000164.1:18105-30161 GCA_030264315.1 Sardinella tawilis
CAGACCATAAGTTTATGGTTTGACCTTTGACTCATCTGGAGTCTGATGTTGGAGGCTTCACCTCAATATTATTTTGGTCCCAAAACATTAAACATTCTGAAATCAAATCTCCTGATCAGTACTGCACATTTAAAATTCTATTTTAAAGTTATAGTGAATATATCGCAATATATACCGTATACCGTCTATGCTTGAAATTATACCGCAATATGAATTTTAGGCCATATCGCCCACCCCTAAGTTAAAGTATTGTGTAAAGTGCATAAAACACACACCATCTTCCTTAACTTCCTTAAAGGGCATTTTAAGGCACAGCTTCAGTATCCAGATGAGTGTAAGGCTAATTAATTTCAGCTTGGGTTAGATAATTTAGTTAGGACCTTATTATCTTCACAGGATGAACCTGAATAAGATATAAGGTACTCTAATATTCTATGAATACCTTTTTCACCTTCAGGTGGTCCAGGTGGAACACCATCTCCACCATCATCATCATCTTACCCAATGAAGCAAAAAAATAAAAGGGATGTTTTGTTCACTTCTGTTTACATGCCACGTAAACAAACAAAATGGTACTCTCAAATTCACACTACTAAATCAACTTTTCTCATTGCCCCCCACCCATATGTGCATGCTCACTAACCCCCTACCCCTTCCCCGAACCATCTTGCAAGATCTCATAGTGCACCTTTAAACAACAGGCTGCATTAAAATGCATTAAAATCAAGAAAGAAACAATGAAAAGACAGCTATGAAGTTAGTTACCTGTAAAGCTAAATTTCTTGTAACCCCGAGATGTTGATGCTGGTGCTGAACTGGGCTTCTCATCACGGGCAGGAACATCTGAGGACAGACAACCACAACTCTGTTTCAACATTAAAGCACCACGTACAACACCTAGCTGATCTGCCATTGATCACCATTCATTAAAATGCTATCCCGCTTTACTCATATGACATTACCCACCTATGTCACTAGCTTTCAGTTTGTCTCCAGGTTTTGATGGATCTGGTTTAGATGCGGAGATGTAGCTTTTTGTCTGTGCTGGGGCAGAGCTTGGCTTTTTCTTTGAGCTAAACAGATCAGCATCCATGTCATCCATGTCCTGAAAATTGGAATTGATCACTAAAAAAACTGACATTGACACAACACTGAACAAAAATCATGTTTGTTGAATCTCAGCTAAATGCAGTGAAATGAAGGGTCTCCAATATATGGGTTAAAATTAATGACTAAATAAACAAATGAATACTGTATCCCCTAACTTGTCCTCTACTGGCAGCTGGAATGCCTTGGTGATGATATGAACCAGTAAGTTTAGTTTTTACCTTCATGCTCTCCAGAAGAGCTTGTGGATCAGCTTCAGACACATCAGACACCTGGAAAACAAACAAACAAAAAACTAACAATGACTCGAGCGCATTGCGCCTCCAATGTCAGCACTGTATTTAGTGAAAGTTATATTGACCCACATCATCTTTCTCTGCTTCCTCCGCCAGTTTACTGAAGAACTCATCGTCATCCAACAATGACCTAAAAATCATAAACAAACATAGCCATGAAAAGAGTGAAAGCCGATTTTGGTTTAAAGCTTCGGTCCAATTGTTTGCTCCTTACTTTTTGCCACTGCGAGACGGCAGCGCACCTTTGGCCCTCGTGCGCTCACGGGAAGATGTTGGTGTTTTTGCTGGAAAATCTATGTAAGACCAAATTTGAATCATGAGTTTGGTACGTTTGACTAAGTGCAATATAGGCCTAATTTTATAAGATATAATGCATTCATGGTATACGGCTTTATATGACTAAGTTAATTGTAAAAGTACCATCATCGTCTAGAAGACCTCCCAGTACATCATCAATTGAGCCTGATAACGACGAAAAAAATGTTACTGCAAATATTTTTTTTTTAAATGTGGTACACTGTCAATTCCAAAATACAGTTTACTTACTTCGTAAAGCCTTTTTCTGTTTTGTAGTCTATTACGGTGAAAAAGAGAACATAAGATTTACTGGAGGACGCTGTTGATAACGCTGACAAGTAACTACGTTAGAGACGGCACTAAGCGTATGCGTTGTTCATATACAGCACTTCAATTACATTTAACATATTAGATAACAGTCTACAGTTATGTTTCAACTTTTGCAATGTGTAGGCTATGGTTGGACTAAGGTAATGGTGTCGTTGGCGTACTCACCATGGTTCAGGCAAATGATAGGTCAATGGGGTGAGGTTAAATCTCTTCAAAGCGTCAGCGTCACCAATGGTGACCGTAACGAGAGGCAACCCCATAACCCATGATTGCAGTCTTGTTACAAAGAAAGATAACGTAAATTCAATACAGACATTATACTTCTCTTGATTTTACAAATACTTTCACCGTGTTATCTGACTCTGAATTATGCTTAACGTTTCATTCAAGGTGTAACGTTAGCAAAGCCATCTGCAAGTTGCCTGACTGAAGTGCTAGCCTACAACTAAAATCCTGGCATACTCATCTTACTGTTTGCAACATACCGTCAGCAATTACAGACACAAAGGGCACATAGTGAATAATATGTATCATTAAAGCCTACAATATCATTCACTGAACCGATATTGCACAGAAATCGCCTTACTTCTAATATGTTGAACCATTGAGGTTCGTTGAAGAAACTTCCTGTTTGTTCCTGAGAATTGTGGGTAGTGTATTACTCCCGAACGGTTGTACTTAGTTAAATCACCACTAGATGGTGATTTTGTCTTTGAAATGCCATGTTACTCTGGCCCCAGCGAAGTTCACAGTTTGTATTGCATCCAATGGCCTGAAGAACTTGAAGTGACATTAATAATAGTAGAAGATCATGTAAGGGCTGCATAATCAACAATCAAGGCTGCAATTAAAAGCCAAAATGGATAATTTCATCTTAATTTGGTAGGATCATAGGCTAGATAGATAGGCTATCTTTCAGGGGTGCCATGTCCATATTAATGCAAATACTGTTGACCTGCATATTGCAATATCGTTGTGATATCTAAAACTTTATTTTGATATTTAACCTAGGTCTAACCTAGGTCTATCCATGTGACAGGTAAAGCATGTTTTATACTTGAAAAGATTTAAGCAAGCAGGCCTCACTTTCCTCTGTCAGCATGACCAGATTGAAAACAGAATCAGAATTAGCTTATTTGAACTTATTCATGTGGGGTTGGTGTCAGCCCTTTTCCTTCAGCTTTAAAAGGATGCCTGCAAAGAGCTTTATCTTCATGTTCATACTTTAACATGACACGTGATGTCTCAAAAATAAACTGGCTTTTGCTTAAACAGCATTTGGATGAGACAAAATCGCAGAAAACTCATTGACTATGTACGTAATGTCACTGTTGCTATTTGAAGGCAAATCAGCTGTCCTGAACAGATGGAGACATTATATCCACTTTTAAATATTTTGACTTGCTCAAATAAACAGATTCTGGTACAAAGGGATGTGGGAGCATAGCCAGTTTGTTGTTCCTGCTACATATTTGAAGTGCGCACCCTTGCTGTGATCAACACTCTTCAGATGTTTGTGGTTTGAAGGCATGCAGGAGAAGGCTGATGTCTCAGCATTACATACTTTTAGTGGATTAATTGTTTAGGATGTTCCTTTGCAACAGGGAGTCTTATCTGTTTTGAGTTTCCTGTCTATCCATTGATGCCTTGTGCATGGCATAAGCTAAGAAATCCACAGAGCTGGTGTACCAATTATGCTTGATGGAAAGGACTTAGTCGTAAATCCACTGCTGACTTTACATTTGCCCAGGAGTGTGCATATTTATTTATAGGCCTATGTTGTCTACTGAGAATGTGAACATATCTGTATTTCTTCAAAAAGTTTATTTTCACCAGGCAAGCTAAATGAAATTTAAACCAAACAAAATGTAAGCTAAAAAACAGTAACATCAGCACGAAATCAAAGTATAAAATTGTTTATTCTTTAAAGAGGTAGGAATAACAAAAGTCGATCTGATCTGATTAGTCATTTCAGTACATGTCATGTAATATTTTTCTGTAATAATGATTAAAGCCTCTTTTCAGATCTAAACATTTACCAGAAGGTTATTAATTACATCATGAAAACCCTTGAAGAATGAACATTAAGTGCTTGTGAAAAAAATATGAATGGCCTTGTATGGCTTTCATGCTTTTGAAGAAGTCCAACAAAAAACATTGGAGTCTCTTCGTTTTACCATGAGAATAGAACTATTGAGAGCTGTAACCAGCTGTGTTTCAACTTTCACAAAGTGTTGCTTTATCCAGAAAACTGCACTGAACAGCAGGTGTGGCTCTGTCATTCAATCTTGTCCAGTGTAAGCCCTGTCATTCAATCTTCTCCATCTTAATGATACTTCATGCCAGGAGCAATTTGCTGTCCTTAGGCAACCTCTGTGTTTACCTGATAGCGTTGCGTGAGAGACTTTGGTTATGAACCCTTACGCTTCTCTGTTTCAGACCGCCAGAACTCTGTAAGCAGATAGAATATCTGAAAAATCGTTTTTGAACATTTTTGAAAATATTTTTTCATTAGGCCTATTAACTTTTGCCAAAGTGTGGGCATTTATGGTAATTTAAAAAAAATCTGAAAACACAACAAAACAAAAACAGAAAGAACAGGATGTTAACATTAGGCACACAACAATACATGTTTGCACAAGGCATGTATACAACCTCAAGAAAATCCTCTAGTCATCCGGACATAAACAAACAGCCTACAGATTTGTAGATTTAGCTGTGTCCAATATGTGCACCGAATCCCATCTGGAGTCAAAGAGGAGGGTTCTCAGGATCTCCCTTTTGGAACAACAAGGATGAGACCTCTGTGGCAGCAGATGCTGGGAATGAGCCCATGGGGACCAGAGCAAGCCCCTATAAATTCTAATTCCACTTGCTCTGACATCAGACAATCATCAATGACTTGAGTTGGAGTTCTGTTCAAGCCAACTGAAAATGGCTCTTCACGTGTTCCTATGATACCAAACCCTGAAAGAGAAAATAGAAAGCCTCTATGGTTAAACTAAATATGTTGGTCTAAATGTGATGGCCCAAATCATCTGAGAGAATTCTGAGAACTGTGAGGCTATGGTCAAATGGATTCACCATGGATGTTGTCACTGAACCATGGACTCCTACTGTCTCGGTGCACAGCGCTGTGAAAAAAAAGGATGTAAGAACTGGCATGCAAGGTATAAATCATTTAGTGACAAAGCATGCTGTAAATGGGCTTATTGCCATCCTGTTGACATGACTCTTGTTTGCGCTTATGAGCAAGCGCTGGCTCCCAGAGGATGTACTATAGCGCTTAGGGTGTACTGCGCTAGCCGCCTCTTCTCCTTCAAAACATGGACGTGTTTATACGAGGCTCCACTACGGCGATTCGACCGAGGCGCACGGCTCGACGGCCCTGTTTTCATAACAGCCTTTCACAATCCAGCCTTTGATGGATTGCAGTTGCACCTCTAAATGATTTAGTGGGAGCAGCTTGGTGGAGAGCATGCTTAAAAGCTTAAAGTGGAGCAAGCATGTGCAGTGGATCGCTTTGGAGCATTTCAATTCTTTTACCCCCTTTCCACATTCCATTCTTTCTCTCTTTGTTTACTCTGTTTATCTCAAAAAGCCCCAATATGACACTGGTTCGTACGTGCTCTATCATTCCTGCTTGAGAACATGTGCTACTATACCACTGGGCCCTGATAGGAGGTCACTCCTCTTGCCACATGTTTTGTTTTGCTTCTTCATAGAAATTTCAGTCAGCCTATTATTGATTTCACTATAATGATTCAAGAATTCAGTCTGGAATCTATTAGTTTTTGGCTGATAGTGCTCTTCAAGACTGAAAACAAGCTGACACCTTGAGGTTGTTGCTGATGCTGCTGATGTTGATCAAGGTCATGATGATTTTGGTGCTGTGGATGTGTCTGCCTTCATGTAGGGCATGTCTTTCTCTCCAGGTTCCTCTGTGTCCCTGTGTTGGAGTAAGGAGATGGACACAAACAGGCAGTGGCTATTAACACTGTTTTTTTAGTGTTTCTTTGCATGTTTCTTAGCCTAATGATTCTGGTCAGCTAATCTGAATTCACCTTTATTTCAAAGTGTGCATAGTAACAGCCTGTGGGATTCCCCTCTGCACTGATTCATGCAACCTAATATGTTTGCAGTGTGGCCCACCGCTGCTCATATCTGGGATGTGGACCCTGGTCTGGAGCCAGGAGGCTGATGGGATTGCACACTGAGTCGATTAAAAAGACGAACTTAAGAGCTCAGGTCCCTCTCTCCCCCATTCATCCCCATTAAAACATGTCAGATACTGTTGTATCACTCCCTGCCTTTTTATTTGTACACCACCTGGCAGACTAGGAGTTATGTGGAGTTCTTGAGATCAAACTTCATGATACAGTAAATTTATGGCTGTGAGGCAAAGCATTCATGGGTCAGCTCATATATCAGATGAAGACTGTTTGAAACATGCAGAGTCGTGCTGAGTGAAATTGTGTTTGTTTTGTACCTTTGTATTTGTGTTGACCTACCTTTCATCATATAGGCTATAGGTAACACTTTACTTGAGGTTTTTGACATAGAAGTGACATGGGTCACTCTAAAGTAATGTCACTCTCATGTTGAAAACCTCAAATAAAATGTTAGAGTATAGTTTTGCTTAAATTGGCCTTTACAAATTGGACTTTGACATGAGAAGTAGGTCAAACAATGTGTCATAAAACTGAATGCTTTTACATATGAATACCGATACTGTTGCCTTTCATCCCTTGGTTACACTGCTCTGAACACTGTCTTTGATATCTCTCACCATAAGAAGTGCTTCAAACAACTACATCAGTCTAAGAAGTAAGAAATAAGTAAAAGAAATTAATGTGTCCAGTTATTTTTGGTTTTGTGGATAGTATGTGTGTAGTAGTCTGTTGAACATGGTTTGTTATACTTTCACATTTGGTCATCACCAGACCCCCATATCTCTGTTCCATAATAAATGCATGTTATACCCGTAAGGCACACTGTGCCACGTGCTACTGTACTTTCCTGTCCTGACTGCTCAGAATAAGCAGCAGATTAAACTTTGAGTCATGCTACAAAAAGCTGAGGTGTGCTTACATTAGGAGACACACACACACACACACACACTCACACACACACACACAGTAACATTAGTCCCAATCTTATAGAGTTTTAGATATTAAGTATGGATTTAAAAGAGGCAAGGGTTTTACAAATATGCTCAGCTAATTAATGTTTTTAGTGTTTAAAATGTTTTGTTGCAAGGGCTTCAACTATCACTGAGTACTTTTGAGTGCCTTTATAGAATGACAAAGAATTGTTTTATTACAAACTCAAACATTCCATATCTAAACAATGGATTGAAGTTGTATCCAGCTGCTAAACATGAGTTATCAGTCCTGGACCTCAAATATTTGGTCGAGAAAAAAGAGTGAGTAAGAGCGTACAAAACAAAACCAGTGGTGAGAGCCCAGACACAGTGATAAATAAAGCAAAGGAGGCAGTGAGGAAAGAAAAGGAGTTACTCACGGTCGGACCCGGCTGGAGAACCTCCGGCGCAGGAGCAGTGCAAGGGTGCTGAGAACCATGAGGGTTGTGCACATGGTCACTCCCGCCGCTAGAGTCCCACCACGGAGCCTCTTGCCGATGGGCCCCTGGGATGCTGGGGATGTTGGGGGGTTGAGAAGCAGCCTGCCTCCCACTGAAAGGTGTGTGTGTGTGGGGGGGGGGGGTGAGGGGCTGAGCAGTGGTGGGGGAGCCGAGTGAAGAACGACACGGCGGTCCCTCGCTATCACTGTCGCCACCGATGCCCCTGCCTCGCCTGGGCCCTGGCTGTCCACGTCACTGAGCATCTCGTGAGACAGATTAGCTGTGTGGGGATTAGACCAGATCAGACCCCAGTGTTGTGTTAGCCCTGCTCCTAAACTAGCAGGGGTTTGAGCTCAAGAACCTCTGTGAATAAAGTTCTTGGCTTTAATCAGTCTCATCTTTTTCTATATATATCTTCAAATGGAATAACCTGGATAGAGAGCTTTAAAAAAAGACATAACGTGCGTTTATTAAACTCTAGAGTGGGATTATAACCAACTGCATTGGCATTGCCACAGTCTTGTTAGTCTGAAAATCCCTGTAACGGGATAGCCTCTTTTTTTTTCCTGTAAACTAAGTGTGGATGACTCTCCTTGCATGTGGATATAAATAGGGTATTCCTTAATCCGGCAATCCCCTTTGCTTGTTGAGTCAGCATAGCAGTAGAGCTACTGTACAGTATGGGCAATAAGATGAGCTTTCATGACTGGTAATGCCCACATGAGCAGGTGGTTGGTATCAAAGGTAGCCTGTATGGTGGGGGTGAGGTGGGATTAAATGAGTAAGGGAACCTACAGTAAATATTAAAAGGTGTCCTGCAAAGATTAAAAGATATACAGTACATTTTTTTTAACCAGGATTGTATACCGTGTTGATTCTCAGCCTTGTGAAAAGGGTGTCCATTGTAATGCACTGTTTTGCCACATTCCATGGTGGCAGATAAGCCCTTTTACCTTTTTAATCATCACCAGCCATATGAAATCAGACAGTTTGTCTACTTAATATTTAGATCTCAAAGCTAACACCTGCAAAATAATTTCTTATTTTGTTTTTCCCAGAAGTGAAAGTTCTCACATGTTCTTTCATAAAGTTTTTTATTGTAAAATTCGCATTCATTTTCCAACTACAAGTAAATATACACCATACAAAATTTAGTTTAAAACAATATTACAACTCTCTCATTTTATTTCAGAGAATATGTATTGCAATGTATACGTCTTCAGCACAGAGAGGGTCATAGCAGTTTGACCTGCAGACAAAGATAGTATCTTAATTATCCGAATGGCAGTCCAAAAGTGTGTCAGAGTATGTTTATAGGCTGTATTTTCTTTTTAAGACTTATAATTGTTCAGTAGGATAACAGGCTGTAGGCGAACATCCAGTCTCACAAGAATCAGATTAAAACATAGGTGAAAACAAAACATGTCAACATGTAGTCTATAGGCCTACTTCGAAAACTAATCTCAAAGGGACATCAAATGATTCTTTACAATACAAATATTGTGAGCTACAGAAAGAAAGGATGTGTGTTAGGGTTCTCTGCGAGTTTGATCTACATAGTCAATAAAGAATTCCTGGTAGAAATTCTAGTGATTTGTTGCGCAAGTTGAAATATGCCACATAGTCATGGAATGTTTCATGATGATATAAAAAGACAGATTTATTTACACAAACATTATAGTGGTCACTTTGCGGTCAAGTTCATTCCAAAGAAAAAAAAAATGCTTCATCCATTCCAGATTTTAGACCTACCTCATTGTTGGAATGTGGATATAGAGACATTTGTACACACAAACATTTGTTTAATCACAACACAGAAAACAGATAAGGGTTAGAACAGTCCAGTGCACAAATTAACTGATAACAAAAAATAGTTACCATGCGAGAGGAATGATCGTTTTCCCTTATAGTTCATCGATATTATGTCGGCAGAGAGCCACATAACATAGTTTATGTAGTGTACGCAGGACTGAGGTTTATTACCGATATTGAGTTTTTCGTGATTTGCTGTTGTGAGTGTGCCGTCATCAAAGGATATCCATGAAAAGAAAGTTCTTGGTGATGTGATTTTTACTCATCTTCATGTGAAGAAAGAGGAGACGGCATTAGATTCCTGTGAACTGTTTCTTATTTCACAGGGTAAACAAAAGATTCTATTTCAGCCTGTTTGCATAACACAGGAACATGGCCACATATTCTACGTCACTGCTCCCCAGTCTGTCGGTGGCATGGGAAAAGTCCCTCGGCTGCATATGATGTTGGAAGGAATGTAAAGCTGACCCTGTATATTGACACTGCACATGGCTGACAAATATATTCCCGCTGTAGAGGCAATAGGGGACCAAAAACATCAATCTGGTCCATCGAGTCTATCGAGAGTTTGGTGTCATTTTGGCGCCGGTACCTTCACAGAAAAATACCTGGGTTGGTGTCAGTGGTGCTGGTGGCCTACAGCTCCACTACACCCAGCCCAGCTCAGCATAGACACGAGTCACACTGGTGTACAGCACACCCATAAGCTTGGACCAGGCACCCTGGACCTCAGCAGGATGGAACGTGTCCGGAAAGGCTTCCACCAGCACCTCGAGAATCACTCCACCAAGGATCTGGAGTGACAAAAAAAAAAAAAAAAAGACATTAGATTGGAGAGTTTACTGAAAAGAAATCAAATAGAATCTTTTTGTTTGTGTAGCCAGATGCAAGGTAAATGTTTGAACCACAGCATTACAAAAAGGTTAACACCAGATCAGTTTGAAGAAGTGTGCTAGTTGTAAATCTTTTATTCTGGTCGTTTCATTCTGTTTGCGCTTGGTTGTAGACATGTGTACATTAAGGGCTTGTTTACACATACAGCATCTTTTACATAATCCACATAATCCAGCGTTTTGAAATATCTCCAGAATGGAGGATGAAAAATATATGCTTTTATAAAAATACCTGAGTATGTGTAAAGAAGGAAACTGAGTAAAATGGCCATTTACCCTGAAGTACACAGGATCCACTTTATGTCGGAGAGCATGAGCTTTGGCCACCATCTTGAGCACTGAGGCCACCTTGTTAGCATCATGGATGTTCTCCACCAGCGTGTTAATGGCATTGATCACCCGCACAGCATGCTTCTTAAACTGAGTGCTCTGAGCCATCTCCTCTGGGTCCTCCATGTGCTTGAAGTCCTTAAAGTACTGCTTGGATGAAGGGAACTTCACAAACAGCCTGCAGAGGGACAAGACAAAGATGAAAGGGGCTTGGGTTACATTGTCTGCTTGGGTTTGTGTAGCTGTGTTTATTAAGTGAGCTTTTGAGGCCTTATGTACTTCCACTTCAGATGAAAACTTCTCAATAATTAAAAGACACTCGGTAACTAAGCTTTCCTGGACGTATATGCAACAGCATTCTTTCTCATATCTAGCCACTGTCCAAGAGGGGGATGTCTGGTCATATTTAACAATATAACATGTATTGTAGTCATAATAATGCTCCATTGAAATAGCAAGTAGTTGGATTCCTTGAAAGCACTGATACACAAAACCCTTGTCAAATGTGTCAGTTTGGATGTCATTGGCGTTCAGCAAAGCATGTTTCAGTATCAGTGTTGATGGAAATCATGTGAGGACAAGCACCTGGAGAGCTGTTCTATCTTCCCTCGGTGAGCTACACCACTTGTTGGAAAGGGTTGCTGTCCACTGGCCCTATTCAGTCATATCATGAGCAAACACATCTGAGAGGGTGTTGGCAGCCATAAATATTTGCTGTAGCAATATTTAACTACCACCCCATGGAGCCGTATTTTGACACAGCAAAAACAAAGGCAAACTGCTGATATCACCATGCCCCCAACATTCCATACAGAGGCAGAACTTGATATTCATTCATAGCTTAACTATGGCGAACGCTGCTACAGTAGCCTATGTGAGTCGACATTTTGTGTCTGGGTCTTTGAGTCTTGAGTCTTTCATCTTCTTTTTCATCTGTTTTTCATCTATGGCCACAATTCTCCAAATTACAATAATCTTAAATTACATCTTACATCCTGAAATATTATATCATATTTTGATCCTACATACAACAATTAAGGTCAGCGGAATGAATGATGGCTAGTCTTTCTCACACATATCTGTTAGGCCCTGGAGAGTGCCACACCTAAGGTCCCACACCTAATCAGGACAGACTGGATCTTAATGACATGGACATTAATGATACTTCAAAGGGGTTTCGCAGGGCAACTTTCCTGTCCTTGCCAGACCAGTGAGATCCTAGACGTGTGAGATCTGTTTGAGGTGCGGGGCTCCAGTGTGTGATTCACTGATGAAAAGAATGAAGTGTGCTAATGAGAGTGGAACTGGTTAAGTCGCCTTCTGCATAATTACCCCCCCCCCCCCACCCCGAGAGGAAAAACAAACTCACACTGAATTTTAGTGCTTGAGTGTATGTCTCTACTTTAAG
>JASCQY010000164.1:32732-50029 GCA_030264315.1 Sardinella tawilis
TACTCCTGCCAATATGCATGAAGTATATTGCTTGCAAAGTTGAAGATACTGCAACTGATTTTTGACCATCATGGCCTCTCCAACTGTTCTTTGAGAATGATCTTCCAACTGAGAATCACACTTAGGAGTCATGAAGCCAATATTATATATGCCAGTATTATATATGCAAAATACTATAACGATTAAACCAGATAAATGTCCGACTTCATGTCATTCTGATATGTAATACTCAAAGTACTCGTTGAATTGATAACTTCACCAATTCCATGTTTTTTTTTTTTACATCAGCCATCATTATGGCCAGCTGTGTTATGGTTTCAGTCTCACATGTTAACCTATGTGTCACTCTTCATTCTTATACACAACCCAGCAGCAGAAGGCCTTCCAGGCAGAAACACTAATTAAAAACACTGCTAGTATAGACTGAGAAATGCAGCTGCCTTTGCTTCCTTCCATCTTGCTGCTGAGGACGTCTGACCTCTGGTGTCTTATGCTCCGCATGCCACCCTGTCTTAGGTTCTCAAAGCAACCTACACTGCCTTAGGCCAAATCTGATTTAGTAAATATACTAAACAGGGTCAAACACATGAAATCCCTTACATGGAAGGCTATGCATGTCTCAAAATGTGTCTAATCTTCAGCCGTGGAGCAACAATCCAATCAGATACATACATTAGTAAGTAGTTTTATAGTTGTAAATATTGCAGTGAGAATAACAAGGACTCCTTTCATAGTCATATCTAAACAGTACTTTATGCAGTTCAATAAAAGCATATCCCTGAGGGGTATAAAGGAAAACACACATCTTTAAACACTGGCACTGCTGAAAGGAGTTACTCACAGTGTCCTCATCTGCCCTAGCCTGTCCAACCTAAACATGAGATAGGCAACATATTGTTGCATCCAGACGGTATCATCACCCAAAAGCAACCAAGAGGCAACCATTCATCACAATGTTTTCTCGGCAAATTAAAGATGATTTGGAAAACGGTGTGGAAAGATGAAGAATGAGAAAGATGATGATATCGATAAACAGCGGACACACCTGACTAAGACCGCAACACCTGCAACCTCGCTGTTCTGGAAGACAATGGTCCAGGTGTCCTGGATCAAGTCCTTGTCCTGGTCTGAGAGTGGAGCAGCCTGCTCCTGCTGCCCGTGCCCCTCTCCGTTCGTCTGGACCCCCTCCATCTGAGGACTCCCAGTGGTGTGGCTAGAGCACGAGAGAGAGAGAGAGAGAGAGAGAGAGAGAGAGAGAGGGGTGGAAGAGTGAGAGGAGGGGGACAAAAACACAAAGCTTTCCAAGAGGCCCTTTGGCTTTCCCTCCACTGCAGCACTGGTTCTATTGTTCCTCACTTTTCTCTCCCCTCTCTCTGACTTTTCTCCTCTCGGGCTCCACTGGAGAGCTTGCTCATGTAGGTGCTGTCCAGTAGTTGTCCTCCCCTCTCTGTGTGTGTGTTTTTCCCCTGTGCTGAGACCTCATTAGAAGTGCTCTGCCCGCGTGTCTGCAGAGACTTGACTGAAGGGAGGGAGGGCGGGAGGGAGGGAGGGAGGAGGGGGAGAGTGGAGTGCCCACCCACTTCCCTCCTTCTCATTTCACTCCCTCTCTTTATCATACACTTGCTTGCTCCCTGCCTGACATATACTCTCCTTTACCCTCTCACCCCCACTGATGCAATCACATTGATGCAATCACACAAACACACACACACACACACACACTTGGCCCTTATCCAGCCCTGTTCCTGGTTGATTTCCTCTTTTCTCAGAAAAATCCCAACTCAGTGGAATAGGCATATGCCTATACTGACACATTCAGAGGCATCAGCAACTTTCACAAAAAGGGAACTTGCAGGCTATTTAATAAGAATCTGAAGATACAGATGATTTGCGAGCTTGAACACGTAACTTTCCAAGAAACCCTCTGAACTAGCCCAGTAAATGAAATATTTGTCCAGTATGCCTGATGACAGATTTGAAGACCTCATGTGTTGAAACACGTCTAATTACAATGGTTCTGTATACCCTCAAGTTTGCAGTATCTTAGATTGGTGACAGACTTGGTTAAAGTCTCTGGCCAGACAACGACAAACATACATTTCCAGTCCCTTTCATACTGACACTTGTGAATGCCATATTGTTTTGCGCCACATTGCAACTCCAACAGCATAAACCTTTGCCCCCTTTCCATGGTTTCCCATCACCCACTGCACTCATTTTCCCATAATAACAAAGGCTCTATCACGCCACATGCTGTCAATAATTAACAAAACATCTGTTGTAAAGGATACTGTCTGGAGACTAAAAACATATTTGGAAGAGCATTTAATGTTCATGTTAATACTGTGAAACATTTAAAAATGATTTTCAAATGCATAATGTAGCCACTTTTTCAATCTCTGACAGCTTTTTAAATAAAGATTAAGAGAATCAATTTGATTTGACTGATTTTATGCTTCCATTCCTAAGTCCTTCCATTGCAGGGCTTTTGGAACCCTACAACAGAGTCTCAAAGCAAATGCATTCTCTGACAGGCGTGTAATTGAATACCGGTTTAACCGCCAGTTTAAGCTTGCAGCTCTGAATAGAGAACTCATTTCTTGACAACTGGGCAGTAGTTTTGAGCCAAGTTAGCTGAAATCAAGGCTTTGGTATGACAGTTTTAGCTGTGAGGGAATCATTTTAAAGTGAATATCTGCATTCTTATAAAAAGAAAAACTATATATGACATCCACAATTCCAATAAAATGCTGTGGTATTTTCATGACATAATGATAAAATGAAATTTGAGCATTTACAGTATGTTGCTGTAGAACATGCTTGAAATGGTATGAAACTTTTCATCATTGACATAATACAAATACCATAACACTTTATTGGTGTTTTGAACACAGATACATTTCTGTGGAATTGCTCTGCAGATTAATGTTTTCTATGTGTGCACTTTGTGTATGTGCACTTGTGTTGTACATACATTTCACTGAGCTGGCACAGAAAGATGATCCACATCTTACAAGACAGCAGAAACTCTTGATGATGCACAAACACATCATAGTAAAAGGGGTGAGACACTCTGAGAATGATCATTAAGTGTTCAAACCAACTTTGAGAATTCTATTCAATTACGCAAACTGGCCAAACTGACCAGGGCTGTTTGCCCACATCCGATCCCTCTAAGGCAATTCACTAGACTGAATATTACCAGACATTCAAGGACTGGTCACAGTATTTTTTTCATCATTTTTTTTAGTTCTATTTTATTCCTACAGCACCTTTTACAAACCAATGTCTCAAGGCACCTAACAACAAGCACCCAAGAGCACCAGGGGCAAGGGAAAACTCCTTTTTTTTAATTTCATTATTTTATAAGGACCGTGCATATTGATGAACATTGTTGCATAAAAATATAGCATGTAAATATGCCAGAATTACTAAAATATACTTTTCATCTGCAGTCCCCAGGCAGGTAACATAAAACAAAGCACAAAATAGACAACTCAACATTCATCCAGCACTCACTCACTATAACGATGACATACTGTAGACATTGCCACAAAACAAATACATAAAACAAACAAACAAACAAACAAACAAACAAACAAACAACAAGCAACAAAGAAGACAAGGACATTAATACTCATTCACCTGTACACTGACATCTAAGTGCTGAAATATTTGGCAATTAATAGTGAGTGCATCTCTGGTTTTCTAGGAGCCACTGTTTTAAATGAGTTTTGAAAATGTTGTTGGGCGCTCTCTTATTGGGATGGGCAAAGTATTCCAGAATTTACCTCCTATTATTGACAATACATTTTGCCCAAAAGAGGTGCGTCTAAATGGTATTATACAGTCCTGTCTTACAGAGGCCTGCGTGCTACCTCCACTTTCAAGTCTTCTAAAAAAGCCATGCAGTGGGGGAGGTACAAGAATGTATAGCACTTTGTACAAGAAACAAGCATACTTGAAGATTTTAAAACTCTCAAAAATTCTCTCTAGGATGCTGCAATGATGAAATGACAGAGGTTTTTATCTAATATTTTTATAGCTCTCTTAAAAAGGGATTCAATACTCTTAAGTTTGGTTATGTTAGTTATTGATCAATTCGTAAAACAATAGGCTACTCAATGTGTGAAAAAAATCATCGTGTGTAGAAACAGCTTGGCAGCTTGTGCGTCAAAGTCTAACTTGTTTACAATTCTGCAGGATGAATTTAACTTCACTTTAACCTTTAAGTTAATAATAGGAAGAGGCCTTGGGCAGTTTCACGACTCTAGGGGCTGGGGTCATACAGGAAAAGTTAAATCAGTATATGCTACAGGGTCCAGATTTCCACAAAGAAGAAGATCGCCCTCAGGAGAGAAACTGCAGGGAAAAAAAAAAAACACCCAACATCTTGTGGTCTAGCCTTTTGTATTCTTTTGTGGGCCTACTGAAGTTCTTTGTAACAGTGGAAAAACACTAAACCTGATTAACCAGATGTTCCACTGTCACATCTACATTGTGGCATCCAGTATTGAAAATTGCTACAATTAAATATAAATATTCTCAGTGTATGGAGTTGCAAATAGCTGAAACCATGGAGACAGGCACTACTGTAGGCTACATGTGAATATACTGTATGTGTCTCAGTATTTTCAAAGATTGCCATCTTCTGGCAGACTAGGTGATAGCCAATGAAACTATGCACTAATACTTTTTAGAAACACTGCATGGTTTACAAATTTATGGAATGAATGAACAAGATCCACTAATGGAAACGTGTTTTGGGGGAGAGGGAGAGAGCGAGAGAGATGTTCTTAGAAAATGCAGCATTAACCAGTCTTCTGAAACAGCCAATGACAAGAGATGCTTGGACAGAGTGGCATCCATGCAATGCAAAATGAGCACCACATTAAAAACAATTACAGTAGCCTATTAGGACATATTGTAGTCAGAGTGGAACATACTGTATGGGAGACACCTTGTATACTATTTTTGGCACCTAAATGAGGAAGGAGAAGTATTAAGTGCCTGAACCATAACTCTCGTAAACAAATCTTTCTTTTTAACTTTTATGTCTATCTTTTAAGCCTATTAATTTTATGCTTTTACTTTCTCTAATCTGTACTTTATTTTTATTTTGTACAGCACTGAGCAGCCTTTGTGTATGAAATGTGCTTTATACTGTAAATAAAACTTGCCTTGCCTATTGCTGGGCCTGCCAAGCAGCTTGCAGTGATGGAATTGGTGCTTGGTGCTCTACTGACAGAGGCAGCATTTTATTAGCATTTGGAACCAAGAGGTACAAAATGTTGTTGAGGCTAATTGTTGATGGCCTCCTCTGTGCTGTGGTAAACTATGTGGCTGCTTTGGGACTCCTTTTGGCCAAAATCTCAGAATGTGAAACACCTCCGGACCGGTGACTGACACAATTCTTGACTGTTGTTCTAGAGAACACCATGGAGGCTCTTGCTCTGAACATTCCTGCTGGACACAAACTTTTAAGATTCTATTTATCCGATGTCTATGCAACAGTGAAACTAAGAAATTATGCATTGTCTTCCGCATTTTTTAATGGGTTTATTCATGCTCCTGTGAAGAGCCTTACATATAAATATTTATGTGCAAAATGTATGTAGCCTATGTCATTTTATCAAACTTGATGTATACAATACAGTACAATGCTTGATTTTAGTCCCTTATAGTTCTCAAGCAAGTGTTTTAAGATTAACTCATGTAGTTCAGTTCTAGAGGGCTGTTTTACAGTGTGAGGGCCAGTTGGATCTCAGCTCTGTGTTGATGTAGTAGTATAGCCATGCCACAAATGGAAATACCGTGATGCCAACAGCAGTGGACAATCTCAACAGTCCGATTTCATCCCTACATATAAAGACAAATAGAAATACAGGTAGGTGATTGCCTATCAAACAACTTGACAATGTGTTCTTTCCAAAGGCGTAAACAACACATTTGGCAATGTCTTACTAACCTTCCTGAATGCCTGCAGAGCAGAAGCCATGTAACCGTTAACAGCAGACCGGAAAATTCTCTAGGATGGTATAAAGGAAATCATATAGGCTACCTTTGTCCTTTGGGTGTAACACACTATTTTAACAAGGTTAATAGATTTAGCATTTTTCAATATACAACTTATACAACATTTACCTTCCTTCCTCTTGTTGGAAAATATCTGTGATGCCCTCTTTTAAAAGTATCCAACCCAACATGGTACAAAAAGTAGTTCCAACAAGGACATAGAGATCAGCTACTCTTCGCCAAGTTAAGGTCTCTGTAAAATATTTTTTAATGTTAAAACATTGGAGAATATTCAAAAGTAATTGTAGTATTGTCCTCTAAAAGGATGACTTTTCCTTCAGATTTAGTTTGGCTAAGTAAAACCAATTAGGCTGCAAGCCAAACAGGGTCAGCCGTGCCCATTGAAAACAATGGCTTTCAATGGACATGGACGAAACAGGTTGCATCCTACAATTTTCACTGTTAACATTCAAATTCGCATTCAGCATGGCAAGAGCATGCAAAAAGTTGGTTTAGTTAGGGAGGGTGTGTTTGTATGTGTATAAAATTTTGTTGTGCTGTGCAATCACGCCACTAGATGGAGGTATAGCCTAGTAGCTAAGTAGCTTTCTGAAAGACGTTTCCAAAGATTAGCTAGAACACTTTGGTACAGTTTCAGTCCACATTTTAGTCTCACAAATGTGTAGGCGCGCGACGTGAATAGTTTCCTGCATGTTCAAATCTTTAGGCTTACTAACCTGTTATATATGGACCCCAACTAAGAGTTAAGGTCAAGATCGCTGGAATGGCATAGCCAGCCTAAAGACACGGATGCAAGGATTGATAGAATAGATTTTAAATAATAAAATGACCACATTAAAATGGGTAGATATTGGAAAATGTTTGCAACGTTGGCATCCTACCATCCAGAGTCCTGCATCCGGATCGTTAATCTGTCGACACGATACAAGATGAATGTGAACAATAGATATGCAATTAAACAAATCATAGCCACTAAATAACAAGTCGGATGTTGATAGTCTAAGTTATATGTAGATGGGACCACAATAGTATTCACGATTTCAGGTCCCTCTGTTTAGGGGGTCCAAAGTACAGTCCTCCTATTAAACTGTCGTTGTGAAAAGTTACTTGCCTGCACATAACTCGCAAGACCAAAAAACAGCGACATAAAAAAATTGCAGATCCTCCAGACAATCTGACGCATGGACGACGTGTGGTTCATCTCGTTAGGTACAAAGTAAGTATGACACAAAACTGTTTGTGCACTCTTTGGTCACCAAGTGTCTTGGAAAAACCCGGATCTGTTTTAAGAATTTCCCAGGAACATGGGAATTGAAGTTTCTGTAGACAGCTGCTGTAGCTGTACCCAGACGAACAACAGGGATTCTGAGATAATATTTTTTCAGTAGCCGATAAGTGCATTCGCATTGGTACTTTTGGAGTGGATAAAAAAACGTAATGCACTCAACATAAAATGTGACCTCACCGCAAAATTCAGACGTAACACACTAAAGGTCACAAGAGATCATCGGTAATAAAAAAATATGTCAACAGTATGTGTGGAAGCGCTTAACTGTCCTCGCTGAACAGGTCACGCGCGAGTGTTCCCATCCCACACTGAAGATACACTTCTGGATAACTGAAATGATTGAGCTTCGTGGGTGTGCAGTGCTGAGTGCTGAAGCTAGGTGTCCTGTGTCTGCTATGGAATGGGCTGAAACTGGATTACAGTCCATGCTATTACTGTCTGAGCTAGGAAGCTTGCTAACCAAGCCGTCTGACCCCGTTTAGCGGCAAGCTAAGGTTACATTTATAGGTTTAGTAGTATCAACAGTGGGACTTAGGTTCGAATGAGCTCCCTTGCTGTGTCTTGTCTCCTGTCTTGAGCGTAGGAGGTGAAGTTACTTTTGGGCTCTGCATTGCAGCCTAGTGCTGCTGCTGGAATTCATACACAATGGCGACTCCCAGCCCCAGCAACTCAACAACATCTTCCAGCCACAACAGCAATAACGCAGGATCTACAGCAACAACACATCACCACCAACCCCAGTCTCAACACATAACAACCATGAGCAGCATGCAGGGTAAGAATAAGACAAATAAAGGGTCTACAGCATCATGTTATGAATATCATCACGGGAAGTTGTGAAACTCTGTGCTAACCGTTACACCAGTAACGTTACATGTATGTTAGCTTGCTAGCTGTACAGGAATCAAATTGAGTCATACAAAGTAGCATCTGTATGTACCTTACGTCAGTGTTACTTTCATCAAGCTATCGATTGTGTTTTAGCTAACATTCGTATTAGTTTATTGATTATGTATGTAGGTTAGGATTGATGTCACATTAACGTTATTATTTCAATCCTCTTTTTGTCTGTATGACAGCCCCATGATGGCTGTAGTAGTAGGGTGTTAACGTTAACGTTACGGTGGTTCACTGCTGTATCGTTTGTTTATTTAACGTTAATGTTAACCAGCAATGTCACCGTTTACTAAATGGACTAGTAGTAACACTAGATAGGCAAAACTATGATACCTACATTACTACTGGTTACTTAGCTATAGATAGCTTCAGTTTAAATATCTAGCTACCCATATTTGGTATATTTTACTAACGTTAGAGATTTTACCTTGTTAAATTAGCTGACGTTAGCGGCAGGTAATACACCCAACGTTGTTCACTATCAATAATGCTACAGTAACGTTAACGTTATGCTTGGTTATGAAGAGTGAGACTAATGATTTCAAAAAGACTTCAGCACATTATTCATGACAGGCGTAATATGCCACCATTCTGATGAAAAGTATTAGCTTACTAGCTTTCACGACTAGTAATGTTGGATGAAGTCACGTTAGCTAACGCCACATTTAACATTATTGTTTATCTGGAATAACACGCCTTTTAATTTTCACTGAGATGCATGACCAAACATTATTATAACGTTGACGTTACCCCTAAACCCCCATACTTACTTTAGTCATGCTCGTAATATGGTTGATTTCAGTCTAGCACTTAACCAAGACACTGAGCTTGTGTAATGTTTACAAACAGCTTTCACGGTTTACGTCTTAGCTTTGAATAAGGCTTATATCAAAGGTATGGTTTTCAAGGATATCCTAGAGACATCTGTCAAATAATTTGGATACATTAATTAACCAGTCCTCTTTATTTTGATGTTATCGCTATTAAGTTGTTGCCTCAGCAAGCTGACACTTGTTTTACGTTCTTGGAAAGAGACTCATTGGTGCCCTACAAAGTGCAGATTTCTTCAGGCTGTTATTGTTTAGCCATCAGGCTGTCAGGTACTTTCCCGTCTGTGTTCCCTTGCAGTCTAGCACACTGGCTAGCTAGGATTTTTGCAGTGTCGGTTTTCTAATTTGAGAATACATTATTTGTGTTTACAACATACATGTTTCATTTTAACCTACAGAAACCAACCCATGCTGGAGATGTCAGTGTGACACAGGTAGCTACTGTCAATGTTAATCTTTTTAGCTAGTAATAGCTTAGAGTAGAGGCACAGTATCTTTCCCAGACTGTAATTGGCATGGGATCACTTTAGCATCACATAGTATTTTAACAGCATGACTGTGCTACCAGTTTTGTGATAGAAAAGTTTAACAAGCAAATAATCACTGCATTTCTTTTGCCTATATTTATGAATATGGAGATATGAGTATTCATTTTAAGTTTATCTGTTTGGAACTGTATAGTGTAATTTCAGTGGATTTAAAATGGTAATAATTCTGTTTCCCAGTTTTACACATTTAAAGTCTTTCTGTTCTTATTTGTTTGAGACACTAGGTTGCTCTTGCATGCTGTCAACATTTTATCAATAAACTCAATTCACCAGTTCCTAGTATAGACTCAATTGTTACATAGAAGTTTGTTTTTATTATGGTAAAAGGTTAAGAATGGGTTGCTATTCTCAATGTAGTCTAGGCCTTACTTAGATGAAGGTTGTGGAGAATCTAGAAATATTGTGGCACTTCAAGACAATGTTAAAGTTAGAAACATATTGTGGAAAAAGTGTACAAAAGTGTACACTATGAACAAACATTACAGATTTATATATATATATATATAGGCCCTTTATAGTACACTTTAGTATAGTATACTTTACTCCGGTATAGTAATAGAAAGACATTTATTTAATTGATTTTCCTTTTCATGTTTGCATCTTTTTGTCACTCTTTTGTGTGAGTGTGTGAGAAGCACTGAAACCTATTTCCTCCATAATGTGTTTCTTCCCCTACTTATTTGCTACTGACTACCCTAACCTTCCTGATTTGATGCTGAACAATGGTGAGCTGCCCCAAGAAAGTAACCTTAGAGCTATGAGTTTTCATCTTTCTTCTTGCCTGTCATGACGTTTATTTTTTTTGACTATGGTTCCTTTCTTCATCACTTTATTTGATCTTATGTAGTTCCCTAGCACACTTGCTCTGCTGAATGATGCAAATTTATGTCATAGCTCAAGTAGTTCCTGATTGTTTTTGTTTGTTATGTGTGTTAATTGTTTTGCACGTAGTATTCATGATGACTGCATTTCTCTCTAATGTGGACACCCAACAAAAATGACAAGAGATTCGCTTACCCTGAACGTTAAACACTGAATTTTAAAATACTGAAATTAAAAAAAATGTTCAGATTTGGAGTCAGAGGAACACAGAGGACCTTAAAATTAAATAAATGGTAGGCCGAGTACAGAGAATTTGCTATTTGCCACCAAGATTCATGTGTCATCTTAATGAGTGAGCACTTTCTTCATAGTTTTAATAGAATGCAGAATGAAATAGGTCAAGTAGTTCAATGCCTTTGACTTGCTGTAGTGTACACCAATGTCAATGGCAGGTAGTCCTTATTAATCAACTGAATAGCATCAAAAACATTAAGGAATTTTGTTGTTGTTTACTAAGAGTATTCAGACACAGTAATGTAGGGCTGTATTTTGTTTCTGACCATGGGCATGTGCGGTAGATTATACCCAGACATGGTGTTTTTTTCCGACCCTGGTGACTTTTCCCATCCCCATGTTAGCACATTAACTAGTCACCACAGCTTGATGAGACAAAGTAGCCTACTTATGTTTTGTGTGTGGAAACTTCAAGTCAGTGACCTAGAAAAGAATGTATAGTCAAGTTGAGATGAAATGACATACAGTTCTTTTACAGGTTTTTTGATTTAGGTCGAGTTGTAGGTTATTGTGTGGAATAATTCTTTTCATAATTTTTTTTGTAGGCGGCTAGCTCTTTTTTTATGTGTATGGAAGAATGCCTGATGGTTTGACAAACCCATGGAGACAGTGGACTCGACTGTAACTTAAACAAGTTACACTAGTTTTGGGAATTTTTTTTTAAAAGATCAAAATCAACTGTGAAAAAAAAAACTGTTTTCTTCTCACCTCCAGGGTTTCAGATAAACCTCTCTGGAGCTCCCCAAAGTAAGCCAATCCTTTTGTTGCTACAGTACCCACAGTTGTCAACACTTTGTTTCGCCTGATGGCCTGGTATGGGGAGTCTGGTCTCTGTTCTTCACTAATCCAAGTGGCTATTTGGGGGTCTTGTAGGCTTGTGCCGGTGCAGATGTGATCAAAGAGATACGATGCCTGGTGGTTACAATTACCCACTTCTCAGTCAGGGCCTAAAACCCTTTGAGCCAGAAGTTTTAAGAAGAATTTAGAAGAATCTTCACTGAAAATTAAGGTGTGTTGATTGAAGATGCTAGACCAGCTAGACAAGGCAATGGACAGCTCATTGTTTTTGGCCATATCTCATTTCAGCGCAAGTGACCATTTTAGGAAAGCTATAACTGTGTAGCCGAGCTTAAACTCATCACTCGATTTTTAAACATTATTTTACAATTTTCCCATTGCAGCAAGTATAATTAGTAGTTTCAGTGTTAAGATCAGAAATCGGCACAAGCCTAGGGCTAAGAGCTTCCATTGACCTTTGGCCATCCTGATTGGTTCTCTTGGGAAATCCGATGGTGACATGGTCCTTTTGATCAAACCAATGAAAAGCCAGTAAATCTACATCGGACCAAGTTTTCCATTGAATGCTACAATGTGATCAAATTTGCATGTGATCTGATTTATTTTATTCATCTTTGTAATGGAAGCTCTACAAGTGATTTATTTATGTATTTATTTATACCACACTTAGACTCAGTGTTAGACTGCTTAACACTAACCAGCAAAGCAAGTAGGCTAACACTTGGGAGTTGTCACAAAATAGTCTATTTTTTCTTTTCCTTCTCTGCAGTTTGCATTTTGTTTTTTGTGTTTTTTTTCTTTTCTTTTAAACACCACAATGCGTATGTGGCATGAGCAACACTAAACAAACCCTGGCCTGTTGAGACATGGAGGTACTTGCAGAGCAGAGTAGACCAATACAGTGGTACAGAGGAGAGTCTAGTCAAACCCACGCATTCTTGTGGCATGCCCCTGGAGGAAAAGGAACAAACTGCATTCTTTACTCTCAAGGTGAAGAGAAAGTTTCTCTCTCTCTCTCTCTCTCTCTCTCTTTCTTTCTCCGAGTCTCTCTGTGGGACACTTCCCACTCCGAACAGACCAGATTGTTATTGCCTGAATCTAACCTCTGCTTTTGGAAAACACACAATATTGCCATGCGGGAGAGAATTTCCATCTGTGGTACAGAGATGTGTAGATGCTGGGATTTATCTGCAGAATACCAAAAAGAGGCTGAAACTTTTGGTTAGGCTATGCTTGAAGAGGGATTTTTTTCCCCGTTGGTTGTGTTATGCCCCATGTTGTTATGTATAGAACTGATTGAATGTGACCATGGTTGTGCATTAGATTATATCATGCAAGTAATTAGCCTATGAGGGTTTCTGTTCTATATGACAGAGAAGGTCTTAATTTGATCTTACCCTTTGGAATAGATGTGTGGTTAAAATGACTGTGAGAGAAACAGAGGTCTGTCAGGTCCATATGAAGAAATGCATAGATCATAGACATATAAGAACAGCAGGTATACAGTATTTGTTGGACCAGTTTTTCTCAGATTCTTGCCATTCTAATCTAGTAGGCCACATTTCACCCCTCTACAATCTTTGCAGTTAGTGGCAAGCAATTGGTCATAACCACAAAGACACTGTTTGGTGTATCACAGGCCATAAAGGGCATTGTTTGCTTTTGTAGCATATAATAATAAGTAATTTGGTCCTTGCTTTTGGCACTTGGTGTTTAGCCATGTCTTAACTATCGGACACACAGGATCAAATCTGATTTCCTCTTAATGTATTGGCTCTGAATTGATTGGCGAGCTAATTGATCAGATCGCTCTGGTGAGTAGAAGATACACCTGTCTCACACCGAATTGGAGAAAAAAATTTACAAAACCTGACCTTCATTGTCAACAGTACTGGAATAACTGGATTGGATTTAGGGAAAGTAACATATGTTTTATCACCGATCATTTGAAATAGCTTGGAGTGGGTAAGTATGTCCATGTTGGAAATCAGCAGTGTTAAAGAGATGTAGGCTACTAATTGGCCATGTTTTCCCCTGAAACACGGGGAAGCCTGTATCATGGCTGTGGTGGAGGTGGTGGTGCATGCTGGTATTGGGGGACTTGGGTGGTGTTCTGTCAAATCACTGTGGGTTTGGTGGTTCATTTTGCATGATATGACCTCTTGACAGATTTGCCCTTGTCACCCCAATACCAAGTAGTCTGTCTGTGATATTGTTTTTCTTTTCTTTTATATTTTCTTTTATAGCATTTCATACCTGTCATACTTTGAGTTTTCCCCCTCACTGTTTTTTGATTGGCGTATGGTGTTTGCTGTTTGCTCCACTGTCTCCCTTTAAGTACCCAATGCTCTTGTAGATTTGGGGCTGACACTTTGTACTCTCCCCTGTCAGGTAAACGCAAAGCACTGAAGTTAAATTTTGCCAATCCGCCAATCAAACCCAACGCCAGGTTCACACTCAACACAGCAGGGCAACCTTTCCAAAACCCACACATGTGAGTACAACCTCTGCTTTTTTTCCTTCTTCGGTCCATGTCTTCCCTCTGCTCTAACTATCCCCTCTAGACTATATTCCTGAACTTCATCACCGTCGTTCACACCTGTATCCAGCCTCATCTTTCTCTTCTGGCTTACTCATTATCAGCTATTTCAAGCAATTATAAGCCATTGTAAACCTTTATAAACCATTATATCCTGTTTCATCAGTCAGTGGTGTCTGTCAGTAAGACTATTGATAGGCTAAATGTATTCCTCTTTGCCCTGCTTACCTCGGTTTCGTGGGGGTCAGAGAACGCCTGCGGACGCACAGCATTGAGTCGTCAGGGAAGCTGAAGATCTCGCCGGAGCAGCACTGCGACTTCACTGCCGAGGACCTGAAGGATCTGGGCGAGATAGGACGGGGCGCCTACGGCTCCGTTAACAAGATGGTGCACAAGCCCAGCAACCAGATCATGGCTGTCAAGGTACGCCCTTTGCCCATGTCTAAGCTTCATCAAAATGTAAGGTTGCTAAGGCAATGTTCAGAGAAACGCCTATCATGACATGCAGCAAATGCAATATGCCAGACAGTGAACTATTACCATTGATTTTAATTATGTTATGTCCTTATGTGAATCAAGAGGTAATCCAACCCCTCAAGCAAATATTTTTAAGTGAATTGCTAGAATTTCTAATTTAAGTTGTGAAAATATGCATTGAAAAGAAGACGATGGCGTTACGTTGTGTCAGTTACGAATGATGCATTAATGATGCCCTGCTGTTGTGCACCTCTGATTGCAGAGGATTAGGTCAACTGTGGATGAGAAGGAACAAAAGCAGCTGCTGATGGACCTGGACGTTGTCATGAGGAGCAGCGACTGTCCATACATCGTGGAGTTTTATGGGGCACTTTTCAGAGAGGTCAGTCAGAACCACTGCTCTGGTATTTCTCACCTGCCACTGGTACTGTTATGCAGGATGTTACCCTTGTCACATAATGGTGTGTTTAATAATAAAATTTAATATGTCTATGTAATGAGTGTGTGTGTGTGTGTGTGTGTGTGTGTGTGTGTGTGTGTGTGTGTGTGTGTGTGTGTGTTCAACTTTCTTCCAGGGAGACTGTTGGATTTGTATGGAGCTCATGGCTACCTCATTGGATAAATTCTACAAATATGTATATGGTGAATTAGATGATGTTATTCCCGAAGAAATTTTAGGCAAAATAACATTAGCTGTAAGTCTATTTTCACGTTTGAAATACAATTCATTGTTTCAGTATTGCAACATAAATTATATAATTTCAAAGTGGATTCGACACAGTGACTGATGATAAAACTATAACCTCCTGCTTCTCTTTTATCTTCCAGACTGTGAAAGCACTTAACCACTTAAAAGAAAACTTGAAAATAATTCACAGAGGTAGGAGAATTGTTAAAAATTAAAATCGTATCATGTTCTTTATGACTCCCTCGCTTTGACTTAGGTAAAGCGCGTACTGCCATCATGTTGGACATCTGATAGTGTCGTTTTTGAGCATCTTTATGCCAAATTTTAGAAGTTTGGGAAACGCGGCCGATATTGAAGGATGTCTGCAGGCTGGTTTATGGCTGCAAATGAGCTAGGAGATGACGATAATGGGGATCATTCTCATTGGCTGTTACCCGTGTTACTGAACTTCCGAGTGACACTCAAAGTTTTGTCTTAGCTTCTTGTATTGTCTTCATCCTCTGAAGGCTTGTCCATAAAGAGCTACAGTATGTGGCTACTTAGCACAATGCATCCAGCAGTGCCACTTATGCACATCAGATTTCTTACTACTTTTTAAATTATTATTTGAATCTATCCCGCGATACTCTACGCCGCTTCTAAGCAAAAATGTCTGCAAATGCATTGCATAATAGGGGAGAGATTAATCAGTGCTACAGGTTACAGCTCTTGTTTGAGCAGAGATTGAAACAGGATATTTATGTGTCACTCCAGATGCAGAGATGAGCTGGCAACACACGCTGCTTCTGAACACAGTCAGACACAGTACTGTATGTTAGTGGATTTTTGATATGACGAATTTTCTACTGCCAGCCACAGAATACAACTCATCTTTAACCAACGGAGGAAGTTTTCTAGTTAACGCAGGGAACTCACTCAGACTTGACTTGGTTGCGGACTGTTGCGGACTGTCGAGTCCTGTCATGTCCTGTCATGTCTTGTCATGTCCTGTCGAGTCTTCTGCAGTTTTTGCATTGTGCATTGGCGTTTAAACTGTAGACAGTATGGGACTTGTGCTATGGCACTGTTGTTTGTCCCTTGGTAGTGCAGAGCCTTTAATATAAATGTCTAGTGATCTCTATAAGGACTGAAGGCATACTGTAGGCTAATGAAGGCATACGGTAGGTGTGATTGTGAAACCCATAATTGACATACGTTCTCCTGACGTGAAGCCCCCTCTCCTTCTGTCTGTCCATCTTTGCCTTTCTCTCAGACATAAAGCCATCCAACATTCTCTTGGACCGGAATGGCAACATTAAGCTCTGTGACTTTGGCATCAGCGGCCAGCTGGTGGACTCCATAGCCAAAACCAGAGATGCTGGCTGCAGACCTTACATGGCGGTAAGGGCTTTATCTATCCCTCTTCCAAGTGGACCTCAAAAATTTCCACAAAATGGTAAATTTTACATTTCCACCCCCCCCCCCCCCCCCTCATCACAGCTACTGACCCCTTTTCAGAGTAAGCATTTCACAATGTAGTGGAGGAGATGGTGATTGATATAATTTGAATGGTATAATGGGGAAGAGGATGTAGAGAGAACAGATTGCTGGGTAGTGAGGTAGACGGCAAAGACGGAAGCGAGTGCCTTGCCTCAGTCAGCCTCGAGACCAAATCAGATGTGGGCCACTCCTGGTGGATTCCCCTGAGGGAGTTTCCCCAGTAGCGTCAGCCTCAACAGAAGGCTCAGAGGGCACTAGTCAGCATTGGCATTCTCCCGAAAAAGCACCCCTGCGCTTATCCTCTTAACACTCTTTGCCCTATATGAGAAGAGTGTGTGTGTGTGTGTGTGTGTGTGTGTGTGTGTGAGAGTGAGAGAGTGACGGAGGATGCTTTATTTGAAGAGGATGTGTCTTCTGTGTGCTATATGCAGGGTATTTTACAGCCCTCAGGGTATTTGGGTTTAGAGGGTGCATGGAGGTCAGGCGTGTTTGTGTGTGTACGGGGTGTTTGATATGTTTATTTGTGTGCGAGCCTCGTGCGGTGTGTGTGACATGACTGTGGTTCTCTTCGACAAGCCAAGCCGATGAGCTCAACAGCCCT
>JASCQY010000165.1:11534-25970 GCA_030264315.1 Sardinella tawilis
TGTGAATGGTCCGTGTCGTGTAATACCCGGGTGAGAATGTCCGGGTAAGTTCTAGAACTCATGTGTGAAAGCGGCTATAGACAGGCTCTGGTTAATTGTATGTATGTGTGTGAGTGTGTGAGTGAGTGTGTGTGTGTGTGTGTGTAGGGGGGGGGGTGTAGAGGGGGACTGGGGGATGGCTGAGCAAAGGAACACAAACACAAAGTTCACAGTGGATTTCTTTCAGCCCCCCTCCCACAGCCATGCGTGTGGATCTGAGAGGCCTGTCTCAATTGTAGGAAGCACAGAGAAGTGCGTGAGAGAGAAAATGGCAATTTTATAGTGGTTTCTCTGGCATCTCGCCCCCAAGGAGAAAGAGAGAGAATCTTTTTTAATCCATACCTCTCAATTCTCGTTAGACTGTGAGGAATTCTTACAGGCAGGAGGTAGGAAGAATTGAGAACTGATGGGGGTACATCATTGGAACCCTCTGATAAGAACATCAGTCCCTCCTGAAAGGCTCCACAGATCAGAGCTGGTGTGTAGAACAAATAAAGCTTTGATGACTACTGAGATTAACTCAGATTTAATCAAAGCTCTAGTGACAGACATAAAGTTCAAATGTGAGGTATAAAACAGAAACTACGCGGAAACTATATGACTATATGACACTGATGAGAGTATAGGGTTGGTACAGGATCTAGGCTATCTGTGTCTATCTGAGGGTTTACTATGGTGAACCTGAACTTAATCATCGTAAAATATCCCTGTGTGCCATTAACAATGACATCAATTTGAACTTAAACTTAAACCTTTCAAAAATGAATTGCAATACCTCAAATACCAAAACTGCTTTTTTCCATGCCAAATATTGTGGTTTTGGCACATACATAAATGCATGGAAATGCATAGAACTGAATGCACAACCAATTTTGCATTTTACTAAAGAAATTCAATATTTTGGAAACTTGCAGAAATGCAGTATTTTGGAAAGCTGCATGGCACTTCAAATGCTGCAGTTGTCCCCACACACAATGACAGTCATTTTTTCTTTTCTTTCTTTTTTTTTTTTTTTGCAAAATTAAAATGGAAGATATCCTGAATGGCTAGCAGTTATGTTAAATGTAGGCTAATTTAGAATGCTCAAATATTACCCATATTTGTCTTAAATTAGTTGCACATGGGTGCAAAGACCAGCAACATGCTCTTTTTCACATGATCGTGGTCTCCTACATTTCACATATCCAGTGTGTCTATCCATATACTGACTGACGCATAAGTGATGTCCCATGGATAGGCCTAAATGATAAAGGATATAATCATGAAACAACGGGCGCTTTGTGGTCAGAGTATTATCAGGGAGCTGTGTGCTTTCAAGTGTCTGCTGTTACTTTCAGTTTCAGGAGAAAAAACAAACAAACACCGAAGCTTAGTCGCTCGTTTCTGTCTTTGGGATGTGTTTTGTTTACTGTTTTCTCTTCTCTCTGTGCAGTATGCTGTCATTTTAAATGAAAATAAAACCTTAGGACTTGCGCTTCAGCCAGAAGAATTTCACATAGCCCACACTCAAGCAGTTTCAGGTTATTGCCACAAATTCAAGTCCTTCAAGCTTCTCATGGTTTCTGTCATTCACTCGTTTCAAATTATGATGCGGCTGCGTCAAATTAGGCCTACTTAATTTGATTCAGCAAAGATCAATAAAATTGCTTCATCTCCTCCACTTCCAATGATTTGTTTGTAGAGTTAGCTGCGTTAAATGATTGAATAAATAGAACTCAGTTTATTTATAAATGTGCAATGTGCGCTTTAATGTAGTGCCTAGTGTAGTAATGCAGGGCCTGACCTGCGCTCTATTATTTTCGATTGACAATACTTAAATCAATGGCGCTTGGGATCAAGTGATGTGCCAGACTTTAAGCAGTCATCTAGCAGATATCTAAGCATTTTGCGCGACTGTTTTGCTAAGAAATATCCTATACATACTCTATAAATATCTTCTCTTTTTTCTGCCAATATCATGTTTACGAAAGGCTTACAAATAGGTTCATATATAGGCCTATATATAGCCTAGTGTTTCAAAATGCTTACACATATGAGATATTTTACTTACTTGTAGGCTAACAGAATATTTTGTTTCCATTTAGTTTTAAGTGTAAGTGTTTTACACCTCCAAGTGTTTTGCATAATTTCTTGCTATTACAGCATTCGCAGGCAGTTAGAAATCATGACTAGACAAATGTTTGTAGTCTAGGCGACATTATGCATCATTAGCCTATTATGTTTACACAATCAATGGCGGCGTATGGCCCACAAACAAAATGAACAATAATACACAGAATGTAGGCCGTCTAAGCGTTTCCGAAACAGATTTACCCTGTAGGTTCAAGTGGACGAGCTGAAATCACACAACCCAAACAGATATACTTTGATTTAAAGACAGCTACCTTTTAGTAAACAAGGGCCTATCGAAGAATTCCACCATGCAAGTCAGGTAGGCCTACGCGTTGGTCCACAGGAAGTAGACATCAAAATATTTGCCTTAGAGCCTATTTGATGATGAGCGTTCTGGGTAATCTGGCCAGAGATACAGAGGTCTGGACACAAGTATCAAGAGACAGAGTATACAGGACAGAGGTCATCATTGCTCTCAAGGAGGCTTCGTGCTTGTTTTGGGGTAAGATTCAAATGATCAATGACCATGTCACCCACTTAGGACCACCATGAAGCCACTTCAAGTCTCTGATTATTTTGTGTTTCCTGCGAGCCAAAAAGCATCTTTTCTTTATAGTCAGCTTCGGATTCTGACCTGAACACAGATGTAAAACGAGGATAACAGTGCAATATATCATTGCAGTTGCGGGAACACCACTGCCCTGCATGTGGCTGTCTATATGGGCTATTAATTAAAAATAGATATTTACATATGTTTTGGTCATCTGCAGACTAGTATAATGCTTGTGATATTTTGGGATAGAGAGACAACCCAAGGTGGGATTTTAAGTTCGCAATATAAAAAGTTTAACATCAGTTCTCCTAGAAATTAATCCTGGCATAGGCTACTAATTACTCTAAATAATTATGTTTAATTTTGTTGAAAATATATATTTTTTGATGAAAAACATAGCCTATTGTTTTCGGAACTTAGGTTATTTCAAAAAGTCGTCACATTCGATGGCCTCAGTAGCTTAAGCTATGTTTGAGCATTTGAGGACATCCTACATGTCACGTTAGTACAGTGGCCATACTAACTAGGCTATTATACAATATGAAGTGGATCAACACCCTTACAGCGTTAACAAATCAAATGCATAATAGCCTATAGGCTATGTAGGCTACTAGAGACGTCGTAACCAAAAACACTTTGTAGGCTACATTCCACCCCTGTCTGAAATTCACCTGAACAGGTACAATAGGCTATCCTATGTTTAAATTTGGGAGGAAACATATGGGATATTTTTTTCCTCCCACCCTCCCTTGCCGCCAACAAATCGATTATGAAAGAAAGGACAATACGCAGGGGCAAATATTAAGTAAATAACCAAGTCATGAGATATAAACACGGTCAACATTCAGTGGATGCTTGGGAGACAGTCCACCGATTTGCCCACTTGACCCACTCTCTGTTGCTTTAGTGAGTAGGTACACTTAAGTAGCCTACTTGTCCCGTTACGGTCAGACGATGCAACCAACGATCAGTCTGCCGCCCCGCCTCTTTACCACACCAAATAACCGGGGTGCAATGGCAAGTTCTCGCCAAGGAAATTAAAAAGTCGTACAGTGCGATTTTAGCGCCGCTGATTACAAGAAAGGGTGGGGCCCCCATCTTCTACGGTTCAAATCAATCCAGCGGCCCAATGAGCGCAATCAGCCCTCTGTGTGTAATCCCATCCTTTTTCATTCACATAAACAACACTTGAACAAAAATATACACGGCCACCTACTGAGTAAGTGAAAGTGATGTGAGTGCAGCCCTATAGTCTGTTCGGGTATGTTTAGAGAGAATACTATAGGAGTTGTCTTGTATCAAAACGATGATGATGTGCTGCCTTAAGAAACGCACGATAACCTATTATAGCATACGCAAATCCTCGGACATACTTTAAAGGCACCTGAGCGGCACTGAGCTGATAACTGACCGCTATCGCAATTGTCGATATTGTGTAGGCTACACCATAACTAAGATAATACCCAGTTCGCTTATGCTTTCACCATTTTAACTTTAAAATGTGTGTCCTACCCCACACATCTCTGGAGCAAGACGCGTATTTGTATCCTACCACAATGACAACTCAACTAAGAAACAATCCAATACAGACTACAGATTAACCTACTACATATTTATCAACCCCTTCTTAAAACCATACAACAACCTGTGTGATGTTCAATGTGTTACAGATCATGTCAACAATATGCTTGAAAGAGCCTATTATTGAGTAATGAATATTTCTGGTGTTAAGACACATTTACTTGTCCAGCTACAGTAATTCAGAAATAGCATAGCATTCGTATGATTATATTGAGATTGTATCATATTTAGCATGTAACATAGTAGCATGTAATTTTGTGATGGTTTGGATATTAGTTGGTTGTATGAAGCTTTAAATCACTGCACTGTTGCTTTGAATCACAGGCAGTGAGCACAATCTTTCTTTCTTTCTTTCTTTCTTTCTTTCTTTCTTTCTTTCTTTCTTTCTTTCTTTCTTTTTTTTTTAGTGTCATTGTCAGATCCTCTCTAATCTTTAATCTAATCTCTAATATTATTCACAGCCTAGGCTCTATAGCCTAAATATGAACTCGAGCACATTAAGGGACATAATAATAATAATAATAATAATAATAAGAATAATAATAATAATAATAATAATAATAATAATAATAATAATAATAATAATAATAATAATAATAATAAGAATAATAATAATTCCATGTTTTAAACTGTTTTTTATACAAACCTATGATTAGGCTATTTAATTTACAATAGCCCATCGTTTACTTAAAAAAACAACAACAACATAAGGCTAATACTTCTACAGTAGCATCACTTAGGTCCAAAAATGAAAGACATCAACATAAATAAACACAACATAAATTAAATTACTCTACATCTTAATGTTACATTCTGCACCTTATTTCTTTATTTCTTTATTTATTATTTCCTTTGAATTGACATGTATATTTCATATTCTCTGTACCATAGTAAGGTGCATTTTCGCATTTGGCCTAGAATTTCATTTCAGACTATCAATTTGTAGTCGAAATCAACAACCATTGCTCACTTACATGTTTTAATAGCCCTGTAGTTAGCCTACAGTGCATTGTGTTTTATCATGTTCAACTGTTTATGCATAATAGGCTATTTGAATCCTAGGCCTATATTTGAACTTCAGTAGCTCCCTGGTGTAATGGAGCAAGTGGCATCAAGCTGCCAAACACGAAAAAGTTGCTCAATTACCCCACTCTTGAGAATTATGGATAACCACAAAACATTGTTTATGAGCAATTTATGCTTTAAATTAGTTGTATAACATGATGTCTTTAAATGCATTGCCTGCTATATAGGCTACTTCACTGAGATTTAGGGACATGTTGAGTTGGGAGTAATATTGGCATTTCAATAAGTCTAAAAATGAGTCCATAGCTAAAAACCTTTCAGTGCTTAATGACAGCAAAATGAAACAAACAAAACAAGCAAAAATACAAATATCGCCTGTTATATCAGGAGGAAATATTAAGCTATATCCGCATGCTCTCATTTCTAACAGATGCGTTCTAAAAGCCAAACATAGTCATATTGCCAAAAATGCAATTATTTCATATATCAATTGTGCAAAATGAACATTTTAGTGACGCTGTTACCAGCGATGAGGAATTGTTCTACCTAAGTGACTGTGCATTCCAGGGGATGCAATGCTGTCAAATATTTCACTGGCAGACGTCATGGAAAATGAGCGCGCATTGAAGAAGTGAGTGGAAGCCGGGAAGGCTTTCGGAGAGAGATTTAAAAATGGCTGTGTTATGGAGAACAAAAACGCTTTAGATTTTTTAACTGAGGTGACTCTTCTTCAAACTTTTTTCGAATCGCAAATTGTTAATTAAACTTATAGATTAAAGTCCGTCGTGATGAAAAAAAGACTATCCCGTGCATTGTATTTAAGTAGGTCTAAGAATATAAGTGTTAACACCACATTCAGAATTGGTATTCAGAAGTTAAAACCAACAGCCTACTGGTGGTGGGCCGGTGCCATAGTTTGTAAATAATATCGTTTTTGAACATTTCATAATTACATATTTAAAGTCTGAGTTTTGCCGTTTTGACGTTCTGCGGACACACTTTCCCAGTGGCGTTAAATAGCATGCCAGTCATTGCTGCTGGTTGATAGATAATTCATGGCGCATGCACTCTGCCACAACTTAAAGTAAACACTGACGCATCCCTTATCTTTAAACTTCACCCAGGTTACAGAGGGCATGTCACGTAGAGAGCGGAGGAGTTGTAGGAGTGTGAAAGGCACTGGTTTTGGGGAACGAGGGGTCCTCTCGGAATGAAGTCATCAGCGTAATTAAATGCAGGGAGAGAGAAAAGACGGGCGCGCGCCTAGTTCTTTGGCGTGTTGGGTGGTCCATGTCTCTGATAAATGCATGGGCCCCATTCCAAGCGGGCGCTCCTTGTAGAGCGGCTAAAACAATACTTCTACCCATATACATTCCTCACTTTCAAACTTGGGTTTCAAACCTGGCCATACCGTCAAATACCTTCCTTCTACCCATACAAGTGCACGCTGGTCATGGGGATTTGTATACATTTTATGGTCACTTGGGGCAATGTCATGCATGCTCCCACCTTATGCCATGTTTTGCAGTAGGATAGCCTTAACTTCAGGTACCTCAAAGTATGGTATTTTGTATTTATTTTACACTGACCTACTTCAATTGTTCATGGTGTGTGATATTTTTAAGTAATCCGTTAAATAGTAGCCTACCGTGTTGTGAAGTGGTACCCTCACATCAATGTTTTGTCCCATTAATACATGCAATTAAAGATCATGTATAATTTAAATGTGTGAAGAATTATGATATAGGTAGGCCTATTGTAAATCAACTAATGCAGTTACATTTTAATGCAAAATTAACTGCAGCATTTTATACCCTATACGAGCGTCAAGTTGCCTATGCGTTTCAATGTTATAATAATTTATCAGCATCAAGACTTTTGCACTGTGCAGACTGGCATTTACTGTTTGTAATAAACATTCAACTGCGTAAAATAGCATATTAAATGCGACTGCTACAAAACACTAGAAGTTGGCAGAAACCAAAACAGCAGCCAGAATATCTTATTTCAGGGACCGGCGAGCCACCCGGAGTGAACCCGCTGCAGGGCCGTCCGTCTGCGAAGGGGCGAAGGCTGAGAAATCTCGAGCTCTCCCGGGATCAATGAATACCAGCACTGCTTTCAACAGCTGAAGGCAAAGTAGCAGAAGTTCTCTGCCACGCACAGACGGCGGAAAATGTATATTTAGGCTCGGGCAAATTTGGCTTGAAATGATTTTGCTATAACACAACCACGAACATGTATTTTCGTATTTTAAAAGCCTGTTAGTGGATAGAACAGTTGAACCTCCCCCGGGTTATTTCACTGTAATGAAATGGGGTTAGAGAACGTCGTGTTGGAAAGAAATAATAGCTCATGTGATGCTGATTGTAAGTCACCTGGAGCATTCCGTTACTTGTTTGACCACGCAGGCATTGTACTTTATAACTTTATAGTACACACTCAATAGCTTATACGAAATCACTGTGCATAAAAAATAGATCTGATCAAAACCGTCAGGCCACATGTCCACAGGCTACGTTGTCTTGTCGTTTGTAGTTGACATGATTCTAATTACTTGCCTGATACTTGTGAATGACTGGGTTCATCTTGAAGGGTTGCAGGACGCCGTTCAGAAGACTCCATCCGAGTTTCTAGGTTGACAGCTCGGCCTTACCATGGGTGCCTCTCCTCTCTCTCTCTCTCTCTCTGCTAAAATATAATCTTCATTCTCCTTTTCTGTGTTCATGTTTAAAACCGTATCCAAATACTGCACCGCGTGCACTCACAAACGGGCACAATGTATCATCGACGTATTAGCTGATCTAGCTGGACTTTTTGCTTGATTTTTTATTTAAAGAAGGCCAGGGAAAATGTTTACATTTTGCAGTATAAACATCCTGCCCATGTTCCTGTCTATCTTAAAAAGAAATCAGCATCGCGGTTTTTGAATGGGTACAGCTTTTCCTTTCCAACAAACTTTTTAAAAAGAAAGGGATTTTCAATTTATTCCTGATTTTTTAAATCGACCTAAAACGAGGTGTTCAGACATCCCAAAATAGCAGGCGACACTCACTAGGCTATTAAATGTTTAGGGAAATACGAATAGAAAACGACATAATTTGGTGTGATAGTCAGACAAGTCTTGCTCAAGAATATAGCTTGATGTAAATTGGAATTATTAACCTGTGTTTATGAACATACAAATAAAAACTACTGTATTCCTGTCCCCTGAGCTTTCAGCTAGACGAATGTACATACGCTGTAATATTATCAGTAGTATCACTAAATGGACATAGCATATGGATGAATACATTCCATTAAAATTTTAGAAGACTAATGTATAATAAAAATTCTCGAAGCACTGGACACTACAGGTTAGAAATTAGAAGGGAAAAAAAATAAAACAACCATACGGGCAGTTGAGGCGGGCAGATGTTCCTGAAGCCCACCCCAGCGAAGTGGGAGTGGGAGGGGAATGGGCGGGCCTCCGAGCTCCTCTGACGCTTGGACAGTCAAGAGCTTGGAAGGCAGTGATGGCAACAGATAAGTAAAAGGCGATCTTCTAGGAAAGACGAGAAGAGTGCGACAGAACTTGAAAGAAGTTCCCTCCTGTCCCTTCCTTTTTGAGGACGCTACTACCAGAGGAATTCGGGGACACCATTTGCGGGTTACACGTAATTACGCACAAGAGAAAAACCATTTTATTCGGGCATTGTACGGCTAAAGATTCGAAAGGTGACGATTATTTATTCGCTATTATAAATCGAACAAGAATTGAAATAAGACTAAATATTAAATCATTGTTACTACTTTTATCGTGGAGATTTTGACTGAATTCCAAAGTCCTGATGACGGCCGAGGTCCAGCAGCCCTCAGTGCAGACTCCTGCCCAAAGCAGCCCGATGTCTGCTCCGGAAAAGCCGCACAGCCAGACGTCAGTGATGGAGACTGCCTCCTCTACGACGAAAACCAAGAAGACAAACGCTGGTATTCGTCGCCCTGAGAAGCCGCCGTATTCCTATATAGCCCTGATTGTCATGGCCATCCAGAGCTCCCCTACAAAACGCCTGACTTTGAGTGAGATTTACCAGTTTCTCCAGAGCCGCTTTCCTTTTTTCAGGGGCTCTTATCAAGGATGGAAGAACTCCGTGCGTCATAATCTATCCCTGAACGAGTGCTTTATTAAATTGCCAAAGGGTCTTGGTCGACCAGGGAAGGGACATTACTGGACTATTGATCCGGCCAGTGAATTCATGTTTGAGGAGGGTTCTTTCCGCAGAAGACCAAGGGGTTTCAGGCGTAAATGTCAAGCGCTGAAGCCGTCAATGTACAGCATGATGAACGGACTTGGATTCAACCATCTACCCGAGTCGTATAACTTCCAGGGGAGCGGGGGAGGGCTGTCCTGTCCTCCAAACAGTTTATCTTTAGAGAGTGGGATTGGGATGATGAATGGACATTTGGCGGGCAACATGGAGGGAATGGGTTTGGCAGGGCATTCCATGTCACATTTGTCGGCCAACGGTGGACATTCTTACATGGGAAGTTGCACAGGGTCCACGGGGAACGAGTACCCTCACCACGACAATTCCGCTTCTCCCCTGCTGACCAGTGGAGGAGTCATGGAGCCTCATCCGGTCTACTCAAGCACGCCATCAGCATGGGCTCCCGCGCCCTCGGCCTCGCTAAATAACGGGGCCTCTTACATTAAGCAGCAGCCACTGTCTCCATGCAACCCCGGAGCGAATCCACTGCAGCCAAGCTTGCCAACGCACTCGATCGACCAATCATATCTGCACCAGAATGGACACAGCACAACCGACTTACAAGGTAATGCCATTTTATCTGACCACAAAGCCTTCTTCTATCAAATTTAAACCAAATGAGCTATTTGAATTGTTTAGTGAGTCAGTAGCAAATTTGTTTTCACCGTCACAGATTTGTCTGGGTAAACAGGCCTGAGTCTAATATCATAAGAGAACCACACACTGTAAAACATTCATTTCGACTCATAATAAACTAAGTATATGTTTTAAGTATATGTATAAGTATTCACAGAGTGTTGTCTCGTGGGTGCCGTGTTTTGCACGACGGTGATATATCTTCAATCACTAATGTTTCAGGCCTTTGACGATATAAGGCTATACTGGGTCATATAAACCGGCCTATAACCCTCAAGGGAGCATGCAAGAGGCTTTAAACCTGACTTTGGTCTGTAAATAAATTCCTGAAGGGGTCATCGAAGACAGGCCGAGGGCATCTCAGTAGGGACACGTGTTTAGGATGGTGCCAATCCAGAGGCTATGATAACATGGGCGAGCAGAGCGGGTCTGATTGCCCCGCGGCATATAGTCCTCAGGGACTCGCGTGCAAGCAGTCGACTGTCAATTACAGACTCTACCACCCTCAAACCCACTTTCCAGGCATTTTAGCCCTCCTCCCTCTAAAGACACAGATGACAACCGAGAGTGCTTGCAAGATGTTGATAAAATAAATACGTTTAAATGGCCTTTGTAATGTAAGCAGTTGCGTAATTATTTCACTAGTGAGAAACTGGCATTTTTGTAAACAGAGCCATTTTAAACCTGGTCCCTTGATGTTTCTGATGGGAGGTCGTATATTTAAGCATTGTTTATTTATCTAGTTAATGCTATTATTATTATTATTATTATTATTATTATTATTATTATTATTATTATTATTATTATTATGTTGATTTTGATTGCTTTGCTAGTACCATAGCCTTCAGGCCTCTGCTATTCTCAACTAAAGTGTATGAACATCAATCTAGAAATGGTGCTGCGATGATTCTTTAACAAACTCCCTTTTCATAACCATAGGTGCATAATAGGTACCAACTGGATATAAACTCGGCGCGCAAGACCAACATGTTTATAGGCCTACATTTTGCATTTCAACCTGTTACATTTTTTATAGGCCTACTTTTTAAAATCGGGCATTCCAAGTTCACAATTAGGCCTACACGTGGAAATTAAATTTTGACCCTAAGGTTTCTGACTGAATGTAATATACGACTTTCCTCTTTATCTTACAGGTATCCCACGGTATCATTCCCAATCTCCGAGCATGTGCGACAGGAAGGAATTCGTCTTCTCATTCAATGCGATGACGTCGTCAACGATGCATTCACCAAGCAGTGGGTCTTACTATCATCACCAACAAGTCGCATATCAGGACATCAAGCCATGCGTGATGTGAAGACAGTGTCTTGAAATAAAAGACAAGACTGACTAAGAGCCACTAAACCTAGTAAGCAGCTGCAGGGGAGCATGGAGAACGCTCGATGGCAGCCCTCTAACAACGTGGCCTAAAGCAAACATGGCTTTTCATAACTGCGAAGATTACCAAGAAGCAAACTCAAAGTCGCTGGTTTCAGTGAACAGCGGATCCAGTGACCGTTATTGCGGTGGGAAATTACCAGAACGGTGCATTTGACTTGATTTCAGTTTCCCGAGTTGCCAGCGTACCACTGCCAAAGGTAACGCCGCAAACAGCCTCCGTAATCCAGTGCATCTCAAACCCTGCAGCCGCTCGGTACTATAATTCTGCTGGCGGATAACTACCACTTGACAATTTGTATTTTTCTTCAAACTCATATGTATTTTTAGACAACAATGATTCTCTATTATACTTTCCACTGGGGTTATTAAATGCAACACTATTTTATGACTTCATCCGACTTTATTTTTTAATCAGAAATGAAATTGAGGGGGAATGAAGGCACTTTTAAATACCAAAGCGCAACTCATTTTATTTATTCTGTTCATATTTTAATTGTAAAAAATATCGCCACATATTGAACGCTTTATTGGCAATATTTGCCCAGAGGATTTTTTACTGAAGTTCAACAGATAGCCTAATGGAGAATAAATGTAAGCACTGTTATTATTCGTCTTTATTTTGGTGTATATATACATATAGGTATATACATACCGACACCCGTCTTACTTTTCCCAGCACTATAAATTGTACATTATGTAATATCATTGAGTGGACAATTGTCTACTTTACAATTGCTTTAGATTAGGTTAGTATGTATTTTTTACTACTCACGATTTGTATAGAATTAAAGGCATGAAGTTTGTTCGACTGTTGAAAACGTCTATAAAACTGTTTTCCCTTTCAAATGAAGTGTCATGGTTTTTCAATTGTTAACTTGTTTCTCATCATGTAACCAAGTCAGCCCATTAGTAGGCTAATCCATATTTTGGTAACCATGTAGGTCTATCTTTTATATAGCCTACAAGTCAATAACTGAATAGGTCCTATAAAACAATTCACAATAGACTGCAGTCAACTACGCTTACACGTACGCTCCAAGTTTGTTAGACTGGTGGCCCGATAGTCGTTTTTATTATGGCTAAGGCGAGACTAAATTACAAGGCAGATTACCAAAATGCATGTTCATAAAAATTCACCTAGCCTACATCAAATAATTGCAAGCATATAGTTTCTCAATACGTGGTCCTTTTTTAAAAAATTCGACTAATTTAGACTGTACTGTAGCTGTAAATTACATGGCGTAAAAAAAAATGCCTGATATTCCATCTCGCAGAAGAAAAAAAAAATCAAGGTGACGGCTTCCACAGAGTGGCTAATACCCATGAGATCTGGTCATATTCAAAACAGGTCACAGTTGACCGGCATGATAGGCCATTTCTTGCAACGAATAGAAGAGCGTGTTCCTTAGGTAGTGGCCTTAGCAGGTTTTGGCTCGTTAAGGCTTTCAAAATAAAGCCAACAGCTTTACTTAGGCCTGCTCTTTGCACCCGGCTGTAGATTTGAGTGAATTTAAAGGTTTGTATGCTGTATTTGGCGAAGGTGGGAGTCTTTTAGATTAGCCTAGCTTTTTCATGTGAGAATATCCTCTTTTGCCTTCTTTTTTTGGGATGGGGGCAATTGAAATGCTTAAATACAAATGTTAATGTAACATCAGTTTAACCCAGTAGGTCAACTGAACATATAAGGTTTAGTTGAGACTAGGCCTACTCACTTTGGCGAAGGTTTTACGGGTGCAGCATTAGCGGCACCTATTGGCAAGAGGTCACTGGTCGATGGATGACTTTAAGCATCTTCAAAAAATATAGACTAAATTAAAAATATCTATAATCCAAAATTCCTTTTCAGACTGTAGACGTTGACTGACTGAGAATTATGCGATGTAGGGCTGCATAGGTTTTGTAAGCATATAGCCTACTTACTTAAGGTGCGCAACTCCATTAGGATATAGGCCTATCAGCCTATATGCTTTACATTTCAATTAACCAGATAATGAAGTGGCTTGGTTTATCCATTGTATTATTTAGGCCTACTAAGTTTATAAGATTTATATGAAATCAGTTTGGTCAGTTTGGAATCGGTATCTCGCTTAAGGTCTCCGGCCTCGCATACAGTAACCTATTATAGTTTGCTCCGTGGTTTTAATTGCCATAAAACTGTCGACTGTAAATGAAGACTGTCAATAGGCTACAATATAATCCATCGTCAATATTTAAATCAAAGTCATGATTTAGCACTGAAAGCAATGTACCATCACTGGCTAAATGTCTACAGTACAGAAATCAAATGGTTTACTAAAAATGAGAGACTTGCTGAATTTACCCCAAATATGCCAACAGGAGTAGGCCTATCAATTAAGACTACTGTAAGTGACTGTAAAAATATAAAAAGCAAAACTGTCTCCATAAAAAAATTAAGCTGCTTTGAGATTGATGGTCACAGATTCAGTTCATAAAATTAACTCCTCATTATGATGGCAGACATGTTTAAAATGCAAAAGTGCAGTTTAATGTAACTATATCCCACACATCATTCAACATACATTATTATCCTAGATGCTTATTGACTTGTATTTCAGATGGCTTCATGGTTTTGGTCATATCAAGCACAACTCAGTATGGACAGTATTTATCATAACAGGTTTAGTAGTGGCTGTGGACATGTTTCAGTCCTAAAGAAAAAAAACGGTTTGCTATTAAGCATGTCTCTGATAGATTCTCCATATTGGCCCTCTACTTGTCTTCTTGCCTATATTACTGCCTTATCTTGACTAGTGACCAAGCGCTGAACCCAGAGAAATTCTCCTTGTATGAGCAGGGGGGGGGGGGGGGGTGGGTTGCGCG
>JASCQY010000165.1:34471-47948 GCA_030264315.1 Sardinella tawilis
CAGGAGCAGTGGAGGCCCTGTGGGAGTAATGCAAATCACTTTAGTTTAGCCCAGGCATAATCCACAACAAATCCAAATCAGATATAGAAGTCTTGTTGACTTGATGTCAGTTTCTTACCAACAATGGTGACAGAGACAGTGTTAGAATATGGTGATGGTGATTCGGTTCCAGCATTATAATGACACAACAGTCCAATTGTGGCAATCCCTCTATGCCCTGCCCATGTTAGCATATCATTACCAGAGACTGGTAACCTGCATGATGGACTGTACTTCCAGGTACAGTTTGAAGTGCTTATGCAAAAATAACACTTGGACACAGTAGTCCCAGGTAACTCACAACTCAGATTTACTGACTCTGACTCTCTGATGACTGCAGGGACCACTTTCAGTATCGGCACTGGAAGATCTACTGTAACATGCATGGAAAATACAATACAATTTTATTTGTATTGATTTGTATTAATACTTTTTGAGAATAGCTGACAACTGAGGTTAGCTATTACATGCAAAATGTGTTTGCTTACCTTGAGCTTGTGTGTACTGAGTAGAACCTAAAGAACATGGAATATAAATACATAAACTTAACAAAGATTATATGGTTGAAAATGTATACAGTAGGCCCTACATGGAATTTCTGCATTCTAAAGTTACAGTAAATGTTTCACATAATAGATACAGTAATCTCTTTGTTTCACATCACTTTCATAAGGATTCCTATTTAAACATGTTCAGTGTATTAGAATATCACTAGGTATATTTCATGATATAGATGTGGTAATCTGGTGAATCTGTCAAATTTGTTTTTCCAATTGTCTTATTACTTCACTAAAAAGCCAACGACTGTCTAGTTCATTTATCATGAAAATGAAAGTAAGCACACAAACAGAAAACTCTCACATTACACAACAAACAGATTTGTTCTTAACTTTGTCGCTTTACCAAAACTCACTTTCATTTTGTAATGAGAATTAAAAAGAGGACCAACCCTTGCGATGAAAGATTAAAATGTCATTTCGTAATTCATTTCGTCATACTCACCAGTTAGGAACATAGTTACAAGCGTTAAGTATAACATTTTGATTCATTTCACAGTCCAGCACTGTCCACAGGTCCACTGAATATTGCAATTACAGTACAGTGAATAAGTTCATGAGAAGGACACAGGAAAAACAGACCTTAGTCTAATACACATGTATCACTTCCTCTGTGGTAACATAGACTGCAGCTGCTGCACTTGCAGACAAGTGTCACACGTGCAACCCCTGCTCAGATATTTTTATACTTTCAACCCGTTAGCCTCATATGACTGATAACATTATGAGGAAAAAAACACATTGCATGCAATTGGCCAAATACATAGACATATAAGTCTATAAGTCTCTGGCCAAATATGTGATGACTACATGGAGGACTGATTGGCAGTGTTGCATGCATATATATTTTATATATACAGTATATACAGTGTATGTGTATGTGTATATATATATATATATATATATATATAATAGTGGTGGTCAGAGTAGAAAGAACCAGTACTCCCATACAGCCTAACTTGTCCTGTTGTGTAACAACTGAATGTGTGTTTTTTTTACTTCAATGTGATAGGACAGCTGAAGAGTGAGAGGGAGTGAGTGGGGAGAGAGAGATGGGGAGGGATCAGGATATGACCTTGGGCTGGAATCAAACCCGGGTCCCTGGAGTCATGGTCGGCGCCTAACCAACTGAGCTACTTGAGTCTGTAAACCATTTTGCTAAATTTCTGTAGCGTGAGGTTTTTATAGGGCCCTTCAAAGAGACAGTATATCTATGGGAGCATATTTATCTTTTGCCTCTGAAATTACCTTGCATTGCATTCCCTCGCAATAACTTAATAACGCGCTCCCTTGCAATACTTGTACTGTAGGCCTAAGTGTTTCCTAGCATCCTGTCAACTTGGGCTCAGTAGTCTACATATCAGGCCACATCAATATCAACTAGTCATCTCTAATGCTGGTGTAGGCTGGCCTACAAGTTCATTTGAATGCTTAATTTAATTGTTATTGTGATGTTTTGACCTTCGTTTTGTGTGGAATGCAGGCCATTAGCAGGCCAACGTTACAAAAGTGAGGCAGCCCTAATGTTGGTGTTGTCATTATGCGTATATTATGTGTTCTGGCCTGTTATTCCACCCTCCATCTATCTGATTTTGGCAACCAAGCTGACAAAATCTTGTCTGGGAGGAGATACACTACTATGCTCTGCAGTATTTTGAGTGTGGTTGCAGTACCACTTTTGGCCACAAACATACATGTACATACTGTTCCTTTAAAAACTGTTTGGAGTTGGCCATTCATTTTGCTAAAATTGTGGCATACCTTTTTGCATAGCTTATTTTAAAGCTTTAAAGCTCACTTTCCAAGATTGAAATCTCCAGTGCTTAATTCAAACAAATGGTTAATACATCTGTTAGCAACACAGTGTTGATGATGATGATGATGCAGAGAGAACTGTATCCACCAATGGCATGTGTATGACTGGTTCGAACCAGGAACATCATTTGCACACTCTTGCATTGGTTGAAAAAGGGGAGTACCAACATAACTGAGTTGATAAAACAGAAAATACTAAAAAGGCTCATACTGTATATCTGGTCATCCTCTACTTCAGCTTCCACATTACTGCAGGAGGGATTATCTTCTGGCAGATGTGGCTCCTCTTTCATGTTGTTCTTCTTCCTTAGTAACAACAGGAGAAGAAGCAGGACCAACTGCAATGACTACATCATACCCAATAGCCCAAAGAGCCGAACCATAACCAATGCCAGGCCCCTTTTTAATGGTCTAGCGTGATTAAAACCCAAAGAAAGAGACCCAATTCAGTTTGGTTCCAGCCTTGTCTTTAATAAGCTGAATATGATTTGTTCAAATTAATTTGTACAACCTTGACATCACCTTTTTGTTTCTTTTTCGTCATTCTGTCTGTGTAAGAAATAGCTCACAAAATGCACATACAACTCCGTGGGACAGAATACAAAGATGAAGTCTGATTGTGCACCTTGTTTAAACTTGCAGGCGAAGTGGCCAGTTCTCAACACTGAACATGATCATTTCACATTTATTATGGTACATGGCATAATATATCCTTTAGCAACAGGTACATTTGACATCGGTATACTGTGGAACATACAGGAGAGTGGCTGTGGTCTGAGTGATCAGTGCAATCACTCCAGCAGGATACCAAAACTGCCAATGCTCACCTCACCCTTCTGGAGAAGAAGCTCGGTACTAAAAGATTCAGTCGAAATGATGACCTTAAGAAAACCATGTAGGCTACTACACCATAGTTGCAGCTAATTGCTTAGTGCTTGCTAAGAGTGGAAAGGCTAGCAGGAAATAAATGGACAGACTCCTTGAAAGGACACAAGCAGACATACAGTACTGTAACCATGGCTTGGCTCACATTGACTGGTTAACCTATGACGACTCAACTGACCATCCAATGACAACACTGTGTTGGTGCACTGTGACAGTCCACCATTTTGTTTTCGGTACAAGAACAGTCCTAATGGGTGGCCTAGTACTCAACATTCGACAAATGACTTCTTATAATCTGGAAAAAAAAGGTTGATTGAAACAGTTATGAGAAGTCTACTGTAACACCATTACGGACATTGAAACTGACCTCCACAACTCCTTATTCTTTCACCTTCAGGTCAATATGTACTCCTCAAACACATACTGACGGTACAAAACATTTCTTGCAATGACCTCATCACAGTCCTTACAGAGTTTACCAAGGAAAGAGTACTGCTACAAAATATTCATGAGAAACATCCTGGTCAGGCTGGCATGGAAGTCCTTCATGAGAAGAGCTGCATTCACCCCAGCGACCTCTACACTCACTCGCTCCCTCACATCAATGCAGGAGGCAAAGCTCTTGGCACAGCGGCGGGCGGCTCTGTGTATCGTATGGAAGGGTGGGTGGGGAGGGGTGCAGAGTGATTACAGTGAAGATCCCGGCCTCTTCTCCCACCAAACATCGGTAGAGAGTCTGACCTCGCGCACAAGAGTCACAAACGTGTAAGGGAGGGTGCAGGGTCCCCTCTCTCAAGGCTTCCCCACTTACCCAAACACACCATTTGTGTAAACGCAAAGAAACATGTTCAAGCATTAGGCCTAGCTCCTGCATCAGTAGACTGAGAGAGAAAGAGAGAGAAAAGAGAGAGAGAGCACACATGTGTACAAGTGCCCATTACACCCCCCCGCCTCCACACACACACACACACACACACACACACACTCTCACATTAGCACACTCACTCTCTCACGTACACACGCATACACTCACAGGCAACTTCATACACAGTCCCATAGGCTACGCAACTGCTTCATGGCTAATTTGGCATTGTATACAACAGTCCTGTGAGTCATCTGATACCTTTTTATAAACAGGCAGGCTAAAGCAGTTGCTGCAACAAAGGGATGTGGTCGTAGAACATCTCCTCAATGAAGGAGCACAAGTCTTCATTGAAGCCAAACTTTTTTTTTTTTTCATGCATGGATACTCACAAAATAATAACAACAATAACAATAATAATGTGTTTCAGTTGCTTCTTTTCAGATTGAACTGACATTGCCAACAAGTTTGATAAAAAATGTTACTAAAAGTAAACTGAAAATGGCATCGTCATGTCAACTTCATACATACCAGCTATTAAAGCTGTTACAAAGAGGTGATTTTTTTTTTGTACAGTATACTGTGTTATGTACATCTGAAAGTCTTCACATAGCTGGGAACATCTAGCTTTCTTAAACACCAGCTAGCTTGGTCCCTTTGATGACGGCACATTCCTCAAAGGAGGAAAAAAGCAGCACACACTTCAAACACATCAAGTGGTTGTTTTTTTTTTTTTTTCCAAACACACCTGCAAATACACAAATGCGCGCCAAAACACATACACGTGTGTGGGTGTGTGTGCACGCTTGCTTGCTTGCTTGCTCGCTCACTCACTCAAAGGAGTCAGCTATATCCAAAATCTCTCTGACCATATGCAGGACAAGCATAATGATAAATACTTTAACTCAACAACCCAGCAACTGCTGGTGTTCCGACTTTATACATTGTTTTATATATATTTATGTCACATAATATATCTATATATATTTATATATATATTTATATATTTATATTCCACATTATTAAAATGTATTAAATAGGCATGTGTGGGGAGGGGAGGCGAAACAGATTTCCTGTCATGTCAGAGCGTGCCGCTTATTACTGGTTGTGTCTGTACAAACTGTAAACGTTAAGCAGCCAAGCTGGGGAGGGGGGGGGGGGGGGGGGTGTTGCTGAAGTCTGTGGAGTCTGCACTTTTCAATGGCTCTGTCTCCATGGTCCATCATTGAAGCGTTCAGTCCCTCAGTTCGAGCCTTCAGTGGAACATCTCCATCCCAAAGTGAAGGGTCACGCTGCAGTCGTCACCATTCCCTTTGCTCTGTCCCCAACCCTCTCCCTTCTCCCCCCAAATCCCAAAACCTTGCCCCAGCTCTGAAGGCAAGCATGGCTGGGTGGGTGGAGGCCATCCAGCCTCGCAGTCCTGGTGATCCAGCTCCTCCTCCTCCTCCTCCTCTTCCACCTTCCTCTTCCTCCTCCTCCTTCAACTTCTTCCTCCTCCTCCTCGTCCACGTGCATCTGTATGTCCGCCTCTGCCTCTCCACATCTCTGGGCTAGGATTGGCACTTGAAAAGGCAGAGGAGAGTTCATCTGCTGTTCTGTCCCCCGGCGGGGTGGCTGAGTGCAAGTGGCATGGGAAGGGATGGCGGGCCGTGTGTGTGTGTGTGTGTGTGTGTAGGAGGGATAGAAGAATGAGCTGGAGAGCAAGGGAGTGATGACTTCCCGTGTTTTGTTTTGTTTTTTTCTTTGAGCATATGTGTGAAGAAAATGACTGGCCCACGATGGTCTCTTCACACCATGAACTCATTGCTGCCATACAGTACTAGATGTTGTTGCTGCTGCTGCTGCTGCTGCTGCTGTTGCTGCGACTGCAAATCTGGCTCCCTCTTGTGGTGACCACTGGCCTCTGCAGCCGAGTGTTGCAGGGCCCTGGCACCGTGCAGCTTCTGCCTGCCCTTCTCCGGGTTGAAGGTTCCGCGGCTGGTGAACTGAGCGCGCTCCTCGTGCGGGTCCTGCTCGGGCACCTCCATGCTGCCGCCGCTGTCGTTGCCATTGTTAGAGCGGCCGAAGGTCGCGCCAGTGGAGGGCGACTTGGAGCGGAAGCGGAAGCGGCGCGTCCGGGAGGACGAGGCGGAGGACGGCGGGTGCAGGTAGGTGGAGGAGATGGAGGAGGAGGCCGTGGAGGCAGAGTCCACGGAGTCCAGCGAGTCGGGCTGTCGCCTCAGCATGCGCCGGCTCTTGGCCTCCATCTTCCTGGGACGGGCCGCTGCCGCCTGAGCTGGGCCTCTCTCTACAGGGGAATGGAGACAAACCGTGCTATTCATCACACGCAACGTCAGAGGTACGAGGTACAGAGTCATTCTAAAGGCAAAGTACAGCCACACACATAATAAAAAAATAGACGCCGTCGTGTAAGTCGTAGAAGACTCATTTACCAAATTCTCCCATGTTAAGTGACTCACCAGAGAAGTCCGACGTGGCCCCTTCAGAGTCCACGTTCAGGTTCTCAGAGCTGTCTGCAGTCCCGATGGACGCCTCAGACTCCAGTGTCTCATCATCTGAGGCTCTGGGCTCCAAGGCCAGCATTTCAAATGTGAGCTCCTCCCTGTAACATGAGCAGGAGAAGTGGTCAGACAGATTGATATAGTGAGCCATCTAATACGCTCTTCCATCTTGGAGACTCTCATAATTTTCTGAAAATTCCAGTGTGAATTAACCATAGAGCATAGCTCTTTATTGGCACCTACAGTAACTTGGGATTGCATATACAATATCAAGATATTGTCACCTTGCAAAAAGAAGTCATTTTCTTCAGAAAATACAAAAAAAAATTAAAAATAAAAAAAAAAACTTACAAGAAATACTTTCTAGATAATAACTTGACCAATTGTTTTTGCAACACGCAACCATTTCTGAACATCACACAAAGCCTTATGAGGAGCACTGACAGAGAGGGGAATGCTCACTTTTCTTTTTGCAAATTCTCGATCTGCTCGGTGAGGACACGCTCCTCCTGCTGCATGGCCACCTGCTGCTGTTCGGACAGCTCGGGCTCCCGGGGTGCTGGCTCATCCACCCAGCTCTCCTCCACGGGCTCGGAGCCTGGGGCCAGGCGGGGGCTCACCGGCGGAGAGGGGGTGTGGTAGCTGATCCGCCGCACACGGCCTTTACCCTGCAACGCACCGACAGTGTCAGAGCTGCAGGGCGACATGATGTGCTCCAGACACAGCATCAACCACACTGCATAGGGGGCATTTGCCAAAACTATAATTGCTAATCTGTTAGCAGCTTAGTTGGTTGGCTATGAGCAATTGTATTGCAACAAACAAAAGTTGCTAACTTAGTTATGCTTTGGTTTTGGGAAATGTATCCCTGATCATTTGGTGGTTCAAAAGATGTCTAAAAGACTTATCCTTAGCAACGGCAATTCACTGGAAGATTCACATTCATCTACTGTAAGTGTAAACTACAAAAGAAGAACATGCCTTCTGAAAACCTAGACAGAAAAACAAACATTGCTGAATTGTCCCTGTTTCAATGGCGCAAGGCGCAGGGCGCAAAAAGCTGTAGAGACTCAATTGCAAAGGCAGAGGACAGAATCAAGAACCTTTGCTATGGTCATTTAGCCTACAGTACACAGAGCACACTGAGCTTGGGCAATAAACAGCTGCACGCTCTGAAGCACAATGGAGAGAGAGAGATTTTGACTTCTGCAGTGTCCAATTATTACACTTGTCATTAGCGACAATATTGACATTTTCTTGAGCACAGACAAGAAATATTAGCAAGATAGTTGCAAATTTTGAAATTATTTTGTTGTAGCAGAAGCACAATTTCCCACACACAAGGCCAGAAAGTAACAGGTACACAATAAACAATCAAAAATTTAAAATTGATGCAATTCATTTCACACCAATGGGTGTGTTGACACATATGCTAGACTAAAATGACCTTTGATATTTTGATAGTAAATTTTTTTTTTTTACACAACAGGCAGGCTTGTGTCCACTAAATGGCAAAAGGTATACAGTATACCAACATACAGATTTGAATCTACTGATGGTAAAACATTCTAATCACAGCATTTTATTCTCTATTTTGTTAAATCACATCAACGGAGCAGTAGAATCCACATACAGTACAATCAGAATATGTTCATAACCTCCATAACCTCATTTACTTGGAGCTCCCATTTCAAAGTGACAATAACCCCATAGCACTCCACTGCCAGATGCTTGCAATGCTCAATTAGCCAGGTCAAAAGGTCAGAGCGCCAGTCTGAGCGCCTTGCGCTAGTCTTTGCACACCCAGGCATAGGGCACAAGGACTACCTTACTGCCTTTACTCCGACTTACAAAGCATATCAATAAAACGTGTTACTAGCATATCACCGTTTTTTTTTTTTTTTTTAAATATGTATTACTGTATTCCTAGTGAACTGTAAATTCCCTCTAAACTAGGCCAGGCTAACCTTATGATCTGTAGCCAAAAGTCTGCACAATAACGATGACGAAAACAGACTGGTCATGACAAACGGACAAAGACGTGGACGTGACACAAACTCACACACACACACACAGTCTTAAATGGTGTGCTGAGATGGTAAGAGAGACAGAGCACACAGGGCAGGGCTTTCACCAACAGGGATTAGCAGATAGTCCTGGACTAATCAACCACTCATTCGTCACGGACAGAGACGCTCCTCATTAGCCCAGGACTAGAATTAATTCCTGTGTCATGGTGGGAGAGGAAAGGGGGGGGGGGGGGTAGCGTGAGCGGTGCTGCTTTAAGCAGAATGGGGGGTGAGAGAGTGGCTGGCAACTACACACTACATCCAGGAGTCAAAATACATACCGGGGTGGCACTGCGGGTAATGCTGATAAATCTAACAGCGATTACTACAGGTTTCTGGATTAGGGAGGAAAAGGATTGGAGTCAGGAGCGTAAAAAGGGGGGTGGAGGAAGAGGAGGGGAAAAAGAATGGGTTAGTTGTTTTTTTTTTGTTGTTGTTGTTTTTTTTTAAAGGGCGTAGCAGGTACTGAAAAAGAGGAGTTTCGGTGGGTTACAGAAGGATGGAGGAAAATCCAGAGTGGACTGGACAGTGAGAGAGGTAAATCTGTCTCTGTCAGAGTCAGTCAGCTGGGGTGAGGAATGAAAACAAATTAACAACCGAGATCTCACAGTGGATGTGACATTGACCCTCCACAACGGATTTCACATCACAGAGGCTTCAGTTACCTGACATTAATTGATCAGGTTGCCTTCATCTGTATTACTTTTAACTATGAAATAGAAATTACTGTACTTTCATCAATGTGCCATGAGGTAATAGAGACTTAAGATGTACAGTATTTGCCCAAGACAAAAGTTCTCTTTGAAAGAGACAATAAAGGCTCATTAAAGTCAAGTACTGCGCAGTATATGGAACATCAGGGTGTCAAACAGGCAGTTTACTGTATTTTGTGATAGATATTTAGCTTTGCATCTTCTTTGCATGTCCTTCCAATTAGCCAAACAAGTAATTACAGTACCCTGTGTGTTTACGCAACAGTCTCAAATCATGAATGTGTGTGCAGGAGTACTGTAGGTAGGGGCATGAGAAAGCTCCCGCTTCATCTTCACTAGCAAGCCCAGGCTCTTACCATTGATCTTCTAATGAGGGTTAGCCTATTTTTGGCCTTGTTCTCCGCAAACTCCAGGCTGTTAATGTCCTTCAGCCGAGCCCTGTACTTATTCATCTGTTCCCCGATGATCAGCTCCACACACCTACAGAAACAAAAATAGACTCTCAAAGTTATTGAAGGGAAAATGTGACCACACACACACACACACACACACACACACACACACACACACACACACACACACACACACGTCTCCATGCTAACAGCAGTGAAAGAGTGAGAATAGAAAGACTGCAGTGGAGGGCGGGCAGCTGACTGATGCTGTACATACGCTGTTGTTTTGCTGATGTCTTGCACGCTCTGCAGTGGGTCGATGGTGTCCGGGCAGCGGAGGATGCAGGGGGCAAAGACGATGGCCAGTGCATTGGCAGACATGCGGTTTGTGTCTTCCTGCAGCGCAATCCTAGACACAAACAAAACAAATCGATGCCATTAAAATCAACCGGGCCAATAAACTGGGGAGACTGAAAAAGGGGCTGTTTATAGCGACAGGAGTGCAAATGCCCGGCGTAAGCCATAACTCAGACATAAACGAGAGCTCTTAAGGATCTGAAGAGCTATTTTCAGAGCTATCGACTGTGGTCACAAGAGGAAAGAAATTCAGACAGGCATTCTTCTACTCAAATCAACATATTTGAACTCCCGTAGACAATCTTCAATTTTGCAGGCACAAGGTTCACCAACAACGGCATGGTAATGAGCCAATCATAAAGTCACGTACTTGTTATTGAGTGGCGTGACAAAGAAGCCGTTTTGAGAGCTCACAAAGCTCTCCTTACATATTCAGGGTCTATGGCACGAGACGCTACACAGTCCAGCTAGAAACTCCACAAATAGAGCAGACTTATTAAGGCTTTTGGTGGATTTTCATTGTGTGCGTGTTTCTTTTTGTCAGCGGCAAAAGCTTTTTCCAGCTTAATAAACGTTTTTGTATGTACCACAACAAAATCTGTTCTGGAATATATGTGAGAGTTCAACCCGAGTATAGAAACCTTTAAAAAAATAAATCATTAGAGCCAGAAACACACAAACAAGGCAAACGTCAGATCTACAGAGAGAGAGAGAGAGAGAGAGAGAGAGAGAGAGAGAGAGAGAGAGAGAGAGAGAGAGAGAGAGAGAGAGAGAGACACACAAATTCAGTTATCCATGTGATAATAATTGTCTACGTCTCTCTCACCTGACCAAGTGGAAGATAAGGCGTTCCAGTGTGTTGAGGTGAGTCCTGCTCAACTGATCGATCACACCGTACACCCCCCTGATCATTTCTTTCTTATCCTGCAAACCTGTAGGCAAATCATACAAAAGAACTCTGTTAGATGAATTAAGAAATAATACTGATGTAACTTGCTGAAGTTAACAATAATAATACAACCTAAAACATCAGGAATTGCTTGTGACACCAAAAAGTGTTTTACATTTTCGTTTTTATATACCATGAACTATATACTTCAGATATTTCATTTCTCCAAAACAGAGCTTTGTGTTTCTAAATCCGCTCTCCAAGCTCACCCATGGCTCGGAGGAACTCCTCATACAGCTCAAACGTCATGAGCGGATTGGGCAGGTCCCGCAGCCACTGCTTGAACACGCTGGCAATCACATGGATGTTGTAGTCATCCAGGTTGGTGCTACTCACATCTGAAAAAGACCAGACCACACAAAGGCAATGAGATCCGATCAAGGTGCAACATGGCTACTTAAATATCTTACTTTTGTTCAGCTAGCGTGTCATAGCATCACAGCTCTATTATTTGACATGACTCTTTCATGTACCTGTGTCCAGCCCCTGTTTCAGCTCCTTGATCTTATTGGTGGAGCCTGACTTCCTGTAGATGCCCTCGGTGTAGAGGCCGTGCATCTCTATGTAGTTGATGAGCTTCTCCACCACAAGGGGCACAGTTCGCTCATCATTGGTCAGTCGAGAAACCTCAACACCAAACTGCCTTGAAGACAACTCTGGGTCGTACTGAGTTGAAGAGGAATAAGAGTCCATTGTGTCAAACCAAAGCAATTGAAGAACTTAATTAAGGTATTCTTTAAAAACCATGACAATACAGTTGCAATCGAGTCTACGTACTGTTGAGAAAAGGAAGGACTTACCTTCTTGCTGCATTTGGTTGTCGTCTTGGCACAACACTTCCTATGACAGGCATACCGGCACACTACACAGGACACAGACATGTCAGTGAGCATCATTGTACAACCTAACCTAAAGCGTGTGCTCAGAAATGCGTCACATCATCAACAGGGAAGACAGAAAAAGAAAGGAAGACAGATAGAAAAAAAAAACACCACAATAGGGAGCACGAGCTAAAAAAAAAACTCCACAAGGAGCCAAAGCGAAGGGCAAATGCTCTGTTCCAGAAGCAGATGAGTAGAAACATCCTGCTTGGCTCAAGCTGGGGGATGGGGGGTAAACGGGGAGAGAGAGAAAGAGAGAGAGATAAAGAGAGAGAGAGAGAGGGAGGGAGAGAGAGAGAGAGAGGGAGAGAGGGAGTGGGAGAGAGAGATAGAGAGAGAGACAGAGAAAGCTAAATTGTTCTAAACAGGGCTTGAATGCTCTTAGGAAAACCCATGAGTTCAGTTCAAGTAAACAATCTGATTAAAGTGTTGAATTGGGGGCTGGCCTTCTGCAGGCAGGAGTGGAGAGAGAGAGAGAGAGAGCTGTAGTGAGCTGAGCGGCTGAGAGCGCACCAAAAAGGCACACTCACGTTTGCATACACAGGCCCGGTCCATCATCCAGATGAGGGAGGAACAGTACTCGCAGTAGGTGGGGATGCTGTACTGCGTGGACTTGAAAATGTGCCCATTGTGCTCTTCCACCTAGAGGGCAAAGGGGGAGACAAGAGATTATCATTGTAGTTCAGAAAGAATGACTAAACTCAAGGGTGAACTCTATACTGTTACATAAGGGTCGTGTGAGTAGATCTGTGTGTGTGTGTGTGTGTGTGTGTGTGTGTGAGAGAGAGAGAGTGGGTGTGAATGTGAATGTGTGTGTGTGTGTGAGAGAGAGAGAGAGAATGTGTGAATGTGTGTGAGTGTGTGTGTGTGCATGTGAGAGACAGAGAGAAAGAGAGAACGTGTGAATGTGTGTGAGTGTGTGTGTGGGGTAAAGGGACAAAATGAAAGTGCTCTCTTTGTTAAGCTCGAAACTCACTATATCAGCGTCCTTTTTCCTTCTCTTTTTGCGGTCAGGCTTTGGTGCCTGGAGGAGATAAAGAGACAAGGTTAAAGGATGACTCGCCCAATATAGCATGGACTCATTTTGCACCAAAAAGTCCAGAATCACAAATCAGCCAAAGGAATTAAACATGTAACATTTTGACTTTATTTCATTAACATCTCTTTTACAAGATCCTCCCTGGTATTTTACTATCATAATGAAATCAGCTAGAAAGCATAGCCTTTCTAAACCAATGTAGTCTTATCTGAATTGTGGGTCCACATCTAATCACAAAAAAATTCCACATGTGAAATTTTCAAATGCATAGTTTTAAGTATGCAATATGCATTTTAAAGCATACATTGAGTTACATTCTTTTTGCAATATACTCCAGACCAGCAGTAGTGCTACGGAGCTGAATAGCTTTGGCATTTGCTCAAAAATTAAAAGAATTTTATTGAGCACTAGGCACTCT
>JASCQY010000166.1:0-35935 GCA_030264315.1 Sardinella tawilis
AAACTTTGCAATCGGATCCGTCAATCCGATTGTCCGATCCGATTGGCCATTCCGATTGTTGCATATAAACGTAGCTATTGGTGCTCATGTTTTTTTGAGGACTGAATATGTCTTCATACAAGCAATCACATGACAGTAATTTTGCACCATGGCACTACAAGAGGTGGCACTGATTCCATGGTTATCAACAAGCGATATAACTTTGACAGTTTCTGATCAGTGATTATTTTATACAATTTGATGTTGATGATAAAAAGCATTCTCTCTTAGAAAAGGCTAGAAATTCCTGGTTCGCTGGACAAAAAGTGTGTCAGTTTCAGACTTTAATAGAATAATTACAAGAGCAATACAACAATGAAACAGAACACCCCTGATGATTCATGTAATTCTACTGACCTCTAGTGGCTATTACCATGAACTTGCTTATATGAATTCTCAGTGCCCACTCTAGTAAAATGCAGTGAAGCCACATAATATTGGCAGGTCTCCCTCACACAAACTTACACACACACACACACACACACACACACACACACACACACGTACTGTATATGTAAGAGTCATGTCAGTGTGTAGTGCAAGACTATAAATCTAAATGTACAGTTATTCATATTACACACACACACATACACACACACACACACACACACGCGCATACAGAAAGTGAACACCGCCATACCTTCTCAGCCAAGTCAGAGCCCTCTGCCTTAAGCCTAGCTTGCAGGGAGTTGATGTCATTGGTGAGGGTGCGGTGGTCCGCCTCCAGGGTCTTGCGGCCGCTGTTGAGCGCGCCGGTGTCCCGCGTCTGCTTGTAGCGGTTGACCACCTCATCCATGTGGCGGTACAGGCCCAGGCGCTTGTTCACCAGGGTCAGCACCTGCTCAGTGATGGAGGCCACCTTCATGCGCACCTCTGCAGCAGGGTCCTGGGACACACCGCGGGGAAGAGGTGGGAAGACAGGAGATTACCTCATCATATTCACAAATATCATGTGCCCACAAAAAGTATGTCGGTAGAATCAAAATGATGGATTTAAACAATGCTAACTAATTCACACTAAAAGCCTGGGCTTAAAAAAATAAATAAATAAATAAAATGTTGAAAGGCATCTATTCACAGGACTGACAGTTGTTATACTGTTTATATTTTTAAAAGATAGTCATGTGGAAATTGTTAGAATAACTTGGAAGTTTCTTAGCCTTGGCAAAAACCCAGAGGCCCCGCTGGCAAATATGAATTTACTGTGCAGATCTGTTAAGCTGTTGCAGCTCATCACCAATTTGCCAAAAATCCAGGAACCAACTAGCCGGGATACCCAGATGCGCCGCTAGGAAATTTGAATTTGCTCTGCATGTGTGTCTGGCCATGAGCTGCTATGTTCCTAAATACCACATCCCTGGTTCCCAGGCTAGGAACCAACCACTTATGCAGCAAGAGGCGGGCATTCACGGCAAATCAAGGCATTTGCATATGCATGGTTAAACTATGGATATTATACTTTTCTTAAACTTGAGGGAAAAAATAACATCTGAAGCTATTGTTTATATGAATTCTATGTTTGCAGCACCTCCAAGTTTAAGTACAAGTTTAATGCTTAAATTTAACCTCAAATCTCATGCTAGTTACGCCCATAAAACTGGAGGTCAGTCACTCATTGGCCAACTCAACATCTTCATTCATGTGGGTCCGATCCCCAGGCTAGAATTCCATGGTGGTTCGGGGAAATGTTTCCCTCTGGTACCTTGGTGATGGAGAAGTCCAGGCGCACATAGATGATGACGGTGAAGAAGAGGATGTAGAAGGCCCCGACCACCAGCAGAGGCTCCTGCAGCATGAGGATCTTGTTGAAGTTGTAATGCACCTGAGGAGCGGAGAACGGCCCAGGCTGAGCATTCACGCAGGAACAGATACAGAGCACAATACACCACCACCACCAGCACGCGCCCACTTGGTTCGGCAGTAATGCCGTGCTCTGGGATTAGAATGGCTTGGCTCGTTGGTTATGTTAGTCTCATGGTTTGCTGTGGTCTGTTTTTGTTCCATGTGTCAATCAGTGCATGTGTTAACCAGTGTCGTCATTCATTAGCTACACCAAGCTACACAAGTCTCACCTTCCCAAAAAACACCTTTCCACAGCCTTATTATATAAGAGCAGCCAACTAAACCCGACTGCCCAAACATGATGCAGGAGTTTGTGCAGACAGTTTTTGCTGTAATAATGCTTAAAATGGAAAATGTCAACCATGAGACTAAACCTGCCAAATTAGGGGAAGCCAGAACTGTACCCTTTTAGATACTATACTAAGTCTCAATTTTTTTTAAACCATTTCAGATACTACACTAGCTGTCATTTTTTTATCCCCCAAGAAGAGATACTCGGTCAGATGTCAGACACTCAGTGTCCACAGCTTACCACCATGTCCTGGATGTGCTGCTCCACCAGGTTGCTCTTGGTGGCTACCAGTACGGGGCGACCAAAGGTGTCCAGGTAAGTGTAGTGCAGCTGGTCAGGGTCACGGTTCACAGGGTACGGTGTGTCCATATGGACATTTCTAGAACAGCCAAGAAAGCAGCCGCCACAGGAATTAAGCATTCATAAAACAAGAATGATCTCAAAAAAAACATTCAGTGACTGTCAAAAGACATTTTTAGAAATTAAAATATGCTTTGTGTTTCTCATTTTGTCACATATGACCTCAATATACAGTACAGTACAGTATGACCTCACCTTGCTCCCTCTGGGAGAATGAGCTTCACAGTCAATAAATCGATCACCTGGTCATCATAGACATGATCCACAAGACGCATCTTCAGAGCATACTGGTCACCTGTCAAAGGTACCATGATAAAATTTGATTACTCAAAAGGTAAGGAAACCAGTGGATATCAAAAAGTATCACTAACATGGAAATGTTAAAAAAAAAAAAAAAAAATGTTACAAACCCAAAGTGTAAAGGTACTCGTAGCTTGGCAGGTTGTAACCAATGATGTAGTGGGTCTTCCAGCCTCCGAACAGAGGAAAGCGGGGCCTAACCTCAACCTCCACGGAATCTTCCAGAACTTGGAGGTGTGAGGTAGAGATGTTGCCAATCTCATCGCGGTAGTACACATCCTGAGCTGAAGCTGGAAGGATGGTCTGTGGAAGATGGAGAGATACACTAAACACTGAGGCACAAGAAAATCTCTCTTAAACCTTAGTTTAACTGTAGCACTAGTTAGGATCAAATAAGTCAATCTTTGAAAGTTTAAAACAAATATTGGGCTTGTTTGCAATGGCTGGCTGGCTGAAATGACTGCTATTAACATTGACAGAAACAGCTGATGGATCCCTACAGAACGTCAATCTAACCCCATTGTAGTGCTATGGCAATTGGCCGACCTCTCATTTAGTTCAGCCGTGTCTGTTCTAGCTTTTTTTTTTTTTTTTTTAATCCTGTGAGGTTTTAGTGTGATATGGTACGTCTACAGTAATGTTAGGACGATGTTGTCCAAAAACGTCACCGTCTCAAGTCCAGATGCAATGCCTTAAACTAGCCAGTCACTACAAACAAGTCCCCAATTCACTTTATATAAAACAATGTTTCTGCCGACCAGAAAACAAGTCAGAAAAATCTGGAAAGGTCCATGTGACTCACCTTGAATGACTTGACCGAGGAGATTCCACTATCAGACTGCCTCTGGTAGTCATAGCGGGAGAAGGCTCCCTTCAGAACAGCTCCAGTGTGCCTCAGGTCAATGGTCTCTTCCACCGCAATATTTCCCCAGTGGGAAACCTCAATGGTGCGGGTGATGCTGCTGATAGTCAAGAAAGGCGTGTTGTTCTCATAGTGGATCTTCATGGTGTCCTGAAACAAAGACAAATACAATTTAAAATGCCGTTCATAGATTGCAGACTGCCTCCAGCTAGCCCAAAAGCCTCATCTTGCCAACCTGAAAAACAAAGTGTGTGAGAGTGCTTTCAAGTGGTTAGTAATCAAGGATCTGTGAATAATGGGTCAACTCCAAAGATGAATTTCATCAAGAATTGTGTCATTAGACAAACAAAACGCAACATGCACAAGATTTGCTGAGCAGAAGTGTAAAACATTACTGCATAGTAGAGTATAAAAGATTTGCAAAAATAAGTAAAACATAATCATGCTTCCAGACTTATTTTATGCACCTTGCTTCTTTACTCTCACCCAGCCCATGTTTACACCTATTGATATTTAATATATTTAACATGCAATGGCTTAAGTGCAGCTCAGACAGGTAACGGTGTCAAAAGAGCCTCACCTGGCTGAAAGGAGCGATATCACGGAATGGGCCGTACTCAATGACCTCGTCAGTCTTGCTGGGGTTGCCCAGTTTGCTGTAGCTCTCCACGGTCTTTGAGGCCAGCCTGACACGGGTCGTCTGGGTGCGGGTGGGATAGGGGGAGTACAGGTAATGGTTGCCCTGGAAAACCACCAGCTGACGCTCGGCCTGGGTGATTTGGGTGGGGAAAGGACGCAGCACATGACTGAGCACAGTCTCCACCTTCACGCGAAGTTTAGCACCCGCTGCCACAGGAGAGCGCAAGTCCACCTTAAAGAACTTGCCACTGGAATGATATTTAAAACGAAAACAGGATTGAGAGGAAAGAAATTAAATGCCGCAAAACTGATGAGAGACTTGAGTGGCACGGATTTAAAAATGGGCACGTTCTCAACCACTCAGAATAGCTTAAATATGACAAGACGTCTGGTAGAACTCACCTCTGGCCAGGCAGAGCGGTCTCTGAAAACTCAAGACTTCCATCATCCTCCTCATCTCCTTTCTCCTGAACAAAAACAGGGAAAAGTTTATTAGTACTTTTCTGATGGACACCAGTCAGGTTATACTATTCCTGCAAGCAGGGCAGCAAGAGCAACTAACCCACTTAACAATAGTGGAATTTGCCCCACTAAGTCTAAATATAAATAAAAATATTTCAACCATATCTGATGCATGCATATGAAAATTTCAGTCTCTTTCAGTCTATTTTCACTTCTTTTATCAGTAGCAATCCAGGTCTATTTTGCTGTAGAAACAATGAACATGGAGTTGTCATTAAACCATCCGGAGTGCATCAATGTCATTCTACTGTATATCTGCCCACGCCACCACCCACTAAGTCCATTGCAAGACATGTAAGTGCCTACACCAAAGAGAGGTGTGAAGAGATTGTTTGATCTTGGATAGATGCATGCTCGTACAAGAGTTTGGTGACGTCCGGTAATACAGACACTACAAGAATAACGTGAAACGTAAAGTAACACATTTCTTGTATTAGGGCATTGACAATTCAATCAACAATTTGGACAGAGACAAACGATCTACGAAGTGTCAACACCTCAACCTCTAGGATGTGACAGGAGCAACAAAAGCGTCAGACGCGGAAGTAAGTGCGCTCTACGCTTACGTGTCACACGCTCACTGACAGAGGAGTGCGCGGAAATGCCCTGCGCAAAACGTGATAGGGGTTTCGGGCTTCGTTACAGTTGCAATTTTATCACACAATAATCTGAAACAGAACATACCATCTTTTAATAAGTTAACCTCCACGCATCAACTTGCGTGATTTAATTCAATGAAGTGATGAAGTATGACCTCTAGTCAACAGTTCAGGCCTACGTCAGCCCGCATAAAATAAGATACATGTAATTTCAAGTTAACGTTAGCAGCGTAATATAGTTTTACAAACACAATTGCGTACAATTATTTCTATCCCACATTCAGAAGTAGTCTCAATGCTAATCAGGCAGACAGCACATTTCCATACGGTCCAATTCGTGTGCAAGTCTACAGTATATCTGCACGGGTACATGCATAGCTAACGTTAATTGCAGGCTAACTTTCAAGCTATGTCTGTTTGACTCACACTTGTTTGCTGCTTTGTGCCCTCCTAGTTGTAAATGATTTATCAACGAGAACAATTCGGTGCTATTCAAGTAATTACGCACCTTAATTTGCTACCTACCTAACGTTTTGGCTAAGCTAAACAGAGCAGGCTAACTCAAGATGAATAAGATGAATGGTTTGCAAACCTAGCACAGTAACATTAGCTAGCCTGATTTGGCTAGCTTCACATAGTTGGGTCCTTCAAACTGAGACTACTTACCGATGCGCCAAAATATGCCAGATGTGGTGCTAGTTCGGGCTCAAGGGCCACAACAAAGCTACTGACAGCGGAGTCTCCTTCATTTGATAAAAGAATCTCGGCTGAGATCTTAGCAAGGTGCGTGCTCAAGTCCACTGTGCGTTTCACTTCATCATTGACCAACCCGGTAGCTGCCTCTGCACGATATAGTCCAAAAATGAGCAGACAATACGTGGGCGCAAGTAAACAAAATGTTTTACGGAACATTGGTATAGATTTATGCACGCAACCTAACATACGGACGGTTCCTATATAATCGTTTCGTGTTTTGGCCCAGAATACTCCAGTAAGAAATAGGCCGCGCAACGATAAAGGAAGCCAGGTCCACGGCAGCAGCCGAAAAGATGACGCTTCATTCATTCATACGTACAGTGACGCAATGTGGCGGCGACGTTCGTGGTACTACCAGAGAGGACCAGCAGATGTCAGAATTTCAGCAGATGTCAGAAAGGCCGCAGCGAAAGACTTCTTTTCAACATAGACCGGCCTCTCACTCGGCCAAGCGTAGGCTTTGTCTGAGCTTGCCGAGTACCTCTGCTGCCACAAGTGGGGGTAAATGTTAACAAGCTTGACAAACCGTGGTAAGTATAATCAGTTCACACATGCTGCTTCCGAAAATGCCTGCTACCTGCCTACTACATACTATACTGATCTCTGCAGAAAAAGTGTGTGGTGTGCAGTACATGAAAAATAGCAGAGGAGTACGGCATGGGGCACAATGAACTGCACGTGCAGTCCATTAATTAATGGGGTACTGGTTATGTTGTTAATAGGCCTCTTCTATTGCTTGCATACCATGCTGCTACATCCTGGGGACTAACGTTGTGGAGCCATGTTCCGTATAAGGCGGGTTCCTTCAATTGCAGAATGGTTATCTGCACAAAAACTCCGGCAAATCATAGCCTGATAAGCACGCTGTTGGCATAGAGACTGGCATGATTTCACCAAACCAGCAACTCACATTTAATTGGGGCCTCCTCAACACCTGTGGGAGCGGTGTGCACCACGCCCTGTTGGCAGTAGCAGTCCTCAAGTATAATTTTAAAACCATCAGCACATAAATTTGGTATACAATCCATGTTGTGGAAGACAAGTCAGATTTATAAAGGTAGGGCAGTTTTAATCAATTTGTTTTTATTTCATTTGTTTGCACGTGTTGATGTTTGTTTACACGGATCACTGTTCTGCAGGCACAATGTTCCACTCTGCCCGGAACATGGCTCAAAGACGTTAGTGTATGGGACTCAATAAACTTTGAGCCAGTCAGGTAGGGCACCTGCACTCAATTAATTAATCAGGCACTGGCCATGTCATAGCAGTAGGTATAGTGTGTGTTGCACCGTGTACTGGAGTATGCAGTATGTAGCACAGCAGTATGCCATTTCGGAAACATCAACAGGGTAAAAAATAAGTCCCATTTAAACAGTGATTCCATCTCAATTCTCAATTTTATTATATTGATTCCTTTGCATCTTGTTGCTTTCTATCCACACTGCTCCTAACATGTAACATGTGATAACCAAACTCTACTGTAATGGCACACAATTGATATCTCCTTTTGTATTGGGTAGTATGTATGGTTGTATGGATGTCATATGTCTGTGTGCCTTTGTGTATGTTTGATGTGAATGTGCTACTGGACACCTTCATTTCCTTTGGGGTAAATAAAGTATCTTTATCTATCTATCTTTCTATCTCAATTCTATAGAATCATTATTTCTGTTAAAGACTTGTTCAAGTAATTTGTTTCAGTGTGTTGTCTCAAAAAAGTCTCTGGTGGTCTCTGGATTCAAGAATTCTATTTACTTTGCATATATAATGCATGCTTTGGTTTCATATATGTTATGTTTTTTGTAAATAATGTCACTGACATATCATGGAACCCAAATCATATTACCAATATTAGGTATTTGTGTGTAACTCATCCACTTACTCAGTTAATAGTAGTGGCAAATCTGATTAGCCTGGAGTCACCATTATCTTAACTCCTTTTAAACTGTCTCTGACTAACCAAAGTGAGCTGCGGGTTGTATTTGATGTTTTTCCACTCCCTTTTAGAATACCTCTTGCATAGAAAGAGGTGGGCTATGAAGTGATATTGCACGTGCTATGCAGTGTTCAAGGGGGAAAGTCACTGCATTGGCCTACAGACTAATTCATGGTGGTTGAAAATTAATGGGCCTATTAGCTGACTGTAATTTCTTTGAGTGGAAAGGCCAATCCAAGCAAAGATACCACGGCAATGTTTTCAGGTACTTTAAATAAATTCTCCCTGTCATGTACGAGACAAATGACTTTAGGCATATCCATTTGAACAGAAGATGTCGCCTGTGGCCTGGTGACAGGAGTAAATACTTTTTCAGACAAAGGGCTGACAATATGAACCAACATATCTGCTTATACACAATGTGTGTGAGTGTGCGTCTCTTTTTTTTCTTCCATGCGCATCATATATGATGACCTATCTATTTATGGCCATAATTCAACCAAAGATACTTCAACCGTCTCTGATTCAACCACTCACATGTTTACAAGAAGATGGTAGGTGCAAAGGTGTGTCATCTAGAGCGTGCGTGATGACGTAATTAACAGGGGGTTGTTTTGGAGGAAGTAAGCTAACTAGCTAGATCTTAGGCTAGAAACAGAAAGGGAAAGGCTGTGAGCAGAAGTCCTGCGGTGACGGTGCAATACACGGTTATTATTTCTTTTTCAACTAGGTACTGTGTTTCCATCAGTAGTACCAAAAGAAGGACATTGCCTCTATCCAGCCAAGCAGTCGTTGACTGTTGCCTGAAGCCGACATTGGACTCATCAGATTTTCAAGCCTTGCAACAAAAGACGAAAAGGGACTGGCTCGCCTGTTTACCGTTAACGTTAGTCAGCTGAAGATAATAGCTGTCTAACGTGTTTAGAACGACATCAAGTAACATCGGATAGTTTGTCTTTGAGGTAAAGTAGCAATCTGTTTTTTTATTTTCATGATCATGGCTAATAAATCACTTTGACAGTTTCAGAGTAGCAACGCACGTTAGCTTTCTAGCTACCCGTGTTAGGTCGTTTGTCAACTAGCTAATGTTAGCTGAAATCGTCAAGCTGCGTCAACTGGGCGAAGGTTTATTGTACGCATTTTAGCGTTAGGTTGCTACTAACCCCATCTAGGAGTCTTCCAAACAACGAGGCGCCCTTATTCCTGCAACGTTGCAAATATTTGGGATGGCAACTTGCCACTGGATTAGATCAGCATAGCTAGCCTTTTTGCTGCCTGTCACAGTTCGCGTTAATTGACTGGCATTGCAATTGCTATAAAAAGGTTAGCATTTAGCTTCAATGTTTTTTTCTGCAACCATGGGCCTCGTCATCGAATCGATTGCCTATTTGGCTTGATAAATTGGTCAGTAACGTAACTTGATGTATAAAATTGTTTTAGTCAAACTGATGGTAACTCATGTAACGGTAACCTTTATCCAGATGCGAGAACCCTCTGCTCCACGGCCAGACGGCCAGTACATAGCTAACGTTAGCTCTCGAGGTTGGATACGCCTGATGTTGGCTAACTATGTCGCTACCGCTGAATCTGAATAGCGATATGTTGTCTTCAGCTTAATTCTGTGCTATACCCATATTATGTTCTGAATGTGTCTGTGCAAATTAAGATAGACTTTATGGTGACTTTGATGCTGACAAGACTCCGATGTCTTGGTACCTTATATCTGAATGCTTATGTTAGCTACGTTAGGACGCCCACTCTTGCTAACGCTAACCAGCTGAGAGTATCAGATAACGTTGTTGCTGCAGTGGTTTGCTGTTGTGTAGCCTATCTGTTGGTTTTGCCAGATGAGTGCTTTGTCTCATTTATCTTTATTAATGCTCGTTATACACTATACCAGATCTCTGCAACCAGTAAGCAATTTGTGAATCTTTATAATAAGTACGAAAATGTTTTCTCTGCAAAACTAACAGAGGCTGTTGTTGACTCTAGCGGTATGTGATTGCGAAATGTGCAAACGCCTATGTTACAAACACGTTCATTTAGCGCTAGCTTGTCATCATAAGACAGGTAACTTGAGAACATTTTTATTTCGACATTACGTATCAGATGGTAATATTTATGTGATAAGATTAGTGTGTGAACGTTATTTGTTAAAGGCCGAGCTTAGTTTAGCTAACTAACCTAAACCCAGAAAGTAACGTTGGCCACGGGTTTTAAGTAAAGGGGTGGCGAGGACCCTTTGCGCCATGTGATCCGACTTTTCCAAGTGTCATGGGTTGCAGATTAAATATGGAGTCGAGAAGTGCAGGGAATTGCTCTCACTTTTAACGTAGCTCTCTCGCCCATGGTAAGGGTTGACAATCGTTAATATTATTCTATCCATTAACACAGTCTATGGTCAATGCTCTCCATTCAGTCCGTTTTTCGAAAGTATATTGCATTCGTGACAGTCTTATCATTTTTAAGAAATTCTTAATGTATTTAGTTGACTTGTAACGATCACTGTTGAACTGAACCAGACAGGCTTTTTAGTTTGAAACGTCTCCTTCCATTTCATTTTGTTTGATTTGGAAGCAAAACATAGCTTAATAACCCTGAGACCAAATCAATTGGCCCTCATAGATTGAATGTCTTGAAGTGAGGCTATCACTGAGTGTAGGATGCACAAGTAATTCCCAGGGGTGTCTTTCCAACCCCCTCAAAGTTACCAGTACTGTCTGGATGGTTGCTTTCCTTGTAACTGATCCCTTAGTAGGTTTGTGAGAAAGGGGAGTGCATGAACATTGACCACCAGGATCTGTCTTATCATTAATTCAATGATCAGCAGACTCTAAGCTAGTAGTCCATGCACATGGCAGTTACAGCTATTCGTTAATGTTAGCTTGATGGTTGAATGTGTATTTTTGTCGAAGGCAAATAATTGAACCACACTCAGATGTCATGGCATAGTTAAACACAGGGTTTAAAAAGTGGCATTTAACAATATAATCATTTGTCATGGGTTATTTCTCGTAAAGCTGCAAAGAACAATATATTCTACAACACCATAAGAATGGTGTACTTTGTTGTGTAATGAAGTTTCACTTGCCGTACAGTGCAGCAGATTATCTTCCCTGTGATGACTCCCTGTGTCACTTTTAATTGTGTACATTACAAGTCCCCACATTTTATAGGGTTGTGAATCTGTTATAAAGTAGAAATTGGATGTGAAATGTTGATCACTCGGATGAATCTACTTATAGAGTTGTCAGTGTTGCTGTACATTCCTTAGCCCATGTCAAGAGCCCCATTCACTAGTCACTGAATCCATCTGTGCACAGACCGTATCCACCAAAGTATACTCAAGGCTCTAGAAGTCTTCTGATCATCTCTGGTTTTATGGAGTCCTACAAGGGGGGGGGGGGGGGAAAAACCCGACTGTTTGTCTCCGAACGGAAAAGGGCAGTTTGCACTAACACCTGTATGTTTGTCCGGAAACTATGCAAGTGACTCAGTGCCTCCAGATTTTAAGTAGAGGGTGGTGTTGTGGTCCCGACTGGTCTGAATGCAGTAGCTTCCACCAAGGAGGCAACAAGAACAAGATCAGTGTTGTTTTCAGTGGTGGATGCTGGCATTCTGACCCCCACTGGCCTATGTGGACGTGGCACATTGGTGCCTGGGGTTGCCCTCCAGAGCAGAGGCAACAGTCTAGGGTGAGGGCCAGGTTAATGTGTCCTGTGGGTCTGACATGTCTCTATGGCATATGTTGAAAAAGGAAGTGCTCCTGTACCAGTTGGTTTACGGCAAAATGGACTAGGCTATGATTTCTTCACTTACACTTTTCTCAGACGCCTTGTTTATTGCTATGGTTATGTAAATGTAATCAGAAATAGGATGCTTTTGGTAACTGTCACATGATGAAACTGTTTATAGACCAACTCAAAAAAAGAAAAGAAATTCAAAGGGCATGTAAGAATTTGCATCTCTCATTTGTTCATGTAAATCCCAAGTTAGCCAAATATGTACTATAGCTTTAGGCTGCTAGGCTTCATCAGTGTTAGACTTAACCTAAAAGTTAAGCAACAGTAAACACCATCATGTCCAGGAAAGTTTGCATGGTTTCACTTGTTTCTTGTCATAAAAAAAATGAGGATGAAGACTTTCATTTTGTCAAGCTTCTCCTAAAGCTCAGTATTCAAGGACCTGGAGAAAAATTCTTGTCTTTTTTTCCTTCCTTTTTTCTTTTCTTTTTTTTGTAAAGCTGCAGAGCTGCCAGAGGGCTATCACTGAGACGGCAGCACATGGCTTTCAAGTGGTGTATTTGAGGCACAGGGGGAGTAAGATTATTTTAAAAAGAAGGTCTTGCTTTGTAAGACTTTGAAATAGCGTAAATGTTAATTTTGAGAGGGATGTTGGAGGAACAGGGCTTTAATCCCAGAATCTGTAAAAGTGACGTTAATACTTTGAGAAGGCGCATTTATTGCAGGAGAAGGAAGGCAAGTGCCATCCCCTTATTATCCTTCAATTTTACCAGTGGTTGAGCTGTAATTTGTACACATCAGATCTATGCATTTGTGATGGGTAGTCCACCTCAGCATATCTATGAGAACCCTGGGTGGGTGTAAAGCAGAGCTGGCATTTGGAATTTCTTTCAGTCTTGAAAGGAGGAATCTCAGAGATTTCTCTATTTTGCTTTAGTTGATGTTCTGCTTATCTGAGAGAGAGAGATGGCTCTGAGAGATAGCCTTCCTTGCCTACTGTTTCAGTCAAGCAGATGGTTGCAGTCACTCGTAGCCAGAGATTTTGGTTTGTTGTTGTTTTTTGACCTCTCTTTGCTCCAAGGGACATGCTGTGCCCCATACCTAATGTTCTCAACTTGATTTACTGTCTGTACTGGGCGTTTCGACACACACGGCCCGTCCTCTCCATGTGCAGGTAGCCAGCCAATAAACTTTTGAAAAGGGGGTGGTCACACTTCTGACCGATGAGAATGTTGTCGACGCGTGAGGCTGCTCAAGTCCAACTGGCCAGTGGCTCTGCCATTCAGTTGATTAGTCCCTAGGGGAAGGGGAAGTGGTCTTTCCGTCACTGTACAACAGTATGCATGGCTATGTGTCTGCGCGTGTGTCTTGTGACTAGTAATGGTTTCAAAAGAGAGCACATGACCAGTAAGAGCATGAGTGCACATGCTGTAAGGCCTCTCCCAGCAGTACACAAAAGGTTTCTTTTCGTTTTTAAAACTCCTGAAGACTATAGTAACGCTAAATTGATTCAAGGCACCCATTGTCATATTTAAACAAATACACTGAACAGCCCGGAGGGGGGGAAAAAGCTTAGGAATGCTTATTGCCAGCATGCCTTGCATGCTACTGGATGTACCTTATTAGTCTGTGGAAAACTAAGCAGTTGGTATGCCACTGAGTTGCAGGCACAGAAAAGCCTTAGGATTAAATCAGTTTTGCCCCTGATTGTGAGGCTATTGCTATGAAATATAATGTGATTAATTCGGGTTGAAGGTCATTCTTTGGTCAAAGGTTAAGCTTGTGTTTTGTGTGAGAGATACGAATATGTGAAATGAGGTCACTATTTTAAAAATCCAGTTTAGATTTTCTGTCATATGGGTACTGCTGGTCATCCTTTCGGCAATGCAAAAAAGGATTCAACAGGCATATGTAAGAACTATTAACCTTTTATAAAGATTTAAAAAAAAGTTTTTACTTGTCATTGTCACACTGAAATTGTTATATGTAAAGATGTTTTTTTGTGCACTTGAGTGCACTTCAAGGTTCAGCCTAAGATTTCTTAATGCTCTCCGGTCATTACATCTGATTTGTACTCGCTGCTTGTACATTTTCACTGGCCCATAAATCCCTAAAAAGGTCCATTTATTACATTGTAATGATTCCTAGCAACGATTTCTGATGCACATTTAGGCAAGTTTCAATAATTCTGCCCATCACCATCACCAACTGACCCTTGCCTAGTATGTTTTTTTGTTTTTGTATTTCTTAAACTTTTTTTTGTCCCAGACCAGTGGGCTATGCTAATGTTGAACTCGAGTGTACATGTAGTGGGATAGTGTTGTGTCGTGTTGCTCAAACAGTCTACATTTGTGTTCTCTGCAGCTCTGACAGAATGACGTCTAGGAAGAAAGTTCTACTAAAAGTGATCATCTTGGGAGACTCTGGGTGAGTACTTTACATGCCCATTGCCATGTAACTCAAGTAAAAAAAAAAGTATTAAAAGCATCTTGTATTTACCGTACTTACATATGAGAAGTAATCTATACTTGAATGTACTTAAATAATGAAGGCAAAAGTACAAGGCTAAAAAAATATATTTTAAACATACTGTATAGGTCTTAACAAACTTCAGAAAATATCTAAAGGCCTGTAAAAAAAAATCCCATACAAACACACACACACATACAGAATAAAATGGTGTCTACATCATAGCAACCAGTTTAATGCATAATTAGTTGTTTGCATTTGTCCAAGTATGCAGTTAACGCAGGAAATGTAGTGAATTAAAAAAGAAAAGGTAAGCTCAGACCCTAATCACTGAGCCCTATAGCTGTTTTTACAAAACTTTCAGGTGCGCTGACAATGTATTTTGTGCTGGTGCACCTAAATGGGAAAACTGCTAGGTGCAGTACTCATGCAATCAATGTACTCTAAATATGCTTTAAAAGGAGAAAACGATAAAAGAATTATGTCGGAATGTTGCACCATACAGTAGTTGTGTCTGGTGTACGGTATGTCAAAAAAATGAATGTTAATGTGTTTCTTATCAAGTGGGAGTGTTAGTTCTAGACTCCAATAACAATAATTTAAGCAGATCCAAAAACTCAGCTGACACCTATTACATGATTTCAGATTACAATACATGCTATGGCAGTATCGTAACAAGCTACGAGCAAATTTAATAAACTGGGAGAGCTACACACAGATTGAATGATCTATTTCTGTTTGTTCTTGGTTTGTACCCAAAAGCGATCTCACAGGCTAAAACAAGCAATTTGTGAATCACAATGAACCCAACAGATTTTGAATAGCTGTGCTTGAATATAGTAACCCAGCCTCTCTGGGTCTCATCATATTTGAAGTGTCTGAATAGTAACCCATTATCTTTTTGTGCTCTGCCAATGCTTTTGTACTAGTTAGGCAAGCTGTAGAATGATCTGTTCCTTTGTGTTTTTCCAAGTGTAGCGTCATCTTTTATAATTCCACTAAATCTGTCTGTCTTTTTTGTGTTTTTAAAGAGTTGGGAAGACCTCCCTGATGAATCAGTATGTGAATAAGAAGTTTAGTAATCAGTATAAAGCAACAATAGGAGCTGATTTTCTGACGAAAGAGGTAATGGTGGATGACCGACTCGTCACAATGCAGGTACCATTCATACCGTTTTTTGTTTGTTGGATGCATGGTGAAACATTAGTGTTTTACTAACAATCAACATGCATTTCTTGGCACTAATTAAATGTTTAAGTGTTTTACCTCTCAGACAATGCTTAGACAAATGGCAGCAAACTTAGTCAAAACATTGTTTTGGTTGTCTACCCTTAAAGGGTGTTTGTGTTGGAAGAGTATGTAAGAGTGAAATAATTTCACCAATCAGACCTGGAATAATAAGGAAAAAAACTGCAGCCTATCCTAGTAGTAATACAAGAAATGGCAATATGCAAACATGCCAAAAGCTAGCAATCCAGTGTGAAATTGTATCATTTTTCCTAAGGTTTCAAGTTGCATCCTTAGAGAGGAGCAAAGGTAAAAGTAGAGTGATGTGAAATGGTAAAGTGTGGACAAGGTCAGGAAGAGAATTCCCATTTTTCCTTTGGTAAAGGGCAACTACGATATCTCATCAGAGTACTTAAAAATGATGTAATGATCTCTTTCCTTCCACACAATAGCTTAAACTATTTTTTTTCTTCTTAAGATATGGGATACTGCAGGTCAAGAGCGATTCCAGTCCCTAGGAGTAGCATTCTACCGTGGTGCCGACTGCTGTGTTCTGGTATTTGATGTGACTGCTCCAAACACTTTCAAGACCCTAGACAGCTGGAGAGACGAGTTCCTGATTCAGGCTAGCCCCCGTGACCCAGAAAACTTCCCTTTTGTTGTGCTTGGCAACAAGATAGACCTTGAGAACAGACAGGTAAGCATGTGGCATCAGAAAAGTAAAAGTTGGCAGTTTCCTCAAAAGTGCAGCCTCAGTGTCAAAAATTGAGATGGAGGGCTACATGGTTTAACATTACCTGCATGATGAAAAAAGATCCTGAATCCTAGATTTCTGATGCAGTCAGGTCTTAGCCGGGGAGTACCCATGCTGTCTTGCGCGTTCGTTCCGAACTGCACGGCAGCCTGGAGACCATGGCCAAAATTTTTGCATGAATTTGGGAACCAATCACACAACGGGGAGAGATGGCAAGACGATGTGCAAACGTATGGACAAACGGAACCTGAAATCCCATACAAGAAAATGTATAGGTGGTCACTTGAGATTTAGACTTGTGTTAGCCAGGCTAGTCAGATCTGGCAACTTATGGTTGTTTTGTATAAGTAACTTTTTTGCCACTATCTACCTACATCCCCATTGATGGATGTCACTCCTGACCATGAGTTTTGCGCAGTTGTTCTTTGCTACTGTGATGAGATGCCTATTACAGACATTTTTCTGACATGGCCTTCACAGGAACCTTGTGTTGACAGGCAGAGTGTATTTTAATTTCTTACGCCAGTTTCTCCCAGCTCTCTGCCCTATAACACAATCGCTTCGGTCTGAATCCATCTTCTCTGGTCCTCAGGTGACAACCAAACGAGCACAGGCATGGTGCCAGAGCAAGAACAATATCCCATACTTTGAAACAAGCGCTAAGGAAGCCATTAATGTGGAACAAGCCTTCCAGACCATAGCACGCAATGCCCTTAAGCAGGTATGACATAAGAGCTTATACACCTTTTATTTTGATTTTGCTTTAGTCATTGTATTTCATCTGCACTGATGCTACTGTACTGCTAAATAAATGCTCACAGCTGTGTACACTCTCACCCACTGTCATGACCTGAACTGACTGCACTTGAATTTCCACTGATTTTTAATTTCCTTTCTGTATCCGCCTGTGTTGTGCACAGGAAACAGAGGTGGAGTTGTACAATGAGTTCCCTGAGCCTATCAAACTGGACAGAAACGAGCGGGCCAAACCATCGGCGGAGACGTGCAGCTGCTGAGGACCCCTGGAACCCTTGGTGGTGGTGGGGCTCTGCTGTAGACCCTCACCCTATCTGGCCTTGTGTCTCCCCTTACCCCCACCCACCTCCTCCTCCTCTTCCTCCTTCTCTCCCACTTTTCCCAATATTATAACTGGCCTTTGTAGAGCAAGCAGGCTTCCTCTTGTAGAGTACACCGTACACGTTAATGCACTCACATCCATATACTCAAAGACACTTAAGCTCAAGAGGCTAACATGTAAGCTCAAAGACCACCAAAATATGTCAAAAACCTTTTGGTAAATATGTGTGTGATTATCTTAAAACAAAAAAATAATAGCCCTTTTAACCCCGCTCTGTCACAATTCTGGACACCTGTTTTTGTTTCCTTTTTTTTCCTCTTGCCCTTCTCTATGTGCAAAGCTCACGTCCCTGTAACACTTGAAAGGGGGTTAGGGACTTCCTCGTTGATTTGCTCCCAAACCATAAAAATTGAGATGTGAAGGATGAAGGATGTGTTATTTATCTCAGTATGTGAGTTCCAATGGAGTAATGCACCTACAGCTGCAGCGACAGTCCAAAAGACATGCATGAATGCTAGCATGCTTAGTCTTGGCGTTGAATTGGGTGGCAAGAATGGGGGGGGGGGCCTAAATGCTTTTAATTTCTGCACTTTGTTGACTTGTAAACCTTTACGAAGCACCTCATTTGCAGCTGATACAGAAATAGAACTACCATTTCAGTTCAAACTAGGGTTAGCGGTATGGATTGAAAACACTGCCCCGATTACTGAATAATACTGACCTGCTTATCCCTATGTAACGGCGCCCTACCTTTTGGAGCTTTCTTTTTCTTTCTCCTTTATTCTTGCCACTGATCCTCAGTGAGTGGAATGGTCTACCATCCTTAACCGACCGATCCAAATTCCCTGACGATTGGATAGTGATTTGTTTGTTTTTTTGTTTGTTTGGTTTTTTTCCCTGTTATGTGATCTCAAACCATCCAGACACTTGTGTTTGGTCAGATGCATATGGCTAGTGAGAAGGCTTTAAAAGGGGCCCTGGTCTGTCATCCAATGCCATACAAAGCTGTACATGTAGATGAACCCAGAATAAAAAGGAAGTAATCAAATATCCAAATCAAATAGCCAATCACAAGTCAGGGAGGAAAGCAAAATGTTTTTTTTTTTTTCTTTATGTATGAATACAACTCACTACTACTAGTACTAGTACTACTATGACAATTAGTACTTCTATATTGTCTACTTTTTTATTGTCTACTTTCATGTCGTAAGACTTTGTATAACTGCAAATCTTTGTTTTTGTCGATCTATGGCAAAAGCCAGCGGTCTTGGTCTTACCATATCTCACTTTGTGTCTGCCGGTAGCTCAGGTTGGCAAAGAATTTAAGTGCTTGATATCACTCGAATCTTTTACTGTCTGTTCGTACATTATTGTTATTATTATTATTGAAAATTTGACTTGCATTACATAGACAAAACACAGAACTTGATAAAAGATGGGGAAATGTTCAAGCATTCATCATTGAAATTAATTAAACAATACATGCACAGCATACACATTGTTTGGGAAATATATGTATTTCAAAGTAATAATGAAAATAAAAATGTTGTTGAATAAACATGTTGAGTGTTCTCCTGTAGGATGGAACTAACCATTCTATGAGTAGACTTGCACATACTGAAAAAAGTATTGCAGGACAAGACACTGTTTTTGTTTTTTTTGCTGGTTTTGATTTGTAAACACAACCAAACCTGAAGACTTTAATGCTCCAAAATGTGAAATTCTCCAATGAATTAGCAAAAGGGAGCTTGTAGGATTTTCCAACTCACTGCCAGTGATTACAGAAAATACAGCCTGGATTATTGGTCTCGCATTTTAAGTCTAAAATCCTACCAACAGTTATTTGCTGCAGCACCCATTCAAGTCCTTCATTTCTTACTCGTTCCGCTTCCCAGAAGCCATTGCTGTAGCGGCCCTGCTGTCTTGGGTCGTTTTGACTCGACAGATTTTCCCCCGGCATTTAAGCTTGTGGAATCTTCAGGTTCCTTTCTCTTGGTGGGGGTGGAGCTTTTTAACCAGCTCATCATCATCTTACTGCTGGCTGTTTCTACAGGTTTCTAAATGGAATAAACAAAGTAAAGGGGAGAGCAAAAAGTCTTAGGAAGAATGCTAAGAGCCAAACTTAAATAGAGCATTGTGTGAGTGCAAGTACAAAGGGTAGCCAGTACACAAACTTGAAACTTCTGTTAGAAAATGAAGGAATGCTGTGTAAAAGACAGTTGTCATGTCTTGTGCTCCATTTCCAGACCAATACAAATAGCCAAGCACTGTGTCCTGGATCTGAAATAAGTTGTCACTGTGCAACAAAGAGTAAGCAGTAATCTGGTTACGTTGGCTAGTGTGAAACCCTACATATTACAAGCTTACCATTGTGAAGTGTCTGTTTATCTGTTAACAATCTCCAATTGGTGGATGTGCACATCATAGGCTATATTCTTCTCCACTTCCTCTGAAATCTAATATTCCAAATATTTTTGTTCTTCCCTTGCAATTCTAACATTAGCGAACTAATGAAAACATTCACTCAACATGCCCAAGAATTTTAATCAACTTGTATGATTCATACCTTTTTAATACTGGGATCCACAGGCTGTAGGCACTCTGGAGAGTTGTTGCGCGAGTTGTTGACAAAAGAGGAGACCGGGTGAAAGGTCAAGGCATTTTTGGGACGCAGCAGTTCCAAGGCCTCCAGTGATCGTATCTCTCCAAAGTCAAGCCATCGCCTCACTTCCTCCTCACCATCAAGCACCGCTGGCATTCTACAGGGCACAAGTGTTGGGTTAAGTGAGTGTACCTAATCTAAATCTTCAATGTACTTATACACTTTGTTCAATAAAGACAAAGAGACAGTTAAACAAATGTTGGGCATGGAGGGGATTCCCTGGTTGGTGACAACTAGCTCAGAAAAGCTATCTTCATATAGAGGATTTCTCCTTTTTGACGTCTCCATTCGACACTTCATGCTTCATGCTTTTCACTAGCCTGGGAATACTCATGCTGCCTTGCACACTCGTTCCGAACTGCACGCCATGAAATTTTCGCATGAATTTGGGAACCAATCACACAACGGGGAGAGATGCGCAAACTTTTGGACAAACGAAACCTGAAATCCCGTACAAGAAAATGTATAGGTGGTCCCCAGACTAAATCTCACTTGAGATTTAGGCTGGTGTTAGCCAGGCTAGCTTTTCACTTGAATTTGGATGCATGACAAGTGCTTTGACCACAAGGATAAATTCATTGACTTGCAGCTGAGAAGAGGTGAGGCAGTGTAGTTTCTTATTATTTACCATTCTTTACATTTAAAGAATAACTTAAATCAATGTAGCTATGCTATGTTGTACCTCTAGACATACATCTTGTCTTTTCAACAACCGAACCGAAGTCATGGCAAAACTCAAAATTTGATTGTTCAAACCTCATGACCTGATGCTAAACATCACTGAACAAAAGCACAGTACTTCAAGGCAGGAACGTGCCTGTCATGGATGCTCTGTAGGTCAGACGAGGCATCCACTGTGATGACAGTATAGGTGTACAGAGGCTCCCCACCAGAGGGAGGTGTCCAGCAGTCAAACAGGCCAGCAATGGTGAGCAGCCGCCAGCCTGTCCATTTGCACTCCTCACCCTGCTTGTGTAAATAGAAATCAACGTTAAAAAAAATGACATGACTGTGGAGCATTATGGGTACTGTGGTAGAAGCACAAGCATCCTGAACAACAAGTTTCACATTACTCATTTCATGTCCTGTCCACAGTAATCCTAAAAAATAAATGCACTCATGGGGAAGGATACCTCTTCTCCCTCTGTCGTCTGAGTCTCAGACAGACATTCTGGCTTGACGTCATCACACTGTGTCCTAGAAGACCCAGGCAGTGGTTGCTTGCTTTGAGGAAAGTAGATGAAAAATGGTTGCTTGTCCTTGTCCTGTCTCCTCCACTCATAAAAGCCATCAGCCAGGATGACACAACGTTGACCTTTTAAAAGTGGATCCTGTCAAGCCAAAAGATTGATATGAATTACCACCTATATACCATTGAGGAAAATGCACATACTGTAGGTGAACCCTAGATGTGAAGTAAAAGTGTCATGTAGGACTAGGTTTGATCATGAGAGGAAACCAATTCAAAATGTTGAGTGTTGGAATCATTTGAAATATGTGAAATAATAGGCAACTCAAATAATGGAACTGCATTGATGTGGTTACAGTATTCTTGCTCTCATAGACATGCATGGTTATTTATTCACCTTGTAGGACTTCTTTTCCAGCAGACTCTCTCTCCGACAGTTGCTGGTGCTGTACTGCATTTTACTTGGGTCATTCTCCTTAAACCAGGCAGGCACCAGGCCCCAACGCATAGCAGCCAGGACAAACTCATCTACAGGAGCATCCTGTGAATAATACCTAAAGATTAATCATTTCTTCTGCACTTATGCGCGGACTGCAAGACAAATAAGCAATACACATTACCTTCTTAAAATGTTTATGAGATAACAACACGGGGCTGTTGGACTGAGGGCTCTTATTGTAAGAGGGTCGGTACTTGTCTTCATCTCCATCTCGCCACTGGGGTCGTCTTCGCCTTCCTGACCGGTCTCGGTATCCAGAAGCTCGGCTGATTTCATCGGGCGCCAAGGTGCATGCGGTCCTTCCGCACATGCCTGGGCAAATAGCCGCTGTCACGTGACAACATCATAAATGTACTAATGGCAAAGAGTAACACCCTATACTATACTTCTACACAGTTTGCTAATGGTCTTACATCCATGGTAAACGCGCTTGGCGTACAAAGTACTTTAACACTTAAACTCCAGTGTACTAAATACCAAGTATCATTACATAAAGCATTCCCTTGCATGGATTTTTTTAAGAAATGGGAGCTAACTTGACGTTAGCACCACAGCTAACAATTAACTGCTTGACAGAAGTTTAAGATACACGTACGTCTCCACTGCATATTTACGGAGTTGGAGCATTTTTTGCAATGAATGGTCAACACGTTAGCCACAGTCCAAGAGACAGGAGAAAGCAAAGGAGACGTCCTGCACGCGACATTTAGCATTACCTGATTTGCAAAGCTAAGACGTACCTTTCTCCTCTTTATTAGGACACGGGCTTCGTTTTATCATAGCGTTCCCTAAAATTATGAAAACATGCACTTACCTACAATAATGACACGAAGATGAAACACAAAGTTGTTACACAAGCCAGCTTTGTGCTTTCCGTTTGTTGAGTGGGCCGAACGAACTACCTGACGTCACGTTCGAGTCTACAAACAGGGTTTGGCCTCAAGCTACATTGTTCATCTTCACAACGCTCCATAGATAGATACACAATGACAAGTGTGGGAATGTTTTTTATTCTTTTACGCATTTATGTATTCAATCCATACATTTTCCATACAATATGACAACCATGACATAAAAAACTAGGCTGTAGGTCAGTTTACCAAATAATATCTATGACAAACTTCACTTCTTCAGTCTCATAACGAAGCAATGAACAATGAACACAATGCGGTACCAAAAATGAAACAAATGTATAATTCCCTGCCAGAATTACCTGCTTAATAGTATGTTCTGCTGTCAAGACAAAAAGCATTCAGACACCACATCTGACTTGGTGTGCATGCACTTTCAGATTTTACTTGTCAACCACCAGAAAATCCTTCAGCCTCATGTTGCTGGTATTGACTTAGTTCTTGGGACTATAAAAAGGCAAAATGTGGTAGCAATGATTGGCACCCAAAGGTGGCAGAGGCATGATATGATCAGTCACAGTAGTGTAGTTTCAGGAGCTGATGGGCTGAATCATTGGTATAACACCAATGTTGAGCCAATCAGATGCAACTCTAGCCATCGAGCAGTTTGAGTATGCTCTCTCTCTCCTTCAGGGCCTTCCAGGCTTGGTCCTTTTCTTTCTTTGTAGGTGTGCGTTTCTTCTGCCTGGCAGCCATGATCCGACGGAACCCTTCCATGACTTCATTGTCAGCCACTCGGACCCGCTGCCTTAGCTCTTGTTTGCGCATCTCATCTCGTGCCAACCTAGATGTTCATTGATATGTAGTTTCAATAACATACCAGAACACAGACCAAACATACAGTATTATAGGGGAACAGTAGAAAAGTGTTTTTTTTTGTAGAGCCATGCTGACTGACATTGTATTGATATAAGCCTTTTTATATATACACATCGGTGAAAACAAGTATTGAACATTCAGAATAGGTATTTCTGATTTTGCTTTTGACATGAAATTTTGACCAGACATTGGTATTAACCTCAGAAAGCCACACATGAAAAGAAATCTGAACTCAAAGTATCACCAGCACATAGAAATTTACAGCTGTCTAGAACATTTTGGAGTACTTTCTTTTGTTACAAAGGTGTTATACCAGGACATCTAGTGATAAGTATAAAGCTCATGAGACACTTGAGACCATATTGTTGCTAATACATACAAATGGAACTGTTACATATTTCAAAACGTACTTACTTACAGTACCCTTCTAAGCACCACTTGGGCCATTATCTGCAGTGTATGAGGAACATCATTCGCCCATCAACTGGACACCTGCAGAATATCTTGCAGGTTTCCTATTCTGCTCCTATCTACACCTACCACCTATCACTTATCTTCACCTAACAGAAATGGTTACCTACCCAGGTATAATACTTAAGGATAGGCAGTGTCATGTCTAGTTGAGAAATGCCTAACATATACATTCAGACATCAGTACTACAGGTTGAATTCTGCTAGATACCTAGGGTGCGAGTCTCAAAGCAGCTATGGTGTTGGTAGGGTGCTGAGGGTGAAGTTCCAGACAAGGTGCTAGAGAACTTGCAAAGGGGGGCTTTAACTCATGTTTACCTCAGGAGCTCCTGCTTGCGGGAGCGGTTGTGGGCACTCAAAGCCTTGAGTTCTGTTTGTCTCTTATGCAGCTCAGCAAGAACCTCATCCTCTGAATCCCCACCGACTCCCTGACGTTCCTCTGAATCTAGAAGTCCCTGGGATATCAGCTCCTCCTTGATTCGGGCTTCAAGAGAGCGTGTGTGGGGAACACTGGAAAAAAGAATGCTTAAGCATAATGACTGTGTGAATAATGAGCAAGAATATTCTAGATGTTATTTCAGACAAACTTGAATGGATCAAGAAACATTAAAAGGATAATGCAATTTTGTGAAGAACTTGGCAAAAAAAAAAATTAAAAGTAAAGCATGAAAGTTCCCTAGATCTGCAATTTCCATTTCTATGGATGAAATGAACTTGATTTGAGATCTGTGGCAAAGTAGATAGGAGGCTGTTGATTAACCTCCCATTCCAGACAAACTATTTTTAGATCATTGCACTTTTTTGTGCTGCAGAGTACAGAGTGCTCTAGGAACCTCTCAAATTGACTGACATGATCACATGATTCAATTTTGACGAACTGGATTTAGCCATTGCATCTAAAATTCAATTTGAACTGGTATTATAGTAAACAAAATGTTACAGGCATCTTTCTCTAATTTTAAAAAAGTTTTAATTATAAATAATGTAGATGTGGTCTTGGATAACCAGGCTAAATACAGAATTACAAAGTCAATTTTTGTCATCATCTGGCCTGTGCATACCAAGTTTAACTTACAACCTGTGACTGATCTTATAAATGTACAAACTAATAATTCAATACCTTTGTGAAATAAGATGATAACTGATCCATTCATCTTTAAACGTGTCCTTAATCCTTAATCCTTAAAATGTGTATTCTCTCACCTAAAAGCTTTCCCTTGACTGCGTGGTGAGGTTCCTGCTCCATCGTCCTTTCCTGGAATGTCTGGAATTGGTGAATCCTCCATTGGGGATATGATGTTCTCCTACAACACAAGTTCAACTGTTGAATCATACTCCACATTCTTTCATCGCATTTTCACATCAAATAGCCATAGTTTAATTTTTCCTCAACCTCAATCACACACTTAAAGTCAAATTTTCACTTTAAAATAATTTCTCTCTGACCTCAACCAGAGCCTGTAGAAGCCGCTGAGTGAGAGGACCAAAGGGACAGCCATCCTCAGGAGTGTCATGCTGGGACTCTGACTTTTTTAACAGGGCATCTACATCTGAACAATCACACATCAATGACCATGATTTATACTGTAATGCATTTTTAAAAACAATGGTTTTGCAATGGTTAAATATTTAACATTTGAGATTTAAAGGATATTTTATCAGCAAGTGACACAATTTACACTATATTATCAAAAGTATTCGCTCGCCTGCCTTGACTCACGTATGAACTTAAGTGCCATCCCATTCCTAACCCATAGGGTTCAATATGATGTAGGTCCACTTTTTGCAGCTATTACAGCTTCAACTCTTCTGGGAAGGCTGTCTACAAGGTTGAGGCGTGTGTTTACAGGAATTTTCGACCAATCTTCCAAAAGCGCATACATCCCAAAGCGTCGGATGCAGTGGTGTAAAGCACACCACCACTGGACTCTAGAGCAGTGGAGACGCATTCTCTGGAGTGATGAATCAAGCTTTTCCATCTGGCAATCTGATGGACAAGTCTGGGTTTGGAGGTTGCCAGGAGAACGGTACATTTCAGACTGCATTGTGCCGACAGTGAAATTTGGTGGAAGAGGAATTATGGTGTGGGGTTGTTTTTCAGGAGTTGGGCTTGGCCCCATAGTTCCAGTGAAAGGAATTTTGAATGCTTCAGGATACCAAAACATTTTGGACAATTCCATGCTTCCAACCTTGTGGAAACACTTTGGAGTGCGCCCCTTCCTCTTCCAACATGACTGTGTACCAGTGCACGAAGCAAGGTCCATAAAGACATGGATGACAGAATCTGGTGTGGATGAACTTGCCTGGCCTGCACAGAGTCCTGACCTGAACCTGATAGAACACCTTTGGGATGAATTAGAGCGGAGACTGAGAGCCAGGCCTTCTCGACCAACATCAGTGTGTGACCCCACCAATGCGCTTTTGGAAGAATGGTTGAAAATTCCTATAAACACACTCCTCAACCTTGTAGACAGCCTTCCCAGAAGAGTTGAAGCTGTAATAGCTGCAAAAAGTGGACCTACATCACATTGAACCCTATGGGTTAGGAATGGGATGGCACTTAAATTCATACATGAGTCAAGGCAGGCGAGCGAATACTTTTGATAATATAGTGTATGTCTCAAACATTAATGAAAGAGGCCTTCATGGACAGTAGCATGCTCATGTAGACCTGAGGATGAAATTGTTTCTGTTGTCATGGTTGGCTACAATTTTCGATCCAGTCCTGTTTCTCTTCTGCAATGTACTGACCTTTAGCATCAAGCTCAGAAAGTGGTCCCATCATGCTCTTCTTTTTGTCATTGGCTCTGGCTCCTTCCCTTTGCTCTTCCAGAAGGTCCTCTTGTGCCCAGCGCTGTGAGTAGTGCTTTCCCAGAGCAGGGACCTTAGCAAAGGTAAGAAGAGTATCAATAAGACCTCTAACCAATGCACACATTTCTTGCTCAGTCTGCATTATGACATTTAACCCGACAGCTATGTGTAAAAACAACATTCTGATTCTAAACCCACCTTGTAATATTCAGCCTCATCTTCTGGGGGCTTCAGCAGTTCTTCCAGAACCCGTATTTCTTCATTGGTTATATCAGCACAGTATGGCTCCACCGAGGCCCAAAATCTTGAATTATATTATAAAAACGCCTCAGTGTAATACTACAAACATATCAGGATCAACAGCAACCTTCTGTTTTGTTAAATTGACTTACCGGTTAGGAGCATCATTTTTAGGATTGCGTGGAATCTCTTGGGGATCTTCATTGAACTCATACTCTTGCACTTTGGGCTGCAAGTTCTTAGACTTTGGGCGACCAGGACCAGGCCCTGGGCCATGGCTTCCTTTGCCATCAAGTTTCTGTTTCTTGGGCTTTGAGTGTCTTGAGGTGACAGAAAGGTCTGCATCTTTTAGCTTCAGAAACCTCTTGTCTCCTTTCTTGTCCTGCCAGTCTGTCAGAATCTGTAATGAAAACACCATACATGTATAGTCAGCTGTAACGGAAAAGGATTAAGCAGGACAACATTAGGTCATGTCTCACCTGTCTCTGTTCTTCCAGTGCTCGAAGACGTCGGCTCGCTGAGGAAAGTAGGGTCTCTAATTCCAACTGGAGTGTGTCTAGTTCTTCTATGCCAATTCCATCATCCTCTGAACGTCCAAGAACTGCTGTATATCGTGGACATACCTTGGTATGCTCCACAGGCTTGAAATCATAGTATTTAAGTGGTGGACAGTCCTTCAGCTCACTCATCTTGTCTGTCAAAGTTTCTATCTGTAACAGAACATCACAAGAGCATATGTTAGCACACACCTTTCAATGGGACACAATGGCAGGTTATTTTAATATCTATGTGTGGCATATTGTTTTAATATCCACTGGTTTAATTTTCGGGTCTACAAATGTACATTGCAACCACTAGCCTTGATCCAATAGGGTGCAACGTTATCACGTGCTGATTACAGGTATACTTACGCCCTATATAAACAAAGGGTAATTTAAGCCGTCAAAACACAATTTTGAAAAAAAAACTGAAACGCTTATTCTACTGTAATTCATCTTATTACATTCATTCAATAACGTTAACACAAAGGTGTAGTCCTGTTCAGACCATATAATAATTGAGGGATCTTGCGTTAACACTGAGAGTAACGCATGCTAGCTAATGTTAACATTGACGGATAGCAAGCTAAATCCCTGGACAGCTGAATAACCGGTTTCGCTTGACAGAAAGCGTTCATCTCACCGAATAATGCACATGCATGGTCTACAGTCACCACACAATTGTTTTATTGAAATACACTTTATCTACATTCACACATTCAACGGATAATAACGAATTCAGTTAGCTAATTACACCGTAGTATTTACCTCAGGGAAGGGGCAGCCATTACCGACTGAACCATGTTCACAGGATTGTAGGGGAAACCTATAATATAGGTCAAGACTTGAGTCCCCATAACACAAAACACAAGAAAAACTAGAACATTCCGCGAATATTGTATACTTTAAAGCTACATCTACAGCATTCACTACTGTGTTTAAGGGAGAATAAAATGCTTTACTAGAAGACAAAATAATTGCGAGCACTCGCGTACTGTAGTGGTTTGGCCGAGATTGATGCTGCAGTCTTGATGGTTTTGATGATGCTCCGACCAGATTGCATCCAGAGAACGCAAACATTCTGTCTGTATTTCTGATGTGCGAGTTTCTACTGTTGACACACGCAAAAAGCACAACATACCATAGCAAATTCTTTTCGTTAAAAATGTTCTTTGTTGTTGTGGTTTTACAGCTTTTTTGTTTGTTTGTTTGTTTGTTTGTTGTTGTTGTTGTTGTTATCACTTACCATAATATGTCACATATCAGTTCTTTACGAGTGTTTGTTGACATTATGTAAAATTAGAGAGTGTCTTAATTTGGTAATTGAAGTATCAATCCGGAATCAAAGCAGTTGTGACATAACTCTTTACACATATTGTCCTAGGATTTAATTGAGCCCGAGAAGAAGTGGTGTCAAAACAATATTAACCTTAGTTGTGCACGTTCAGCATCATGCATGGACATTTAAGAGTAAAAAAACAGCAGAAGTTACCATTTTGACAGTAGGTCGACTGCAATCTCTTGTTCCAAAACGATTGGTTGATTTCGGTAATACAGGCATGTTCTCAAATGTGCGGGCGTGGCGTCAGTACTTCCGTCTTCTCGAAAGAACGCTGAAAATGGTAAGAGTTGCTCCTCTTTCTGAAGATTTGAACCATTCTGTCTGACACACGACAATTTTTAATACACTATAATGTTCTCTACACGGGAAATCAATTAAACATATAAGTCTGCGCGTTTCACGTTACGTAGAGATGTAAATTCAACGCTACTCAGGCACCTTTGCTACCTTGAGCTGGCTAACAAACTAGCAGCATTTAGATGTATGAAAAGCCTAGTTCCTGGATGCATTCCGACACCAAACATACTATTGTTGTATTGCTATGGTTAGCTTCAGGAGTAGTTTTTCTATTTAATGCATGGTATATTGTATAAGAGAATTTGTGATTTCAGCCACACTATCTGCCGCCCTACTTTGACAGCAATATGTGCTAGCTAGCTAGCTAACGTTATGTTGGATAGATAAACAAATGATGGTCATTACCACAAGAGTTTTCGCTTTTCGCATGTTAGAAGATGCCAGAAGAGACCGTCGCCAGCGTTTCGTTTCAAGTCAATTGGTTGAAAAAATTAAAATGGGCTACTTCACTTTGTGCTGCATTTGGTGTATTGACCATATAAGGTATTGCACTTAACGCTAAGCAAAGCTGCCAACACGTTATGTCTTGTCTTTTAGACAGCCACTTTGCGCCCCTATCTGAATGCGGTGCGAGCAACTCTCCAGGCAGCGCTATGTTTGGAGAACTTTTCCTCTCAAGTGGTTGAACGCCACAACAAGCCAGAGGTTGAGGTCAGGTAAGGTGTTTGCTAAATTTGGGACGACGTGTAACCCGCTTTGGATTTTCTTACAGTCTAACGTTAAACCACTTCCTTTGGATGCTACACATCTGTCACCCTACCTTGCATTGTTATTTATTATAGTCCAATAGACTTTACTTTGTTTCCAAAGAGATATGCATTTTTACATGACAGAAAAAGTGGACATGTCTTTCTCTTGTAGAAGTAGCAAAGAGTTGCTTCTGCAGCCAGTGGTGATCAGTCGCAACGAAAAGGAGAAGGTGCTAATCGAAGGTTCCATTAACTCTGTGCGAGTCAGCATCGCTGTGAAGCAGGTATAGAGCTGTCCTGAGGAAGAGGAAGGTTTCAAATTATAAAGAGTGTACAGGCTAGACCTCATCAGGTCCCTTTCATTTCCTCAGGCTGATGAGATTGAGAAGATCCTGTGTCATAAATTTATGAGGTTCATGATGATGAGGGCAGAGAATTTTTTTATCCTGAGGAGAAAACCAGTGGAGGTAAGTTGTGGTCCTGAATTAAACACATAGCTTGGTCATGTGACTGTCTATGCAGGTGCCTCATTCAGCATTCCTTTTTGTGTTTTCAACAGGGCTATGACATCAGCTTCCTCATCACCAACTTCCATACAGAACAGATGTATAAACACAAGTTGGTGGACTTTGTCATTCACTTCATGGAGGAGATAGATAAAGAAATCAGCGAGATGAAACTGTCAGTGAATGCCAGGGCCCGTATTGTTGCAGAGGAGTTCCTCAAAAATGTATGATTAATCACATTATATTGCTTTCAGAAATACTACATCACATTCATGAGATATTATGAATTCCACTTGTTTGGATTTGCCTGAGTAAAATGTGTAAATTCTTGTCTTGCAGTTTTAAGGAGGCCATAATGTTCCTCGCAGTAAATCACATGGTCATCGCAACAGTTTCTTCAGAGAGAGGCAGTGTACATTTTTCATGGCTCAAAGACAAAGAAAGAGGAACCAATCCACAAGAGAGATATAAAAGACCAAACAAGGCCTAGAACAGTGCCTCTTCTGCCTTCTGTATTGTGTGATCCCTGTGCTTATAGACAGTAATGGCTGTACATAATAAACAATCATATCTGTCGCAAAGAACAAAGCTTAAACCCAAGGCAGGTCCTTAGTCACCACAATTATTGTTACTGGGCACAGGGATTCACTTGGAAAAATGGTGAAATTGTATTATGGCTTACTTTTTTATACGTCAGTGTTTTTGTTTTTGTTTTTTGTTTCATAAACCTCATAAAATAGTTGACACAGACCGATAGATAAATAATTGTTTATATTTTGACAAAAATGTACTTGAGATCTCATGAGAAGAAAAAAAACACAAATTAAGTGTAATCTTGAACAGCAATGGCATCGATTAAACCCATCATTCCTCTTTGTATGTCTCTGTTTTTTGTTTTGTTTTTGCTTTTGATAATTATTCTGCCTCGTGGTTTTATTAAGATTTATCAATCAATTTTTTATGTGCATGTAAAAAATTATTATACTGAGTAGACTCCCCTCCCCCATTGCTAATAGTCTTGCTTTAACAGTAGACTGAAATGATACTGGAGCATATTTATAGGACATGACTGTTTGAAAGGAAGTGAGTATTTAGAGGTTAACATGTTCTGCGAGATCACTGAAATAGCAATGTAATAGGAGGACCATCTTTAAAACCAGAAATTGTGGAAGATTCCCTCCACTTACAGGTGATTCTGTAACACACAGAGGTTATGTAAATATTTCCGTCTCAGGGAACATTGGAAAATACATTTAGGTCAAACCACAAAACATTTTATTAAAGAATACAAGAGTATTTCAGAAATCAAAATTCAATGTTCAGAAAACATCAGCATAATAAAAAAATCTTTACCCATACTTAATATATGACTAACAAATTGTCAATTTAGCCTCAGACAAGTCAACCAGGATGATTGATCTGATTACAAACTGAGCTTTATTCACTGGATTTTGAACACTAAAATGTAGGCCTATGGAGACTCGCTGACCAAGGACACTGATGTTTCCCCCCCAATTAATCTAGGCCTACTACATAGTGATATGATGGTTATTGAAATGTATTGCATACATAACTTTTGATGTGTGTTGTTACATTATGAAAAAAGGGGAAGTAAAAACTTGACACTGCACACTTGCATTTCACATACATTTACCATATTAAAGTTTCATGCTCCCTTTAAAACAAATCTAGAATGGAGTTAAGTGATTTCATACATAACATTTATAAATAAATCTATAGTTATATGATGGCTTGGCACTCCACAAAATGTCAAACCATTTAAAATTCTGAGACATAAATATTAAAAAATATTTTCTTCTTTCGGAGAGAAAAGGCAACATTTACACTGACGTGTTACTGCATTGAAGAACTGGGGTCCGTTTCCCAAAAGCATAGTTGCTAACTATGTAAGTTACTATGTTGGTTGCAATGCAATTTTCCATTGCCAACCAACATGGTTGCTAACTGGTTAACAACTATGCTTTTGGGAGTTTGTCCATCACAACATAAAAACAACAATATGTAGTCATGAAAGCCACAAACGAAATCTCTTACACCAGAAACAGTTATCCCTGTCCCTCAAAAAAACAGAGAGAATGGATAAATGGTAAGATTGAATAGTGTTGTACAGTGCTGGGGCAGTATAAGGCTATCCATGAAAAGTGCGCTGAGAAACAGATAATTCTTCCACTCCAGTTTGCAGTAGTCTTGTGTTACAGTGATCAGAATGATACGGTTGTGTGGTCAGCAGGTTTCACACTGCCTATGCAGATACATGTAGACATGATTTTAAATAACTTCCCCACCCCTAATTCTTCACAAGACACTGCAAAGGTTACAATGCCACAAAATACACTGTAAATGATATATCATTTCCCTGGAGAGACAATGGTAAAGGTCTCAGGAGCCAAGAGCCTCAGGAAACACATCACTAGGTTTGAGTTATGATTTGGAAGAAAAGAAACAGATCGAGACCACCATCAAGACAGCCATCACCAAGTCATAGATGTGCAGGGACAGTCTGCAAGGCATCTTCTGTGGTGCGATGTACATTTACATTCTATAGAAAGGGGGGGGAAAGAATAGAAGAACTTTGTTGAGTACATGGCAATGTCGTGTGGATTGATAAGGCATCAAAATGTCATTTTAAGCCATTGCATTTTATGGAGCCAAATAGAAACTGTAATCTATAAGACAACAATTTACCCACCTAAATGCGAGCATTTATTGTCTACACCCTAATGTTGAGCTCACTGTATGAGCTGACAAAAGTCCTCAATGAATATGGAGTGATGACCACCAAATCACAACAGTAACAATAGAATAACAAAAAGCTGCCTTATACATGAAAGATGGCAAGTCACTGTGTGCTCTAATGGAAGTCTCAGATAAAGGCTCACTTGTCTGGCCAAACAGTAAAGAAATACTCATTCAGCTGTTGTGATTTTTACTTTATACACAATTTGTGCAGTTTATTTACACTTGACATTTTCCATCTCCCCGTGCATTTTCATAAAAAACAAATGCAGCGCTATTCAAATGTTGTTCTTTCAAGAGCGATTTTATTAGCGTCTCCAATAAAACATTGAAAATAGTATTACGTTTTAATTTCAAAGGTTTAAGAACCCCCAGCATCTGCCTGCTCAGGTGTATCCTAACATTGGAATGTAAAGGCATTTCAAATCCCACAAACTTCCCAGTGTGTTCTTAATTAGGACATGATTCTACTTCATTAAATAGTTATAAAATTAATTATTTCACAGGATACTTAAGGTATACATAAATAAATTGATTCAGATTTTATATAAATGTGCAATTCAAGCTTAGCAGCTTGCTTACCTGTATCAACAGACAAACACTGGCTTGTAAACATTTGTTTTAAGACACACAAACGGCAGTAGCACAAACATTTGTCTTCTCATTGGATTAAAAATTACTTGTTCTCTCTCAAATCCAATAGATCATAAATTGAGAATGACAAATTTCAAAATGTACAAATCATAAGCTGAATCAGGTATTTCCTAGCCATTCAAGATTAAATCATGAATCTATGGTATGCATTTCATTTGTAGTGACACAGGTTATTGCTTTTCACATGCCGGGCATGTCATCAAAAAGCAGAGTGAATAGAAATACAATTAAAATAATGACAGCCCAAAACATATTAAAAACATAATCCTACTGAACTGGATTCCAGTCATTCTCCACCGTTCTCAGGAACAAACAAAACAACAAAACTAAAAAACAAATCTACATTAAGGTCCCTGAGTTTTGATCTCAGGCTGACCATAGCTTGCATCTGATTTCAGAACAGCCTGAGGATTTGCAGTACTGTTCCTGTGAGTGTAGAGGAGTGAGTGAGTATGGAAGGGACAGGGAGGAGGTATGGGTGGGATTGGGACAGGGAGGAGGTAGGACTCAGGGGACTGGGAGGCATTAGGTCACTGATGGGCCGGAACTGTGTGCAAAGCCTCCTCTGCCATCCGAGAGACATCTACATTCTGTTCAAATAACACAAAAGGGTGACAAAATCAAAACACATGCCTGATGAGTGGCTGACCACTAGATATAAAGAAGAATTCCCACAAGTAGTAATGCTATTTACATTGAGTACAGCTATTTTTAAGCTGTGAGAAGGGGGAGCTTTTTTTTCAGGATAATATAAGTACCATATCAAATAAAAAATAAATAACTAACATTCAGTATGTATATCTTGTATGTATTCATCAGTATGTATCATGTATTGAGTATCATGTATATCAATATCATTAAGACAGGTCTATGGAGACACAGTATGTTGGGTCGGCAAATTGAACTAAAACAGGCATCTCTGGCCCTCAACACAGGAGAAACGGTCAATCTGAGAGGCGCTGAAAGGCTGAAGAGGACCCTTGTTAGTATTCATGGTGCGCCTCTTGTGAGCTCTAGATTGGACAGCAATCAGAGCAGAGGTTGCTCTCGGGCAGAATCACAGCTCTGAAGGGGCGGCACTGGGAAGCACTTGTGGTCCTTGCTCTAGGTGGTACTGCTGCACAACGTCAACCTCGAATAGTGTGTGTGTGTGTGTGTGTGTGTGTGTGTAGGGTGTGTATAAGTGTGTGTGTGTGCCAATGTGGCACCCACAATCACTGTAATAACACAGCTGCAGAGAGCAGTTTAATTGAGAGTGGTCACGCTCACCATCACACCCTCCTTCTAATTAGCAGTTCACCTTGGGAGGATTTAACCTAAGTAACATCAGTGAAAAAGATGAAAACCGAATAGGAAGGTTCAGCGTATTGCCACTGTAGCACTGAGAGTTGGCAATTTTAACAGTAAAGAAGACTGTGAGAAAGATGGCGTTAATGGTTGACAAAGGGAAATGGGGAGAAGGACAGGTGGGGTGAGAATGTAAGTGAAGAGTTAGAGAACTGGTGTGGATGCACATTACCTCTGGTTTATCTCTGTGAGTGTTCACTGCATCCACATTTAAGAAGATGGACTCCACTTTACAGCCTGAGAACGAGAAAAGGCACCCAAAAACCTCTCATGACGCATTATACATACAGTATGACAATTTATGTCTGAATTTTTAAGCCGTCAAGAGTCAGATCAAGGAACATCTAGTAGACTGGAAGTCTTACCGTAGGCCACAGGTGTGAGCTTTAGCACTGTGTGCAAGGGACACTTCAAATAAGGCAGTTCCTCTGTTGGACAAGAAAAAATAAAAATCACGCATCAAATCACACTCATCCATCAACATTAACATTTACATGAGATCATATTATATTGAATCTAACAGTAAATATAAGCGTGACAAACAGTGGTTTCATTCTTGTGAATGACTTCACAGGGATGACTTAATTGAAAGCCTAACAAACATCCTTAAAGACACCCTATGCAACATTTTCATGGTCATAAAATCGCTTAAAAATCATTTCTTTGCTTGACTGACCACTTAAATCGAAAACGGTGACATCTCCTAGCCTCTTTAGCGCCTCTG
>JASCQY010000166.1:36035-48219 GCA_030264315.1 Sardinella tawilis
GCCGAGCTCCCCCTACCGCATTTGGCTAGGTAAATGCAACGCCAACGCAAAAGAGTTGCTGAGCGCCTCTTTAACTAGGCTATACTTTAAATATTCAGCTAAAAGACAGGGAAAGTCTCAGACAGACCACAGACCTGCAGATTTGTCCAGGAAGTAAGCCAGGAGGCAGCGCATTACTGCTTGGTGGCAGATGACCAGCACGTTCTCCTGCCTCTCCAGTTCCATGATGACTGGCTCCAGACGCTGCACTAGGTCCTCATACGACTGCAGCACCAAGCGCCAAGCAGGGGCAAACAGGAGAAAGGAGGTATGCAAAGGTGGTGGAGAAAAAAAAAAAACAGCAGAGTAAGCAATACAGAAAAGTTGTGGTCACATTTATGACTTCTCGCTGGTAAAATCAGACATGGAGACACCTGGCTTTCATCAGCAAACAGTGGGCGGCTCCACAAGTCGCTGATAAAAAGGTTAATGACAACTTAAAGAATGGAAAAACACATTCAGCATGACTAACCCTGGGACAGAGAACACAGAGGCTCTCAGCTAACCCTAATGATGAGCTCCGTAAATGGGATAAATGGCACTGGGCAGAAGGTAATGGTGTGAGAGGCACAGTCGCTCTAGGCATGGAGACATTAGCTGGACATCACAGCGTGATGACAAAATTGACCGCTTCTAGAGGCACAGAACAGACAGTGAAACTGATAAACGGCTAGGAGCCAAAAGGCAGCCATGTTTCAACCAAGGTGATGGATGAATTTTTACAGATGGGTACATTAACCATAGTAGATCATTAGTAAAGGGCTACCAAGCGTTTATAGCTCCTGCCAGCTGGAGACAGAGACCCAGACCCTGGCTACTTTGTCAGGGCACAAACACTGCTTCCACCTACTTACACTACAATTGTACCTGTCAATGCTTGTCACTTTGAATATACTGTACTTGATGTCCAGCCTTGGCCACCACTGACAAACACATTGGTGTTGTTTAAGGCACAAGAAAAAGGCAGATTAGAGATAGACGATAGAGAACCGACCTCTCCTTTGGGATAGCGGTATCTGTATTTATCCTGGTCCCGCAAGGCAAACTCCAGGGGATAGTGATCCTGAATCTCCTCGTACATCATCTCTTCACAAACACCCTGAAACACACATCTTTGACGTTACTCATTTACAAACCGTTTTGCTCTACTACTACTACTACTACTAATGATAATAATAATAATTAATATAATTATAATAATTCTCACAGCATCAATCTCATTCAGAGCCTTCCACTGTTCATAAGGGACATTAAGTGCTTCTGCAGTCTGAATGGTCCTCTTCATCTGACTGGTCCACACTTTCAGATCACTGATGTCTTGTTCCCGCATGAACTCACCCAACTTCTTCGCAAACTGAGAGAACCCAGAGAGGTGAACACATGTTGAATGCATTTAAATAGTAACAAATATTTAAAACGTTTCAATCATTTTCCAAATCCATACCAACTTATAAATATAACAGAAAGTATGTCTATATTGAATGTGAATATTTACTGTTTGAAATACATCTACTGTGCATCTGGAGTGGATGTCAACTCTCATTTATCAACTATCGATAAGCTTTCACTTGAACACAAGCTCTCTCAAAACTGAAAGGATACTATACACAGCATCCTTACATCTTTGCCTCTGAATGACAACCCTGAGTCTCCTCCGATGCGACCCTTGACGTTTAGGTCGCTCTCCCCGTGCCTGCACAGGTAGATGGAGCGCGGCGTGATGTGGATGTTCATGAGGTAGTACACGATACGGCTCTGGATGTGGTCCTGAACTCGGTTAACCAGATACCGGCGACCAACATCGATTATCTTGATATAGGAGAGCTCCCTGCATGGTTGAAATTATAGAAGTGGGTTTAGAGGTCAAATGTCATTCTCAGATATGGCATTTTATTTATCTCTACATAATCAATTGCATAAAAATTACAAGGAAACAAAACATGACAGGAAATGGTCTGCCAATTAACATGCTTGCTGCTTTAACTTAACACTCTAATAAAGAGGTTAACAATGTCAATATGTCAGCCTCGTGTCAGAACTTTGACCTGGTCATCACCATAACATCTGATGATGAGTTACAACAGTACAGTCAACAATAAAGTCTATGACGTGGGGGGATGAAATGACCTGGGCAAGGTGTGCTCAGACTTACTACTTCTTTTATGGCAGTTTTGTAATGAATAAAACCTGGCAGTGTAATTAAACAATAATGTCTACTTTACATCATGATGTTGTAGATGTTGCAGACCAAACTTTTACCTGTCCAAAACCTCATCCAAGGTTTCATAGGAGTTCTCGTAACATTTAATCCTCTTCATGAAGTCCTCAACTGCTTCGTCTGTGTTGCAGTGAGTGTAATCTGGGCTGCCCAGCTTTACTTGCTGTTGATAATGAACACAAGAGTCAATGGGAACAGTCTCTTATCTCCAGTGGGCATGAGAAACATGCAGTCACTAGTGAAGCCATCTTACCACAATATTCTCGGCAATGACCGCAGGGTCTTCACAAACAGACTCCACAAAAAATACCTTGCATGAGAAGAAAATGGTTGAATAAGAATATGGTGTGACCTCAGGAAGAAAAGTACATTACTCTCTGCTAGTTATAGAAGGAAAAAAAATAATGTGCTCATACCTTGAAGCCATTCTGCTCTGCAAACCTTGTTATGGTCTCTCTCCTCTCTCTAGTTGTGTTTGTAGCATCAAATACCTGGAAGGAGGGGGGGGGGCAATGACCATTATGACCCATGCATCATGGAATAAATGTCTAAAGCAAAAATGTACCTAATTACTACTTACAGCAACTTGGCCTCCCTCCTCTGTCAGGTATTGCCGTACATCATTTAATGCGGCTGATGCACACTGCCTGCCATTTAATAATAAACAGCCATAAAGTTCATTTTGCTGTGCACACCATTATGTTCTATATGTATTGAAGGAGATTGATATAAAGGCATTAAGATGATTACCTAGAAAAATAATAATTCATTCCATTGATTAACTTGTTACAAATAAGTTTTATCATGATATATATACACAACACTAAACTAAGACCTTCCCAGTGCTCTTACTTTCTTATCTTCAGACCCTCTTCATTGTCTGGGCTGAAGAATTCAAAGGACTTGTAGATCTTCACACAATCTCGTCTGTACTGGCCAACATTGAACTCTGAGGAGAAAAAAAAGGGGGGGGGGCAAACGTTTTACTTACCCACTCTTGCATAACACATCTGTGTCAAATTACAGTCAGACAATCTTTACTCTCACTGGCCCCTGACATATGGAAGAGAAGCTGAGCAGATACCTTTGGTGGGAACGCCAATCCAGTTGAGGTAGCGTGTCAGTTTCTTGGAGATATAGGTCTTCCCTCTGGCAGGGAGGCCCACGGTGACAATGAGGGTGGGACAGTTGGTCATGCATACTAAACAAGAGAAGGCAAGATTTGTATCTTAAACACAAGTGAAGAGCTCAGATGCAAACCCCTCTCTAAGTATTTGCAATTAATTTACACATATATTTCAGATATATCAACCTCCTATGTCTTGGCTTTCAATTTTTACTTGATAATAATGTTTACATTGCAGTTTAATGTTTTGAATTAATAAAAAAAAACTTTCACTTCATTCAAAATATGCTATTCTGTAATGTTATTACAAAACATATAACTGATAACCTGCTCTACCACTACAATTCTAACACGGTTTAGTACTTGAGGTTATGCTATTCTGATGTCGGGATCACCACTACTTGCCTAATGACCCAGTAGCCTTGGGTGAACCATGAAAATTTCAAGATGTAGTGGCGAGCATTCCATTACACAAAGTCAAAGGTGATTCTTCACAAGAGGTCAAAGATTTCGTCATTCCCTGTGTCTGCATATTTCAATGTGTGTGGGTGTGCATTTATGACTGCACAGAAACAAATTACAAGAAAACAATTTATGAAAACACATGATGTTAAAAAACAAACGGGTTTATCTGGCCAAATGCTTCAGAGGGCAAAGTGCTTCGGTTCTGTTTACAAGCTAGAAGGAATGCAAGAGAGGCATGTAGGCCTATAAACTAGGAGAGAGTCCATTCAACTCAACAGGTAGGCTACTAGGACTGCGATTTTAGCTTCCAATTCATCCGCATGACCGTCCTAAACCCTATTCGGGTTCATCAACAACTTTTGATGGATAACAACTGGTTGCGCGCAGCACAAAGACAAAGCCTGGTCAGGCATGCCACTTTACCAGTCAGTTCTCCACGGTCCTGGTAGGCGAAGGTCCGAAAGGAACCGATTTTACAAAGTATGCAGCAATAATTGTTATGCCGGTGAAGACAACAGCACAATCACATGGTTTCTGAGCGACATGATGGGGAAAACAGGTAGGCCTAAAACTCGGCAACATTACTTCGCATAAGTAGCCTAGATAACGTTAGTTATCTTCAAGGATTCTCTCTCTGTAACTATGTCCTAGCAGGCGAAAGCAATGGACTAACGTTAGGTACCTTGGGTGGCGTTTCACGACATCAATTCCCATGGGTGGTTCGAGTGTTATCAATCTTTGCCAAGAGACGATAGTACAAGTACAAGAAAAGCGTGTAGGCTAAGCGTTTTACTTGACTTGGATCACAATAAATAACTTGATTATGCTATGTATTTGAATGAGAGGGAAGTTATAAACGACTGGCTCGAAAATAGACACCTGTGGAAATTAATTAACATGGCAGATGATTACTCTTTTTGGTCAAATCAAGACCGGTGCAACGTTACACCATTATAATGCAAAATGAAACCGAGGAGTTGCTATGGCGTAAAGAAGCTACGTACCCTTTCTTTGAAAAATGTGTTTCTCTGGGAGGCCGTTTTTGCAAGGCATCCAAATTTTCTTCAGGGGATTTTGAGTGAGCTCCCGTGGAGCCGTTGATAGAGTTAATTTCTCTGAGCAACCTTCCCCCGAATTCATCGTGTGCGAAGCCGGTATTGTTAGTCACTGTTTGAATGTATCGCCACAGTCTGCAGCATCAATGCTCACAACCGCGGGGGCAGCATGTCATATGGGTTGAGGAGGAAGCTGAAGAATGTCTCTACCGCAATGTTGCGAAAACACGGGACTATTAAAGTGGACTATAGCCTATACGGGTTAACGGTAGGCTGTCGCAGAAAATGGTCAATGCAAAAATTGTATATATATTTTTGATCTGTGATCTTGGCTAATCCATCCCACTTCTCCACTAGCCTACTAACTGAAAATGGTGGCAAGACAGCGACGCAAAAATCCGCAACATTCAACAGCAACAATGAAGCAACTGACTTGTTGAAATTGATTCATTGTTGCATTTACCGTAAAACATGTAGGCCTACTATGCTAATTATGTCCAACAGATGGCAGTAGTACCCCATGAAAAACAGAGATGAAAAAAAGGAATTTTACAACAACCGAATTATGGGAAAGAAAATGTTCACGTCTAACGTTATATTTAAAGTTCTCTGGTTATAGGCTACCCATAGGATTTGAACGGGGTGAGTGGGCATTCTGTACACTGAAGAAGACTTGTAATGAATGTTCACTAGAGGAAAAAACAAGTGAGAAACATCTAACAGTCTCTCAGTAAAGCACTTATTCTGTAACGTTGACTGTAGGACCTAGTGACTTCAAACTAGATCGCGCTCATATAACGTTAATAAATATAGGCCTAGGTTATAACCTTCATTGTTTTAAAGTAGCCTAAAAAGAGACACACAGTTTATATTTTGTTTTACGCTATTAACGTTAGCCTACATTCCATATGACACAGGCACTCATTAAGATCTTCACAGGACATCACTGAAGGAGAGCAGGTTGTGCATTAAGTGGTTGTTTTCCATTTAGGCCAGTTCAAACAGGAGGAACTTATGCGAGAAAAAATCTATGAGTGATCTCTGAGGTCTAGTAGTCATTAGTCAAGTTTCCAACTGTAAACAAGGCCAACACATAATAAACCATAATCCCATAGAAATAAACCACTACTGTTTGTATTTTATATAGGCCTATGGCAAAATATTACAACATGTTGACATAGTGGCCTAGTATATTAGGGCCTACTGGACAAAACTAGGCTATTTGAAATGCATTTTTTATGAAAATGCTGTACATTCTTGAGCCTTACAACTAAGATAACTTAACTTCAGCATTATGGCACTTATGACCACAACCCATGTAATATCACTGTTTTGTGGAGGAAAAAAACATCTAGGCTTAGTTGCAGATTGAGCTGCTGCCATGGCCCTGCTACAAAACAAAAAGTAGGCTTCATGAGCAGGAAACGGGCTGGGCTACAACACAACAGTCAGACCCAGTAAACATAACTAGGCTACACAGTGAGATGACCTTAGTCTACTTTGTGCGTAGAATCTGGGAATGAGTTGTCATCTCATCATGGTCAAATTCAAGTTCACCATGCATTTAGTGTTTACCAGAGTAGTTTCTGCCATAGTAATGCATGCTGCCAGGGGGGTCAACAGTCAACTGTGGTCATTGTTAAGCTTGGAGAACCACATCAAGCAAAATGTATCGGCTATAGCAGTGCATCACATGTTATAATCCTACAAGCAATGGGCTACCCGTAATTTCGTTTACCTCACAATATATGGCATAGGCAAGATAACGTTAGCGATATCAGTAGTACCGAGACATGTTGCAGCAGACGGCTGTTACATTAGTGTAAATGTGATTGGAAAAGTCCACACGTAGTGCAGCGCTATCGTTATCTGTCTCAAATATGGTGAAAGAATTGGACCATTGTCACAACAACTATAAACCTCTTTTCATTCATTTAGTAGCACATAAGGTTATCGCCTACATAAAATGACAGGCTATATAGCTTAGCCTTCGTTTAAGACCAGCAATTTGGTTGGGTCGGCTAATTACTGAAACAAAACTAATTTCTCGCCAGCATAGAGAGAACCATTTCTATTGAACCAAACTCTCATTTTATAGGCTACAAACAATTCTGCGTGCGGGGAAAGGATTCTTGGATAGTAGCTTCAGGATCTAAACACACACACGCACTACCACCACCACCGCCTACGTGACAAGTCTTGTTTACTTCTCTGTATGAACTCATCGGACATAGGATCTTGCCAAAACCGCTTCCACAAACTGTCACGGATTTCAAATAAGGTCTAGTAATGAATATTGGCATGGAAAAGCACTCACCTGCTTTACTATTCTGCGTGCTTTTGGAAAGAGCTGCACCCCTCATCATCCGTGTTATCCGACGGTGTGTAACGTTAGGCTAGTGGTTGGTGGACTCAAATGTGTCAAATGAATGTAGCTGGTTAACGTAAGACAAGCATGCCGTTGCGGTCTACTCAAGGTCTCATACGCGACAATGTGTCAAGGAGGAATGAAACGCGCACACCCCCTTCGTCATGAGAGATTGACTTCAAGTTTTGTACGTGTCAGAGAATTTGACCTGGAAAGGGAAATATATGTCTGCGGTGAGGTTTTCACTCAGGTTCATTTCTGGTGGCCTTGCATAGGCATAGGCCTACAGTACAGTATTTCAATACCATGTGTTGTGCTGTCAATATCTATTTGTCTAAGTTGCTTTTATTTGTTTTATTTTTTTATTGTAAGCTAGTCTGGATAAGATGTTAAATATGGTAGGCCTACATTGAATACAGTTGTCAAAATATTCTATTTAACAAATTATGAGCATTGACCAACAACTTGTAAGTGGTAGGCTACAGTAATTTTATTAAGACATTCGATGGGCATGCAGTGAGTTAGTATTTTGCAGTGGCAGAAAGAAAGGAGCATTAAATGTGTTAGTCTATGACTGCGTGTTTTCCAGTTTTATAAGTGATAAAAATAATATATAGAAGAACATGAACATGAAAACCTACAGTAGTAAACATCCCAGTGGGTAGCAATGCAACTGATTGAACTGTTCTTATGTTGCCATGAGAACACACTGACCCCCCACTTCTCCCCAATATTGCCACCCCCCAATTCCTCCAAAAGGCCACGTTGATCGGAGCTCCTCCTTCCCTCCTACGCATTTGGATACATACCATCCATCACAGCTGGTATCCACAGCTTATACTGCTCCCCCTCTTCAAATCATGCTCAACCTCAAGTTGACACTTCAAGTTTTCTCACTCAATAAAGGTATCTTTCTTTCAATGTCAAATAAACCTCTCTGGCCTGCTCTATTTCACCTGACTCTGCACATAGATAAATACCAGATCCGAGATCTTGAGTGAAGAAATACTGGAATTCTCAGAACCCTCTATTTCACTCTGGAAATCAGGGGTTTTGAAGTCCTTCATTACCCATCTGATAAAAGGAGGAGCCAAACATTTCCGATAAGGAAGGGATAGAGTGGAGATTTACTGGCCCACACTAGCCCGATATGAGGAAACCAGACAGTGTGGCTACATGACTAAGAAGGAAGTGACAGACAGAGACTTGCAACACCTTGCAGCGTGACCAGATCCTCCCAAAACAGACATAGAATAAATATGTTCTGATTTAAAAAAAATCAAACATTGGTAGTGACCATAAAAGTTATTGCGAGAAAAAAAAAATATAGGCCTATATAAATATATATTTTTGATCAACTATTTTCCCATCTAAGGTAAGGCCTATGTGTCAAAAGAATTAGAATACTTCTGCATGTCATCCACAAAAACAGTGAGAAGACATTGTGGTAACTGGGGGAAAGGTGATTTTGTTATGCTATATTCTAAACATAAGATGGTGACCTTTCTGATGGCAGCCTTCCAAATCCTTGTTCCACTGCTACTATTTATAGTGAGCCTACTGAACTTTTTGATAAGCCTAGCAAAGAGTTCCTGATTTCAGCTGCTAGTGTGGCTAGCTGGATATATTCACTACAGAGAAAGAAGGAATTACTTCTTAACATCATCAGAATTTTGGCAGAATCACTTAAATATTGTTCAAATTACTACACTGATCTGTTACACTAAAACGACATCTGAATGAGAGTTTATAAATGCCCTGTTATGCTTATACTCACAATAGAGATTGTATGCCACGTCTTAGAAAGCTGAACCTTTGAGGCGCAGTTTTGTTTTAGACACAAAACCAGCCCAAGTCTTTCCCAACTGTTAAACTTATGAATCATACATTTCATGACTCAATAAATTCTTCAGAGCGTCACTGTATAAGCAAATTGTGGCTTTTCTTATAACCTTCCCATGATAAAAGTATTATCAGTAAAAAAACATAAACCAGGTTTCTCTAGAAAAAGGGATTGTCAGAGTTTCAGCTAATCCGCATTCACACTTCCTTGCTCACCTGCTGTATACTATTATGACTGCTGTAGGTGAGGAGTGCGTAGATTTTTGTGGTCATGTCAAATTAATGAACGTCCATCATGCACAGGCAAAACCTCAGGATTTTAAAATTGAAATCATTTTAATCCCAATGGGAGGACTCAACATCAGAAAACAGTATAGACAGTAATTACATGATAAGTCTCTGGAGTGAACTGTTGACGTATGGATGCCCTCAGCCTAAACACACAAACCATCCTTGGGTCAATGATCTTTGTGTGACCATGACTAAGAAGTCACACAAGAGACATCAAGACACAATCAAAACTTACCACCCAACACCCATAAGTCTGTCAGTTGGGTTTAAAGTTGACTTTTGTCATGGACAGGAGTTTGTGTGTGTGTGTGTGTGTGTGTGTGTGTGTGTGGGTGGGGGGTTTGAGAGAGTGAGAGGATGAGTGACTGTTTCATGAAGTGTAGGAAGAAACTGTTCCATACAGCAAGCAACTTGCCTCTATTTAAGACACCCATACTCTAAAAACACATACACACCCCAAATCATGCCAGTACATTCTTTAGCTGCTAAATATAAAATATTGCAAACAAGCCACGCACACATACACACACATGGACACAGAGACACAGGCACACATGCACGCACACTCCCGCGTGCACACACACACACAAACACACACACAGATCTATACAAATTAAACAGCTTGACAGTTACTGACTGCAGCTGTCCTCAGTCATGGTGATATAAAAACACTCTTCAAATGGCTTCCATAAGTGAAATACACAGTCATGGGCCTCCCTTTTGGGACTGTAGGCATGGCTGAACTTCTTACAGTTTGGCCTCTTTTTCTTCAGTCATTCTCTCTCTCATCGCCCTTCGCGTTCGGGCCCCTTTCCCTTGTGGAGGGCCTTGGGAGTTCTGCTCCTTCTCCTCCTCCTCCTCTTCCTTATATCTCTTCATTACGCCTGCAGCACTACTGGCTGTTGCACACGGTCCCCCCGCCCTTGCCTCCGGCGGCCGCCTTCTTGCGGCGCTTGTTGAGCAGCGGGTTACTGGAGATGTCCAGGTCCTTGAGCGTCACCTGGTCGTAGTCCACACGCATGGTGGCCAGAGCGCAGGTCATCTCCTCCTGCAGCGACAGAGGAGAGGCAGGGTGAGGAAGACCACTGATTCCCAGTCCAGCTTCTGAGGCCCACTTTAGCTAGAGTAGCTCATTTTGGAGCCAACTATTTAATAAGCATTGCTATCATTCCAACAGATTAAGTCTGAAATACAGTATGCATGAATGTTTTCTGAAGCAAATTAAAACTTTCCATGTGTGTCACTGACAAAACAGTAACACTGCTTAGAGGACAGCGAGGCATGAACACAATATGGTTGATGAATTGTTGCAATTTTTTTGAGATGGTTTTGTTCAAGCTGCCCTGACGACCATTTGTCATGGCTTTGTTTTTGCTCCTCTCCTTACCCTATCAGAAAGCCCTATCAGCTCCTATCTAAACCCTCTTTTTCACTGCCTCCCCCTAGAGGACATTCTCTGTCTAGACACTTAAACTAGATCACATATTCCTATTACCAAAGTGCAAAATTGTATTATATTAGAATTTTCTTATTAGTTTTTACTGTTACAATTTTTGTTTAAAGAAAAAAGCCTTATTGCCACTGCTAAGGGGTGTCTTTTGACAGTATAGACAGCAATGTTATGCTGTTTGTTTTCATTTTTTCTGTAGTGTGTGTTCCAAGACAGAAGTGCATGGTGCATATCTTGGATAGCTGGTGTGAATAAAATGTGTACATCTGTACATTATATAACATATATCAGAAATGTCAATTTGAAGATGATGCCAAAACTAGTTGCCTGATAAAAAGATTCCTCAACTGGTGGCAAACTGTTGCTCAGTGTTTTAAGAATTCATTACTGTATTTTCCACCATCATGTTATTCCCCTGCTGACCAGTAGATGTCAGTGTGTTACAAAGATTCACCTTCACATCATCCCATGTGGCTTTGTCTTCAGTCAAGACTCGACAAGTGTGGAGGGGTGTTGGTGGGACTGCCATTGATTGCTAAAATAAAAAGTGAAACCGTGAATAGTTGTATGACTGAAGATATTAAAACACACACATACACACACAGATGCTGTATAGCATATCAAAACAGTCAGATCAGTCAGTTTTTTTTTATCCAAACAATCCAAAAATAAACACTTTTTTGCACGTCTTAGATTGACAGGTGCATTAGAAAAGGACAAAGGTCAAAGAACATATAATTGAAAAAAAAACACACTTGAAATATTCGCTGCACTGATAGATCTGCAGACCAAAACATATTTTAATAATATAATTACAACTGTAATTGAAACAGGCAGTGTGCATATTTTTATATAAAAATAATTCACTACTAACTCCCAGTTAGCCACTGGGAGTTGAAGACTAAATTATCATGGCCCACAAAAACAAAGATCACACCACCTTAAAAACACATACAGTACATACTAAGGATACTTACATTTATCCATGGGTGGTTCATGAACTGTGTAATGGTCATCCTTTCATTGGGGTCTGTCTTAAGCAGCTGAGTGATCAAGTCTTTGGCTGCAAGGGGATTGGACAGATTGGGGTGCTCACTACATGACCAGAGTCTTAGCAGCAACACTAGCAAGATATAATAGGTGATGACACTCCAGAGACATTTGACCTTATACTCAAACATGCACATCATGTTGGTACTTCTCAAGGAGACACAAACCCATACTCTATAATGGTAGGGTCTTAACAGGAAATAGGTAGCCTGGCTAACGCCATCCTATGTTCTCCACCAAAGCTTTTGGCTCCGTACATAGTCTGGCCAAGCATAATACA
>JASCQY010000167.1:8530-22521 GCA_030264315.1 Sardinella tawilis
TGCAATGCAATTTCCCATTGCCAACCAACATGGTTGCTAACTGGTTAGCAACTATGCTTTTGGGAAACGGACGCCTGTCTGGCTACGAGGCCATTGCAGCCCATCTCTGAATCACCCTAAAACCCAGGAACCAGTCAGGACCATTTATCTGGCACGGGCATGGGCTTTACATGATGCACAACCAAGGAAGCCAACTATACTATAATGGGTAAACATAAACAAATGAATTAGATGCATTTGCATGAGATAAGGAGAAGTTCAGTATGAATCAATCCATAGCCCTGTTGTTCAAGGTCACTGAATGCTGTCTATAGGAAAAAGAATGAAGAAATGTGATGCAACATAGGCCGAATACTGAACCAGCAATTTACACTAAGTAAATGGGGCATAGTGTCTTACTTTCAGTTTCATTTCGCTATGCCCCATTCACTTACAATAGTTAATGGTTTCTTACTCTGTGTAGGTTGCATCAAATGTTCTGGTTCTTTTTGCTATAGACAGCATTCAGTCACCTCTAACAACAGGGCTATGGATTGATTCACACCAAACATCTCCTTTAAATGCTAAGATGTATTCTTTAATCTCAAGCTGGTTATGGCCCGGAAAACGAGAGGTCAACCACTTCTTGCCAGACCCAACTTTAATCTTGATGAATGTGGCTATGGGTCTAACCAGGCTACAGCGTAGGGTTGCATTAAGGAGGAGCATAAAGACCAAACGTCCTCATTGGAACTAAGGGGCCCAATGTGATGTTTTTTTTTTCATAGGAACCAAACTTTCTAGCAGCAGCTAAGATTGATAAGATATACTGAGAGTTGAGTAGTAGAATGTAGAAACAAAACCAAGTTCTGTTGTGAAATGTTTTTCTGCACTATACCACACCCGTCAACACCAAACAGAGCGGAAAAGGAGGTAGAAGAAAACAGCGAAGGAAATATCAAGACCTCATTCTTTGTACACATGTTCGTGTTCTTTCTCATGTATTTTTTAATAAAAAAAAGTTGAATGATGTTTAAAATTACTTTTGAACCTAGCTAGGTTCTTGAAGCATTTCATTAGACAGTGTCTATCATATACATTTGTGAGGGTAGTTTCAGTCAGGTTAAGTATTTTGTTACACATGGCCAAAAATTTAAACTCTATTGAAGTATCTACATCCATGAAGGTAAATGGTTATTGACGGTCTTTACACATGCATACTGCTGCACGCTTGATGAAGTGGGCAAGTATTTGAAATATATTGTAATTCCTTGGGCTACCGTTAAGTAAATCTTATTTTTAATGTACTTTTTATAGCATATTGAAAATTATTTGAGGGTTAAAATATCTATAGAACCCTCCACAATTATTGGCGCCCATGGTAGTTTTGGCTGAAATAAACATTAGTCACAATAGCTCATCTTAAAGATCATCTATTAGTAATTTCACTAAATCACATAATGAAGGAAAAAAATGCAACCTTCAAGAGAAGCTAAATTTATTCTTATATACATCTACTCTAATAAGATTCCTTGAGCCTTTAAGAATTTTTTGATGCACTGTTTTTTGAGGTGGGATTATACCCATCATCATCATCATTCAGTTAATTTCCATGCAGCTAATAAAGTTTTGAATCAGTTTATTGGGCAAATTCTGCTTGTCAATAAACTGTTTAACCTATTTACAAGCAGAATGTCACGTTTAGAGCATAGGCCTATGCGCCGCAAACTGTTTACTAGTAAACCGAATATGGCCATTTTTGGTTTATTCCAATCGGGAAAAGTTTACAAGACGCAGGCATATTCAGTTTATTCTCACTAAACTGAATCAAAACCGTTTTTTTCCTATCTTACTGGCATGTATGATAAAGTCAGGCATCCATGTTTTAGTATGCATGACCCCAGACTACGGTCAACTAATTCCACATCACTGTGTGAATGAATTTCTTCTGCAACTTCCCCTTTCATGCTTTGAAATGAGGACAGATATTACTTCCTCTTAGGTTCTGTTCATCTTGACTACACATACTAGCTATACATTGGTTTAAAAAAAAAAAAATCCAAGACAGTACTTTTTTTTAAATAATATTTATTAGAACTTGATTTTTGCTGGAAAAAAAATGAGGTACAGTGTCTAAAGACATAAAGCAACTTTCCAAAAACGAAACCAAATATGAATAATAGAATAGGAGTAACAATTATAATAGTTAGAATACAGACACACAAAACATAAGAGACGGCGAGGATGGGTATGTACAACACAATAACCGTATTCAGAACCATTTGGGATCAGAAATCCTGCATTTGCTGTACACATGATCAATGTGTACACGACCGCAGACTGATGGACTGCATTAGGGGCAAGTAAAAGAATTGCGGCATAAAGCAGCTTGTTTTGTCAACAGATGCCAAACATTTACAAACCAAAATCACCAGACAGGACTGAAAATGCTGAAATCGACTTATTCCGCTCCTTTTCCTGAGTTTGTCGGAGAATTGCACACTTCGTGTGACCCTGTCCATCAATAAATTGAGGGCTTTGCTAGACCACCAGAAATTCAATGCCAGGTTTCATTAGAAGACAGAAAAAAAATCTCTACCTGCTTGACCAAGCCGTGCACCAGAGTACTAGCCCCAGGCATAGTGGCTTAATTTGAGCAGTCTTTCTGCGAATGGAATGCGTAAAGCCACTCAACCTTGGAGGTGTCAGCTGTCCAAGTTCCTTCCCATCCTATCTGAAATTCACTGCATTCATAATGTTTATTTAGAGCAGCGACACAGATGTGTACACTTACCCTTGAAATAGTGCTGTTGAAACAAACACAACCGGTATGTGAAACAAGTCATGAAATTCTTTCAGACACACGTAAGTATATGTCATCTGCTGGGGTTTGCAAAACATCCGCAAATGTGTTACACATTTAGCAATTCCGAGCTCAGCTCCACTACAAAATCATTATTGCATCTGTGGGTGGGTGAGTGTGCAAGACCATGACTGGTCATGTAATGCACAGGGAGCAAGAGAACCAGCTTAAACCCTTTTGGGAATCTTTTGAGGTCACACATGACAAGTGAATTTACACCCATTATGCAATGCCCATGATGCATTGCTTGGACCATCTGGGTTTTTCTTTTTTTTTCATTGTAGAGAAATGCTGCTGACCATTGACCATTTGGTTCTGTTAACTAGAACTCAAGTAAAACAGTGGGGTGAAACTGTGTGTTTGTGTGTGTGTGTGTGTGTGTGTGTGTGTGTGTGTTGTTAGCTTGGTGGGTGTGGACAGGGTGAAAGGACACTAAATATGCTGAAATTATAAAAGGATAATGGTGGTGGTAGACGGGGCTGAGGGGTGTCAGCTCTTTTCATGTCATTTATTTATCTTATTGTTCCGAGAAGGACTTCTACGCCTCCAGTTCGAATCCCATGCCAACCTTGTGGCCTCCCGAGTTGAAATTCTTGCCATCGACTAGCGCAGAGAGAGTGAGCTTCACTCCTAATGGACAGAAGGAAAGTTGGCAATTAGGGAGATTACTATTTAAAAAAAAATTAAATTAAATTAAAAAAAAAAAACAAGCAGGCAGAACACCGGTACAAAGAGCTGCATAACAGGAGACCATATAAAACGAAAGTTGTGCCAAAAGCCATTACCTGGTCGTAGGCTCTGAGTGTAACCAACGCCAACCAGGCTTGCATTGTTTACTTTGGCCTGTGTAAGGAACACGCACACAGGAGAGGAAACTTTGAGTTGTAGAAGAGAACATGGCCTCCAATCCATAACGAGAATGGCCGATTCATCCCACTCTCGAACCAGACATTTGCTAAACGCATTTCTGATACTATGAGGTCTAAAACATGGCCACAATCAGCATGCTTACTGCCGGCTATTTGATTGGGCTGTGTATATATACACTAAAACAGTTAGACATCTGGTCCGGCTTAACAAAACACTCCACTCACTGAAATGGAGGCGTCCTTGTCCAACTGGTATTTGGCAGCGATGCCAAATCGCGTGTTGTTGCTGCCGGCAGTCCAAGCCAGGGTCACTGCAGTCTCCAGCTGATCATTCACCTTCTGGTAAATGGAGCCACCAAACTCTGTTCCGTCATTCCTAGAGGAATACATGAAAACAAGAATTATCTCTATTCCAAAACCCTAAGTTCATGGGTGGTAATTTCATCCATGGTGTGCAAAGTCATCTTGAAATGGAATAACGGAAAACCTGCCTTCTATCTGGCCACATGCTTTCACTTGTGAAATCTGAGGCACATCACACACAGATCCACCTCGAGAGGAGATCCGTCACAGATACTTACACGTTGGTGTGAAGCTGGAAGTCTTGGGCCTTGAAGCCCAGAGCAAAGTTGTTCTGCACCAGCTTTGACTTGGCCGTGTCAAAGGCCATCTGATAGCCGGCCAGCCAGCCTTCGTAGCCCAGGACGGCTGAAGAGTGCACAATGGGGCCCTCAAAGTCCAGGTCGCAGGCCAGGTTGATGTAGTCACGCTTGTAGCTGGATTTCAGCTTTCCGTTCTTCTTCCTAATAATAAAGACATGCCTTTTCAATTTCACGCAGGTACTTTGAAACAAACATCTAAAATTCCATGTTTTATTTCCTTGGGTTTCAGCACCCTGCTGGGGAACTTTATGTTTAGCCAATATTTCATTAAAATGGGCTTAAGAGTCTAGCGTGAGTTATTGAATGTGCTGGGTGGTCCAGTAGTTGTTTTGTTTAAGGAAGGCTGACTGTTACAAATGAGCAAGACAAGGCTGTGATTCAGTTCGAGTAAATTGGTAACTGGCACTTCCACCCACGCCTATAATGAATACCTCAGTAGAAAAAGTAACACCCCGACTAAATGTGTCAAAGCCGCTTACCCTGTGTTCGGGACGAACGAGGTGTCGAGAGCCACTTTGAGCCCCTTTGTTAGCTGCAGGACGAGAAAAGCAGATGATAATTAAAGCATTTTTCAGGCACTAATTAACTGCCACCTATTCACACACAAGTTCAAATGAAGTGCTAATATTTCACATAGGGCTCCTCCACATTTTTTACTGACAAAATTTCAAAATCTTTTCTGACGTCCTCAGTTACACAAAATTGTTCCCTTTACTCCATAGGTTGGGGCAAGTTTAATTGCATGTGTTCCCACATTTACCATTAGGTAAGACATACTGTATGTGCCCCCACACTGGTACCACCATTTTTTACATACATACATACATACATACATTCTTGCATTTGGGAATGCAAGCTGTATTAAACTACTGCTGTGCTAAAGTCAAATTTCATGCCCCTCCAAAGCTTTCAATGAATTAAATTAATTCCATGCTTTTCCCCAGGTCTGGAAATGTTAACCGCTCAAATGCTGTTCACAGAATGTCAAAGAACAGCCTCAAGGATGACTGCCGGACTGACCTGGTCTTCCACAGCCACCTCAGTGCCCAGAGTGTTGTCCGTGTTCCATTTCTGCGTTAAGGACAGGCCGAGTTCCTTCATTTTGTATTTGGTCTCCAGGTTGCCTCCAGCCTTGCCTGTGTCCATGTTGGTGGAGCCAGACGTGTTAAATTCCTGACAGGAGGCAAAAAAATGAAGGTATTAATGCTTAACTCTGAACTTGTGTGGTGGGGGCGATGGGACATTCCAAAAGTTAGATGGGAGAGCAATAATGATGATGAACACTAAAATGAAAAGTAGGAGAACAAAGACCAGAAGAGAAAAAAAACAAGGGTGAGATTTGGAAATGTGAGGATAATTCCAATGCATGCAATTCCAGAACATTAAATAAATAAATAAATACATAAATACATAAACACATAAATAAATAAATAGGCAAAACACAATTATAGGTTTTAGCATCATCTTAGCACCATCTTCATCCAACTGTTAATCTGACTACTGAAATAACTGTTAGCGTTGGTTGATAAGGTAGTGTCATCACTGTGTACAAGGAACTTATGTGTACACTCAAGCCCTTCAGTGGCAGAAAATTGTGGTTGAAAATAAGACAGAAAGAATGACATCATAAAAATAACTTCCCGGCAACTGTGCTAACTATGTAGGACATCAGTACTATAGAAATATCTAAATCTAGACTAAATGAATGATGACGCCCACACTTCACACGTAGGGCCAATAAAAGAAATACTGGCTGGCTTGTATTGTGACAGCAGCTGATACTAGAACCATTATGTGTAGGTTGCTACATGGTTTCATCAAGAATAAATCCATTTAATCAGTCACAGTAAACTCGTAATCCTCCCAAGACAGAAATAATAAAAACTGATAATGAATTAATACTTAAAGAAACGAAATGTCACAGAGAATTATGTAAAACATCCAACATTCACACAGGCAAACACCATGGGCTGCAAGACAGAGCAAGCTGACACTGATATGACCACAAAATGAGATTGTGAAGACAGACAAGAGGAACCCCACAGATGCTGTACAACACCAGAGAGAAGAGCTGCCTGCATTTCTCACGCAGACATCTTACCATCTTCAGGCATTTTCCCCCACAGGTAGCCATAAAGACACAAAGACTGTGTTACCAAAAGCACCTTGCCCAAGCGAGCGCGCACACACACACACACACACACACACACACACACACGTCTTTGTTTCTTTGAAAATGCTAAGCAGGAATAAGCAGAAGTGGTTGCTGCCTCGAAGCAGATAAGTCATAAGTCATGTCTGGACAGTGGCTTGCAAACATGTTCGGTGGCCATAAAGGTAGAACAGCGGAAAGAACATTAATAAAGAAAGAGAGAGAGAGAGAGAATGAGATAGTGGGTGAATCCAGAGGTTCCCACTCACCACTCCATTTTGGGATTTGGTTTTCAGATCCAGCTTCACAATTCCGAAACCTGCGGGATTAAACAAAGAGCATGGGACAGTATTCTACAGAATGGCAACATTATCCAACTATCCTGTCCTTGCGGGAGATCAGTAGACAGATAAACATGATCTGGCCTTCATAGCAACTACAGACATGCCCATAGTTGCCCTGCACACATACTCACCATAGCCCTTGCTGAAGATATCCTTGGCGGATTTGCCCAAGTCTGAGTATGAGGGGGGTACAGCCATGGCGCCTATTTGGAAAAGGAAGGGTTGAAAAAGGCCCTCAAGGGACTGTGTTTATAGACCATCCAGACATCTCAACATGTTAAAGAGTAACTATATACACTGTAGATCACTATGATCTTCCATTCGCGCTACCACTATTCTTCACAAGACAACGGGTTGCAGGAAGATACTGTTTTTGGAATGCAGAAATACAGTTTGGCCAAGTATTGCCTGCAAACCTCAAGCAACTCAAACCATTGCTATTTTGAGTGTCCCAGTTTGACAGCAATTTTTTTGGCTCTTTTTTTTCTTTTCAAGTCAAAAAATCACTTTGCATCCCCCTGTGCGTCTCGTTGGCATGTAACTATATCGCACACAACTGCATGAAATATGCATGCCCACAACATCAATCGCCGGTACATATGGCGACACTCAGCGTTCAGGATCTGATAGTACAACTGCCAGGGCTTCATCCAAAGCACAGGAGGAATATTGGATTATCTGAACCCAGCCATCTCTCAGTTGCGAGCCTCATTCACACTGTCAAGTGGAATGTTTGTGCGCACGTTAGCGGTTACCTGCTGAGCAGCCACTTGCCAAAAACAACGCATTAATCCCCCGCAGACAAAGTATAATGTTATCGTCGTTGAGAGAAAAGCGCGTTTTGTGATTTGCCAACCTACGGACACCAGCGTGTAATGTTAAATAAACTTGTTAAGATACTGAAGTTGAATCAACTGGGAAGACTTCAAATCAACGTCAGACTACTATCATTTTAAAGACTGATTTGCATGTTAGCTAACAATGATAAGCAACTAGCAAATTGCGTACACACCCCCCTTCAATGCTAGCTCCACAAAGACAAGAGTCAAGCTGAGGTCAAGTACAAAGCCTAGAGGTTGTGTACATAGAAACACTGACTAACCATAAGCAACTATATGGAAACATGGCGTCTAAAACTATAATAAGCTTTTAAAACGAATCTATGATAGCTTGCTAACGTTTCAAATTTGTGACTTGCCATGTAACGTCAGAATTATAACTGCTATTAGCTTACATGCTAAGTTAGCCAACTAACAGCTAGCTTGATTACTGTGGTTACGCAAGTTAACGGTAATGTTACGGCCATATTTCTCATCACCAAGGCACGCAAGAAAGTATTTTATCACAACACTGCATAACGTTATCTTTCCTGGTGCAACATGATTAGAGTAGCACTTCACTGTTCAGTCTCATAACGTCCTGTCCTGCAATTTCACAGCAAGCTATAACTGCAACTGGACGGGCCTGACATATTACGTTACTGTTGCTAACGTTATCCTTGTTGCAAACACAATCCGTTGTTGTGGCCAGTTGCAATTTCACGCTATGTATGTGCTGTGCAAAATAAATCAACAAAATAAACAGCACATTGGGTCAATGGTATTATGGGTTTGTTCAATGATTTGAAGTAATTCGTACCTTTTTCTTGTCAACGGCGAATATGATGCTTCAACAGCACAATATTCCTCTCTTGCTATCCTCCTCCGATGCTTGCTTGCCCTGCTGTGCTGTTAGCCCACAACTAGCTAGCTGCTTGCCAAGGTAGGGCACAGTGAAGGAGAAAAACGGAGTTTGCGCAATTAAATGGGGCGGTGGCAACTGCAGCGCACTCGCGCACAACATTATGATGAACAGAAATTTTATTGAGGGATGCTCATAGGTCAAGGTCTTAATCAATCACTGAAAGCTCCTAAACTTTTACTGTTCTACAATCCCAAATTGTGCGTTAGGGCGCGCTAGAATTATGGATCCATTACTTTGAGCCAAAAACCTGTTAGTGTTAGTATTAAACTAAGATGCATTTTGTAGCCTAGTGGCGTAAGCCTATGCTTGTGTTTGAATCACTGCATGACTGCATATCTACAATTTATTTCAACATTCTGTTTTAATTGCAATGCATGCTGTATAGATTTATATGTATACGTATTCAAAGATGCGTTGTTGGTTAGTAACGGAATGACCACAATTAGGTCTCTTTCAGCCTGGGAAAGTAAATTAGAGACCACAGTTCTTGCAATGGATTTACCTCGATTAACACATTAAGAATGTAGGTGTACAGAAGCTGACCAGCAGAGGGCGCCTTCTCCCTAAACTTTACCAAAGAGTGGGCCTTCGTAGTTATTTGGCTTCATTATCTGTGTTGCAGCAAGTGTGTCTTATGATCTCAGTTGCAGAAAAAATAGGTCTAGTGAAGGTGTTGGGAATCAAACACAAAAATGGAAGTTTTTATTTCAAAATAGTCAGTTGTAGACAAACACACACTAGACCATAATTTAGGGCTTGAGATTTCTTGGAGCTCTGCGTCAGGCTAAAGAAGAGGCTTTTTAACACAATATTGCAAGACCCAGATAGATTATGTTTACACCGATGTTTAAATTTGCGCATGGTCCCATTAATAACAGATTAGGTTTAAAGCAAATGCCGACTGGCTTGTGGAAGAGAGAGAGAGAGAGAGAGAGAGAGAGAGAGAGAGAGAGAGAGAGAGAGAATGTAATTCCATATCATGAATGTGCAAAGCATGAGCAATAATAGGCCTATTATTTCAATATTTTATATTTTGACATAACCGTCTCTAATTCACTCTAATTCACATCATTTTTAACTCACTGATTGATTCATTGCGTTAAGGGTGGGAAAGACTAATGCCCGTCGTAGAATCAATGCAAAATACACTCACAGAAGACCATTTTGAGCTGAGTCGATCCATTGTGAAAGCAATGAATGCCATAGTATCAGTATAGGGTCAAGGCCTAGCCTATAGTGAAAAAAGTGAACAGGATAAAAAGTCCAGTTATTGAATCGGTTCCTAATGCAAATAGGCTAGCCTACATATTTAAACGATATTCTGAAAACCATTAAATTGCTCGCAATGAGCATGAAAAGAGATAGCATTAGGCCGTTCCACCTTAAACGGCATGTTATTGTGTGGGAAATATGGCGCTACGTGGAGTTGAATCAGTGCCCCGCCCCAAAAATGTTGTGCACACTAGCCTACCCTACACCCGATGGCAGCAGCAGTGAAACTTTGGCTGTCAAGATACCGCGCATTAGTGATCCGAAATCTTCTTTAAAGTCCAATGATCACTGTTTCCTGGTATTAGTACTGTTACGCGCGCGCAGAGATCGATCAGCCGAGAATAATAGACCGAAGCAGACAGGGACAATTCATGCATTGACTTGCCTATTCTCCACTGCACTTTATAACTAGAGCTTTCTGGTGAGTTTTAAAATCATGTCCGGACAAGGAACATTTGTAAACCCTTTCCACAGACCACACTGCTTGGCTGCTGCAGCCCCAGCAGGAAAGGCAAAGTTAACCCATCCAGGAAAGGCTATTTTAGCTGGTAAGTAATGCTGTTTCTTTCGCGTTTTGTCTCTTCGTTTGATGCCACCACCATTAGCAACAAAGTAACATGGTTCTTGCTCTCAAAACAGAATATTCGATGATCATGACCAACGTTAATACTTTGTAACAATTGTAAGAAGTATTAATGAAAACAGCGTCAACAGTCAGGAGAAACAATGTTGCTAGAAGGCTGTCCATCGCGGAAGATATTACATTATGCCTCCCAGAAAATGTTTCTATGAGGAACAAAGCTTTTGGTGACTAAATCAATTGGTCACTAAGAAACTTCCTATATCTTGTGTAAGCTTTCTGTAACGTTAGTCGCTTCTAGCATAGTAGGTCTCAGCGACTGTATAGAATCTGGTAACACATGTGGTGTTATGTTCTTGGCAGGGATTTCAAACCTCTCGTACCTCACCTGAGGCCAGGCAAGTATGGATGCTTATGGCATGTGGTGTGATTATGTTATGTTAGAGTTGGCTGTCATTGTAATTCCCTCAAACCCGTGTGAAGACTTCCTTGCAACTTTTTCAATTGCCAGGAATTGGTGGTGACGTTTATGACAAAGTAGTTTGTTGTTAATCCTGTGCAAATATGGAACTAGCATGGCACTTAAATCCATGCAAGATACACGCCATTTTCATTCTTTCACAAACTGTATGTGGGATAATATCACAGTTGAGGAAGGAGCTATGTTATCTCTACAGGGATTTCCAGTCATTTCCCAAGTCAGGCCAAACACAACAGCCCTTTTCATTCCTAATTAAAGCCAGCAGGTCTCTCTGGCTCTCTCCACCAAGTCAGTGGAGTGAAAGTAATGCATTATGAAAAGATTAAAATGACACCAAAATTTAGCACGAATACAAATGACTGGTGCCAGTTAATACAGCCTTGCCTGCAGTGTCTGTTTCATGTTGTGTTGACAATTGATTTTTGAAATGCACAGTTGGCAGTTGTTAATGTTACCTTAGTCATGCAATCGGGGATGGAAGATATGGTGTGACTCAGAAACAAGTGATAGACAGCAAAAATGACTATAGTCTCTGTCAGAGGAGCATGTCAGTCAGGTTCCTGTGTGTTCTTTTCCCTCAATGACACAACATTCCAGAACATTTCACCCAGACAGAAAGGCCTTCAGAAGCCCCAGAAACAATTTTTAGATAGGCATAACAGGCCTGTTATTGAACAGAGAACACAGCCCAAAAATTGGATTGTTTAATTTTCATACCACAAACTTGTACGCAAGCTACAGCATGCTCTATTGTGACTCAGCAGAAATGCACCACACTTTTCTTGCTCAGCAGGTCCACGTGATCATTGATTGAACCATGTTCCCCAGCTGGTTAGACAGGCTGCAGTTAGAGTGAGATCAACACGGCTCTTCCACACACACATAATTAAAACATAGTGGAACCATAAGAAAACATTTCCCATTAAAAGTGTGAGATGCTGTCATTGTAGTTGTGTCCATCAGATGCTGAGAGAAAAGCTCTGTATGTTGCTTGGTCAGTCACTGCTTTTTCCTTTGTGCAAACAATGGGGTGTCATATTAGCTGACCTCACCAATAGCCTTTGGTCTGTACTTTTGTCAGCAGTACCTTTGGAAAGCCAATCAAAGGAGGCCATTGCTTTGTCTTTGATCTAATATTTTATTTAACCTTGAAGCTCTCCAAGAAAAAATATGTTTGCATTGCAATGGAATGTTTGCTACATTGAACATTGAAATCTAGGGTGTGAGATACAGTATAGGGCCATCAACACTGCTACCACACCACACAGTACTATCTGTTTTCTGCATACAGCATTCAGTTATTCTCAACATTTTGGAGTAAAACTATAAGTAACCTAGATGTATAATAACCTTAAGTAAATTCACAGTCCTGCAAATAATCTACTGTATATGGCTAAATGTCCTCTTTCTGGTTATGGGAGATAGTCTGCACAGATGTTGGGTAGAGATTTTGAAATATTCTGTTCAGAGGTACCACTGTGCATGGACTGTGAAGTTTGCTTTGTGGGTGTTGGTATTATTAAAAAAAACGATAGCCTTATCACACAAATCCACAAATCCAATACACTTTGTCGCCATTACATAGTCAAAAGTTGGCTGTACAGTGCAATAGCAGCCATGGGAACAAAACCTCTGATTATCAGTTGACGACGTCACTGCTGTTCCACTGGCATAGTCTTAAACAAAATAGAGATCCAAATTCACGTAGGCGTAGCTAGTGGTACACTTGTGCAGTTCTTGCCTCTTTATTCGCTATGTAGGTTTGTACCTTTCTTGTCCTGCACACGTTGTCATTTGTCAAGCAAGCACTTTATTCTGCCTGTTCACATAACCGATCGCGGCTCCATAACCAGGCTTGTGTTTGCATTTGAAAGGCCTCTGTGTTTGTCAGACTCACAACCTCCCTACTGGAAGCCTTTCAAACTAACAGTTTGCCACCCTGTCTCTAGTGTACAGTATGCATGCTTGTGTGCCAAGCACGGAGTGTGGAGTGCAGAGTGTATTTTTGACCACTGTGCCAGCCCCCATGCATGCGTATTGTGTGTGTGTGTGTGTGTGTGTGTGTGTGTGTGTGTGTGTGTGTGTGTGTGTGTGTGTGTGTGTGTTATGATCAGATGTATACTGGAATATGTCTTGGGGACTCAGGGCTTTGTCAGGCCTCTAGTTTGAAGGAGGAGGACGCCACCCACCCGCTTTGGGGCATTGTCAAGGGGAGTATCCAGTGGGCAGAAGCCTTGTTGGGCCAATCGCAGCGCTGCTTTTTATTTGCTGTTCAACTGCAGATGTGCACGAGTGGTGGTTTTAAGGAGGCGAGCGCTCACGCTGACACGAGCTCACGCTGACACTTCACGAGCACACTGGGAGACTCCCGCCGGCTGATGTGCGTGTGTGCAAATTGCAATGCGATTGTGAGTGTGGGCAAAGAGTGGTCAAAACTGTGTGTGACAAAAATACAAATCTGCAAATCTACGTTATTACCACATTATCATTCTGAAATAGCCTACTTAAGTACTGTTGACCCTATGATCAACTATAATAAGCACAGCTGCCAGCTGTGTGGACGTTACAGCTTGTTTTTTTTTCTTGGCCACCTCTAACAAAGCAGGTTTTGCATTTCAGTGAACCCATAACCCAGTTTGATTGATGAGGTGTAGACCTCCTCATGAGTATTGTGTGAGTGTGAATTTCTCTCTCTCTCTCTCTCTCTCTCTCTCTCTCTCAGGTGGGATTGCTGGCGGCATTGAAATCTGCATCACTTTCCCCACCGAGTATGTGAAGACCCAGCTCCAGTTAGACGAGAAAGCCAACCCGCCACGTTACAAAGGCATTGGTGAGTGTTAGATGCTCTTGTTCTCTATTATTTTCCTGCTCATTTAACAGAGAATCCAAAATTGGTCTCCATGACCTACATTTACATACAATGTGAATAATGACCCAGTTGATAATGATAAGATAATAATGCATTCATATACTCATGGAGGAAGTGATTGAAGCCAAAGGCCAAAGTATAATCTCAAGGTTCAGCACGCTAGCACTTGATGTCCCC
>JASCQY010000167.1:23295-35272 GCA_030264315.1 Sardinella tawilis
TGCCCCCCCCCCCCCCCCCCCCACCAATGGAGGCCTCTCTCCATATCTCACTCACTCCCCAGCCTTTATCAGTGCGCTCACAGTCAATGGACTTTGAATGGTGGCCCCTCGTCACAATAATATGTTTGCGGATCGGCAGGTTGCACCAGTTGCTCTACAGAGACGCTCAGTCCTTACCAGTCCTGTAACATACTGTATGTATGCTGTTAAAGAGTTGAGATCAAAATGATGTCTCAGCGGAAAGCACAAAGGAAACATAACTGGCTATTATTAAAAAGCTTTATTTTTTGTTGATACGTTACGTTACGTTGCATAGAAAGCCCTGTTTGTGGCGTTAAACATTGACTGAAATCTAAGCTACAAATGCACAAATAATTTACCATGAAAGGGTTAATGATTTGGTGTCAAATCCTTGCAAAGCGCCTCTTACAGTGCATCTACACTGACCTTTACTGTAGCAAATAGACAGTAGCAAAGTACAACCAAGATGCACACAGGGGTGGTTCAGGGGAAATATGTTGCACACAAGGTACCATGCTAAATATGTTTTATAGCTTGTGTTAGAGAGGAAAGCAGTCCTCTTAAAATATTGATATTAATTTAAATTAAATGGTCATTAATTAAGCTGTTTTTTTTACCATTTCTAGAACCATTCTGTGTAACAGAGATCCCATTTGACTCACTAACAGAATCTCTTCAATCTCGTCAATCCTCCCTGTCTGTCTGTCTGTCTGCCTCTCTCTCTCTCTCTCTCTCTCTCTCTCTCTCTCTCTCTGTCTCTCTTTCAGGGGACTGTGTGAGGCAGACAGTTCAGGGTCATGGGGTCAGGGGCCTGTACAGAGGCCTCAGCTCGCTGCTCTATGGTTCCATCCCCAAAGCAGCTGTCAGGTGAGCACAACCCCGGTCTGGCACACCTGGATTACTGCACACCAAATGATTAAAAAATAATAAATAAATAAATAATGGCAGCCATTCTTAGATGGAAAAGGGGCTTTTGAAACACACTCACCAAACACCAAGGAGCTCAAAAGCCAGGATTGTTGTCCTGAATTTCTATGTGATCGACAGAGTGTAATAATGTCAAAATAATATGTTGTAGATTTACAGCATTCAGTGAAGACATTTCCATTTTCCCTCCCAAATTCCTTCCATTTGGAGTTGCCTGCACCAGAATAGGGCACAAGATACTTTCTGTTAGAACCTCTTTGGATTAGTATGCATGTATTTTACGTACTAGCTTATATGATATTCTAGTTCTGCCAGTTTCTTATCAGCCCAGCCACAGAAGTTCCTCCAGTTGCAACTGCCTCCTGCATTTGCATTTGCCCAAACAGAATGCTGTCTGTTGTACGTACTTTACATTAGTCATTGACTATGGTTACGTGCACAGCAAATTTGGAATAAGGTCAATATTCTGGTTAAAACAAGACCCTGAATATTCCGTTTACATGTGTAGGGTGCTACGGGAATATTCTGGCTATGTTCCGGTTAGATCACCAACGTAGCCTACTAGTCATCATGCCAATTGAACATGAGCACATGCAAAAAAACGATATGGTAAGGAACACTTTCCGATTTAGGTGTATACAGTACATGACCCTGAATTCATTCGTTTTTCATAAACCGGAATACAGCCAAATTTGGAATGAATGAAGAGTTTACATGACTCACATGCATACCAATAATTGCCAATATTCTGTTGAAAACAGGAATATTCCCTGCATATCAACGTAGTCATTTCGAATTAAAAAAGAAATGATGACAGGAAAAGTAATTGGTATTGGGTAGAGCTAAAAGTTAAACAATTAACATTACACCATGAGAGTGATTTATGTTGCTACTTTGAGGAACATGGTGCCTAAACCTTTGTTACTTATCTTCCAGTGTGGTTAGCCAACTAACATGGGCATGTTCACCCTGATACGCATCATACCGAATGTAGTATTCAGTGTCATATTTACCAAGTTAAATGTGGTCTGCCTTTGTTATGGTACAAGTACGATACCTACACAACAACATGGTATCTTAAACATTCCTTTATGAAGCAGGCAAACCAGTCTTTTCTCAACATAGTGATACTTATGACTGGCAAGTGCAACCCTAACCTTGGAACCCTTAACACTGGCAACCGCAAGCCGAATATGGCTTGGTGAAGTAGCTTATTAGTTTGCAGCTATACACACACCATACCAAAAGTCATTTCGAAGTCATTAAAAACCCATTTCCTGTGCTTCAGAGGAACAGAGCCATTGAAGAGTGTTATGAATTGATATGGGCGTTGTATTCCTACAAGCAGAAAAAATACTTATTTTTCTCTTTTTGTTCTTCCTCTCCCTAGGTTTGGGGTGTTTGAGTTCCTCAGTAATAAAATGCGGGACGAGTCTGGCAAGCTGGACAGCACCCGGGGGCTCATCTGTGGCCTGGGGGCAGGGGTGGCAGAGGCTGTGGTCGTGGTGTGTCCGATGGAGACCGTGAAGGTCAGTAAGCAGAGCATCAATAGAAGTCATGAATCTGTGGGCTTGCGGACGAGAGGAGTTCATATAATGCAGTCTAGACGTTATAGAGGTCCATGTGTTTTACCAATACCTGATTACTGAGTGCAGTTTGCTCGGTAATGGACTCCTATCTGTCTGTAATGCACAGCCCTTTGAGGGAACAATGGCTGATAGGCTTCATTGTGCAGGTCCCTCTCCGTAACCAGTCATATCTCATCCGAGACAGAGGGCCTCAATAAAAGACCAACGCTGCTGCGGTTGGTGCTATCTTGTGGGGGGATGGGTGACCATCCTCCAGTGAGGGCTCTCTCATGGCCAGTCAAGGAGAAATGTGTGCGTCAGCAGCAGTACAGGGAGCAAAGCCTATTTAATTAGTCTCCTGTCAGTCCTGTGACTGATCAGTGTTGCAAATGTCTCTGAATCAAAAAGCGCCACTGGTAGTAACATGGGTAAAGGTGTGAAAACTTTTTAAAAATCCAAAGATTCCAAATGAAGTGTAGTTTAGATGTATAAAAGTTTGACTTTTATTTTAGACTTAAGATCTTCCATTCCCACTCTTTTCATCTCTGATCTCAGTCACTTGGCAACTTAAATGTTCTGGCAGAATGAATTTAGAGGTTACTTATCTCTTTGTTTTGCATTGTAATTTGTTGCAATTTGTTGCCAAGTTGATTTAATTCCGAGTAACACGCCCCTGATAAGTAATTAACCATTTACAGGATCTTTTATGATCCCAAATGATTGCCCCAAACACCAGAGCTTGTTTTTAAAAGATGAACCAGCATCAAATTCCTGTCATTCCAAATTCAAAAATTAAAAAAAATATATATATATATATTCTGTTTGTTTGTGTCTTTCTGGCTCCAGGTAAAGTTCATTCATGATCAGACATCAGGAAACCCAAAGTACAGAGGTTTCTTTCACGGAGTGAGGGAAATCGTCAGAACACAAGGTAACACAATTCAGGGTTTACATGTTGGTGCTGTCCTCTAGTGGACTCATGAAACAACTTCATATGTCATGTTGCAAGAATGAGGACAGTGATTGGACTAATATGATCTGTCATTAAAATCAACAGTAATCAGGTATTTTAATGAACCCCACAATAAAAAAGAAAAACTTGATAAGATGATTGGAAACACCATTGGTCCACTTGTACGTCCACTTTCACATGATCAGCATGTGATGGGGAAAGTTGCCATGTGATTCCTAACCCTCTCTGACCACAGTAAATGGTGAACATTTCCTGACCTAAATATAGAAGAAGATAAGTACGCAATTGGTCACCCAAATACATCATACTGCATTCTTTAAAATAATGACACCTTTTATTCCAGTCTGATAATCACATATGCTTTGTGTTTGCGGTATTAAACAATGTTTTTTTTTTATGTCTTAGGTATTAGGGGAACGTATCAAGGACTGACAGCAACTGTGTTGAAACAAGGGTCAAATCAGGCTATCCGATTCTATGTGATGACGGCGCTTAGGAACTGGTACAAAGGTACAGTTGATATTGTATGTCTTCCTGTGTGTATAAACTGTGAATAAGCTGTATGGAAGCTCAGTTACTGTGAGGGTAATAAGAGTGGTGGAGAGCTGATGAAGTTATCAGAGCTAATAAAGCTTGTTAATTAATGCCTCTCTGTCCTCCATTGATCCCTATGGAGCTTGCTTGTAATTAGCTCCCAGTGTTGTAAGTGTGATCTGCTCTGAAATGTCCCCAGTCAACAGAGACTAAGCAAAGCAACCTCTCTTTTTTTCTGATTGCCTCAAAATTAGGCGATGACCCTGACAAGAAAATCAACCCTCTGCTTACCGGAGTATTCGGCGCTACTGCAGGAGCAGCCAGTGTGTTCGGCAACACGCCTCTGGACGTCATCAAAACTCGGATGCAGGTGCGAGCTGCGGAAGGCAACTAGAGGAGCCATAACCAAAACGTTATATATTATATATTATATATTATATATATATTATATATATTTTATATATTATAACATTCTTAGGTGTAATGTAGCATCATAGAATATGTTAGTATGATGTCTGATGCGGTTAATCTAGGAGGTGCTGAACCTAATTTATTGTATAAAGTGTGGTGCAGGTGGAAGGGTATTTTTGTGTATTACTTGAGTTATTTGTACAGGCTTAGATAAGACAGTTTTGACAATGGACAAAAAAATCAAACAATGGTCTCTGCATCTGTAAGGGTGTTGCTGCATCCCAAAGACATTCCTACTGTGTCTTATGTTTCATGTCCGTGTGTCTGTGTGGTGCTTCTAGGGTCTGGAGGCACATAAGTACAAGAGCACTTTAGACTGCGCTGTCAAAATCATGAAGCACGAGGGACCTGCTGCGTAAGTTACGGTTATGCACAAGTACATCACACAGAGAGATATGCATGCACTATCAATGAAGTAAATACATTTTGATATTCATAAATATCATAAGTTTAATATTTATAAACTCACATATGCTGTTTTACTCTTAGAGGCATAGTTTATTGATTTACTGATGTATTGATTATTCTGAATTATGTCCATTTTCCTGGTAGGTTCTACAAGGGCACTGTCCCACGCCTGGGCCGAGTGTGTATGGATGTGGCCATTGTGTTCATCATTTACGAGGAAGTGGTCAAGGTTCTTAACGCAGTGTGGAAGACAGACTGAGACCCACTCGGCTGAATGTAATTGGCTGAGCAAGACGACCCTGCGGTGGCCTCAGAGTCAGATTAGCCTGTAAGGAACAGTGGTGGTTGAGGCCTTATATTACCCATGAGGCTTTGCTAAAGTCCTGTTTACCAACTCTCAGGCTGCATATTGTGTACTTCACTAAGGAACACCTTTCCCAACAGAATGTGATGTCAGACCTACAGAGTATACTTGAAATGGAAAAGCTAATAAATGTTTAGTGTAGGTCTCTACTCAAAAGCGCATTTTAAAACTGTAATATATTTTGGACAAATGTAGATTTTAAAAGGGGGTTGTGGTAAATGCTGGGAGTGACTAAAGATTAAGCCTTTATCAGTATATTGTTGCTAATTATGTATAGCTAAAACTCATCAAAATATATTTTAATCAAAAATTTTATTTCTTTAAAAAAATTAAGTATTAATTCTTTGATCATGGAATTTTTTCCATATAATGTACGATAATTGTAATGTTCTTCATTTTGATGCTGACAGAAGTACTGACAGCCAAAGAACTGCTCAGCTGCATTCATGAACCTCTTAAATAGAGCAGGTGTTCACCTTTACATCTGGAGCACTGGGAAAAAATTTTCATTTAGGCTTTCATTTCTGGAGGGAATGAGTGAGTATTTGAAGTGCCTGCACATTTATGCATTATGCATAAGTTAATGTTTGTAATGGCCACAGATAATTATTTCTCTGATTATTGTTATTTTGCAATGGTGTTTTGCCAGGAAATGATTTATGCAAATTATTGGACCTCTCCTGAGTCCTTATAGTGCCTCAAAGGAGAAAGCGTTCCCTTGTTAGGCCTTGTTATTTTCTCATGGTTTTTAGATAGAAAGGTAACAGAATGGTAATCTCTCTGTTCCTCTAAAGGTACCTATAGGCCTAACAGACATCCCCAGATATGAAAGATAATTTAGGACCTGTTACTATTTTCAGGAATAGAAAATGTTCAAAAAAGAGCCTTGCATCCAAAGCCTATAATCTTTTAAATGTTTAAAATATAACTGTGTTTTAAACATTAAATGTATACACTCAATTGTCTTATGGTAGAAGCACTTACCAGCACATTCATTTTTTGGGTGCCAAATCCCTCTACTCTCTTCCCGTAGTAGCCTTTCCTGCAGTTTACTTTCTAAGGGCCAAGTTGTGTTTTGCAGCATTGTGAAAATTTGCCATGAGCCCAAAATGCCTTAATATTTGCAAAAGTTGTGCTAACCATCGGCACTGGGGCATCTTCCTCCTACCTCAAGACGTCCATACCAGACTCATTGGCAGTCCACATTAAGCAAACACACCCTAACTTACTAGTGCTGCATAACTTAACTGGTGCCAAGGTGTACTAATTGAGTTAGTAACTCTGCCTCATAACCTCATCACCTCCAGAGGTCTTTATTCACTGTAGAATTGAGATGGAAATGCATGCGTTTCTTTGTCATCTGGTTATGCTGGAGATAATTATTGTATGCAAAGTGTCAACATACACTGACAACTTATGTGATGTTTTTGCTTCCACAATGCATTTGGACCAACAAAGCTAAAACAAAACTAGTGTTATGTTAAAGTATGTAGGCCTATGTATGTTGCATCGTCCATAGCTTATTTTTCCCATGTATCTTAAAGGAGAAGTTTGGTGTGAATCAATCTCCCTGCTGTTTGAGGTTACCAAGTGCTGTCAGTAGGAAAAAGAACGAGAACATTAATTTTGCATAGATCCAATTACTGAACCGGTAACTAACATTAAATGAATGGGGCATCATGACTTACTTTCAGTTTCATTTTGCTATGCCCCATTCAGTTATTGTTATTGGTTCATTATTCGGCCTATGTTGCATTAAATTTTGTGGTTGTTTTTCCTACAAACAGCATTCAGGGACCTCAAACAACAGGGCTATTGACTGATTCACACCCAAACTTCTTCTGTAATGTCTGAATGTATTTCCGTTTTTGTTCCCTGGCTGTTTATTTTCTGTTAAGTAAATTGTACTGATTGTTGACGAATGAGGATGTATGTTATGGTACGGCAAATCAGAGTCATATTTCAATATTTGTATGGGCAAGTTTGCATGGTTGGTTTTCACTTGTCAAAATGTTACAGACATTCATAGGTGGAATGTTCACAAACCTGTTGGCCAATACCAGCTGCTCTTAAGATTTTTTTTTTTTTTTTAAACTGGAATGTTTCCTAGAGAGAAGTATGCTTATGATCATCTTTGAAAGTCATTCATTCTAATTATATATAAACGAATTAAGTCTTAATGTAGCCTAATCTTCAAACAATGCACACCTAAAAATATGGCCCTGTCAAATAATCTGTATATCTGTATAGGCTAATGTTTTCATCATGTGCCTTCAATATTTCCCATCACCAATAAATATTAAAGCAACTAAAAAAAAGTAGTCCAGGTAATCTTTAATGTTTTCCTACTATATTTTGTAAATGTGAATTTTATTTAATCAAGGTACACTATTCAACAACAACCCCATTATGCCAATAGCCTAATGTTACCGAAAGACATCCAAGTCAACACCGAGAATTATGAGGTTCGCTTTTCCATAACCTTTAGATGTTCTGTTTGGACCTCTAAACTTGCCGTACTTAAATGTTCCACTAGTTTGTCCTCATCAGATGTCCACTTCTGTAAGATGTAGCTAATGTCAGTCATCCGTGGACCTGTTAGATAAAAAACAATCATGTCGGCAAAAGGAGGTGGATCAAGAGGATTTTATTTCAATACAGTACTATCTCTGGCGCGGTCTTTAGCTGCTAATCGGCCAGCTCCGATTGAAAAGGTGAGCATCTGTCAACGTAAACTGTTCTGATACGACCTAGCCAACTAGCTAGTAGGAAGCTTAGCTCCCTCTATAACACTTCTGTTATGGGGCAGCTAAGTCAACATTAGCTTGCAAAGCGTAGCTAAACGATCTAATTCCTCCGTCTGTTCAGTCAAAGCTGAATGTAATTTCTAGTAACGTAAATTGTCTATAATCTAAGATGTGGTGATTGTTGTTTGATGGAAACATAACGGTGTGTGTCATATTAGGGAAACTTATATTAACGTTTGCTAGCTGGGTAGTTCGCTAACAAGGAACAGGAAGGATATTCCCCAGTAGGCAGGCCGACCTGTTTGTCAGCATTAGTAATAACTGACATGACGGCTTGTTTGGTTTGGCAGCGTCTATTAAGTCTGACAGATGATATGTTGATTAATTAGTTGACTTGTTTTACCTGCATGCCTATTCTCAGACACTGTTGTGTTGTGGAAATCTTGGCTAACTATGGAGTTGACATTCCTAGCACTGTTGTTTTGCTGTAACGCCCCCTTTTGCTGGTGATGGACTGTTACATTCTCACAATCAGTAAATGAAATAATGTTGTAAAACCCTAATGTCCAATTTGCACAGTAATGCTGTATTGGATGTATTTTGTATTTGACAGACGTTATAACCTTGCAAGCACTTATTAATGTAGTCATAACGTTATCCTTCAGTGTCGCGCTGCAAATCCTTTCCGATAAGGTTTAACGTTAGCCTGCTGGCCTAACGTTAACGTTAGTGCTCACCAGTTGGACGGCCAACACCACCAGCACTGCGCTTTTGTGTTGAACGTTTAGAGCATTAAATTAAAATTCTACATTTTCGTTTTTGCGCTTTTGCTATATGCTCTATTGTTAAGTTTTGCTTAGGCTATGAATTGTTAGCTATTTTCTCCTTGGTGCAGCAACGATCGGATGTGGTGGTGAACATTGCTAAGGTCTTTTTTTCTTTTCAGTATATTCTGTTCGTTTCAATATCTTTCTCTTTTGGAATGCTTGTCTATTTTCTTAATCAATCAATCAATCAATCAATTAGTCTAGTAAATCCATGCAGTATAGTCTTACTCAGCTTTTGTGCATGCCAACCTTCTGAAATGTGTGTTTTATTAATCGATTTTATATTTAAAAAAAATGATGGGTTACTATACAGGCTAAAGGCTATGTAAATTCACCACTGATCTACATAACATTATTCTGTCTTTAGCAACTATTGTGTCTTATTGCCACCCTTGTGATCTAAGCATAGTTCACATGTATGCTTGGGTTTGCCCTGCATATACTGTGTACAAATATGTGTGTGTGTGTGTGTGCGTTACAGGTGCAGAAACTACAATGCATGTGCCCAGTGGATGTGCGCGGTGTTTATCAGCTGGACGAGAGAAGGAGAGATGCTGTCATCGCACTGGGGGTGTTCCTGGTGGAGTCTGAGCTACAGGTATGCGGGGGTCATTAGTCCTCCTAATGACTTATTCTTGCAGTCCTCCAGAGGTTAATGTACAGAACTCGTCTACCGCATGTCCAAATGTACTACTCTATGCAAACTCTACAGCCAGGGCCATGTCCGTACTTCAACCTCAGAACTTAGTTGAATTTGCTTTTTATGGAGGACTGTTGCGCTAGTGGTTGTAGATCATTTAGGACAAAGCTAATAAAGAGAGGGGAATGGAATTGGTAGGAATGTTCGACGATGACAAAACAACTCCAGTCAGAAGAACCATTAGACTCGATCTGCCATGTGACCTTGAGTCTGATCATAGATCTGAGTTCCTGATTTCAAGACAACTGTGATGATGTGAGCTTTACTGCCTTTTTCCTCAACAGCACAAGGAAGCCATTGTCCCGTACCTCCTGGGCCTGCTGAGGGGACTGCCAAGAGTGCAATGGATTGAAGAGAACTCTGAGAGGAAGGGAAGGGGTAATGAAGGCGATTTTTTCCTTCATATGTTTTTGAGACAACTATTTAGTAAAGAAAGAGTGTAACATTCTCCCGGACAAAGGTGAAACCTACTCCCTTGTTTGCAATCTATGTCATCATTCCATATCTGCTATGATTGTGATGAGCCTACATTATTGGCCATTTAGACATTCTAAAATATATGGCTTGCTCACGGTCTTAAACGTTAAAGAAGATTAGTGAAAGCATGTTTTGGGGGTTTATTGTATATTGTGTGTGTGTGCGATGAATCTTTAGTTATATTGTTAGACCATAGTGAAGTTGAAAGCTGTAGCCTTGTCAAGGATGGTAAATACTTGGCTTGTAATTTACAATAACAAATGTTTATGTTTGTATACATGTAAATATACTGTATGATCTATTCTTTTCTTAACATTTGTTCAACTCTCTGTGTGGTTGTGCCTGTCAGAAACCCTTCCAGGGGCAGAGAACTTCTGCTTCTGTCTGGTCACCCTGCTCTCAGATGTGGCTCAACAGGATGAGGCCTTGAGGCCGCAGGTTAGTCATCACACATGTGTGTGTGTGTGTGTGTGTGTGTACACACTATATGTTTGCTTGTTTGTAAACATGTGTTTGTGCTTAATGAGACCTGTGCTTATACTGCGTGAATTAAAGTGATTTTGTTCTTTCTGCGACTGAATGATAATGAAGGTGATGATTATAAATTGATGGTGCCTATGGCATTGCTGATGTTAATACTGTGGATGTTTGTGTCTGTGTCTCTTGTGTATGTGTGTGTGTGTGTGTGTGTGTGTGTGGGTGCAGATTTTGGAGGCAGTGATGAACCTCATGCAGGTGCTGTTGGAGGCATGCCAGAACCCAGAGGATCAGGAGAAAGGTGCGCGAACACACACACACACACACACACAGCAAACCTCTGAACTGTAGAGATGCTCATACTTTTGCAATACAATGATGCAACTCAATCATTAGGAAACACATCTAACCATGGCACCCCATATCTCTAAGTGAAAAAGCGCAAACATTTAGCACACAATTTAGCATCTGATTATAAATTTCAGCTGCATTGGAAAAAAAAATTCCCCTCCGTCTGCTCTTTCAGAGAACCTGTGCAGGTACACAGTGCCCTCCCTGCTGGGGGTGGTGCGGGCGTTCGGTCGCTACAGCAACACGGAGGAGCCTCTGCTGTCCAAGCTGTTCCCGAGGGGATGCCCGCAGCCGCTGCTGGTGGGCGAGGACTTGGAGGCGGCACGCCGACGCTCCTTCCACGACTTCCGCTCCATCCTGCCCAGCTCGCTGCTCACCGCCTGCCAGAGCGACACCATGCGCCGCAAGGCCAGCGGCAGCTCCAGCGTCTCGCAGCAGGTGAGGAGTGTGGCTGCAGTGCTGTCGTCCACCACCAGGGGGAGACATGTCCCCAGCACTGTCGCATAGAGTAGAGAGAACTGAAGCGCCTTTGAGGGGCCCACCTGAGGAGATACCCTTTGATCAAGGGCTGGGGGTTTCTCAGGGGGATGCTTCTTTATTCTCTTTGTCCACCTGGAAAATTTGTGAATTTTGCTTCAGTTATTGTTAACAACTGTTTACGTTTTGTTGTCTGGGGTGTACAATTGATCATATTTGGGATTTTCAATTGTGAATGTGTATGTGTATGTGGCCCCCTGAGGGGTACTGCGGCTGATCTCTCTGTGTGTGTGTGTGTGTGTGTGTGTGTGTGTGTGTGTGTGTGTGTGTGTGTGTGTGTGTGTGTGATTGCAGGCTAGTCCAGAGCGCGGCCCTCTGCCCCCCAGCTCCCCTGCTGACCCCTCGGCTCAGTACTTTGAAGGTGAGCATGAGCCCAACACACTCATTATACCGTACAGCCACACACTATACAGCACACTCTCAGCACTGACCGCTAGTCTATGGCAGATGCCACATACTGTATTCAACACACTTAGCACACTCTCAGCACTGACCGCTAGTCTATGGCAGATGCCACATATTCAACACACTTAGCACACTCTCAGCACTGACCGCTAGTCTATGGCAGATGCCACATATTCAACACACTTAGCAC
>JASCQY010000168.1:3611-22483 GCA_030264315.1 Sardinella tawilis
CCTTGGAAGAAGAAGAGGTGGGGTGGGGGGGGGGGGGGGGTTGTGGGTGGACCTGTAATCTTGCCCCCGCGGACAGACCTCTCACACTAATGAAACAAAGACACAAAGTGGCGGTTTGTAAAATGCTCCGCACATGACCGCCATTCTCCTTTTTAATACTCATTTCCTCGCCGCTCCACTTGACTCGACTCGACTCGACTCGGGGTAGAAGCTGTCGCGCTACAGCAAAGTGTAGGTTTACTTTCCTTTGTCATTGGTATGTGCATGAAAAAGCATGAAGGTGATATGAATTCTGAAGGCTTAAAAGCTCCTCCCATGAGCCATTTATAACATTTACATTCTAAAAAAATTATATATATATACAGTATATACAGTATAAGGGTCAAAAGATGTTCATGAGAAATCCAGTCCTACTCTGCACTGCAAGTAACAGTGAAACACGGAAAAAAAACAACAGCGCAGAAAAAAAAACTGGGCAGAAGTGAAGGAGGCGTTGAGAGGGAGAGCGAGAGCAAAGGCGAGGGCGAGGGCGAGATGGGGCTCGGAGGGGGCCTTCGCGGTTGCCAGCCTGTGCTGTTTGTCCCGAGGCCTTGAGAAAGCGCTCCACGCAGCTGCAAAGGCTTAAAGACATCAGCATAATCATAAACACTTTCTGTGTAAACTACAGTGGGCAAACATTCGAACCACACATCTAATGACAGCCATGACATCCAATATTACGGCCCGCGGTGAACGAGTTTCTGCTTGGGAGCATAACCTTAGCTGCCCCCCTTACACATGGACGAACCTAACAAGACTAACTATAGTTACAGCACAGTGGGGGGAAGTTCACCTGCATTTGTCTTCAACTCACTCCAGTTCCTCTGAGAACACACACACATACACACACACACACACACACACACACACACGCACACACACACACACAACAGGTGCACATGATAAACAGCTATCAGAAGACATCAAACCACCGTCGGGAAGCACAGTTCTTCAGCAGCTACTCTTCATGCTCTTTGTCATCCGTTCAGAGCAAAAGAAAAGTGTCAAGAGACAAATATGACTTGCAGCAGTAGAGAAATGCATCAGAAGATGCAGAATGCAAAAAAAGACGCGGCCAAAAAAAAAACAATCAAAAGTGAGTTATATTATGGCTTCCCTATTGCTCTCTAGCCGATGCCCTTCCAGTGTGCTCTCCTCCAGCGCGTCCTGCTCCAGTAACACAAACCATGTGTTGGCCCCTCGAAACCCTGTCCAGCCAGCCTCCCAGTCAGCAGGCCCTGAGAGAGACGCTGTGCCATACAGTCATTTAGCTTGGACGCACCACCATTCATGAGCTTTTTAAAAAGGGACTGTGGATTACTTCAAAAAGAGTAACTGGATTGTGTAGGACAGAGGCCGAGGAGGGGGCATAGACACACACACACACACACACACACCATCTTTAAAAATCACCTCCGCTGACCACTATTGCTCCATGTTGTGCATGTTGTCCATGGCAGCATTTGAGTTTCCCCCCTTGAGGGAGTATTTAAGTTAATCCCATCCTAACCTACATTTTCAAAGCATCGCTTTTGCTTTTCAGAGAAATGACAAAATGACGAAACTCTCACCGTGGCACAGCAGCTCACTGCTAATTTACATGTGATTGCTGCGAGTGATACCTTGAATGTGAAACATCCTAAATAATTACCAGATGTGCCCTACTGGACAATCTATGCATTTTAGTGGAAAAGAAATTCTTGGCAGCGAGATCGATCTGACAGACCTACAAAAAGAAGGGAGTCTGTAAATTGTCAATGTATAACAATGCTATGTCAACTGAAATGAACTCAAATGTTTATGTATCCAATTTGCACAAAACACTTCTTTGTTTCGACTGGATTCAAACATTGGACGTGAACGCTACCGCAATCAGCAATTCCACATTTACAGTATGTGCGAGCGTTAGAATACGGCCAGTCCTTCCCCGCACCGTTAGCGCAAGCCTGCTCGAGCGGCCGTGGTGGAGAAGAGGACCAGAAGGCCGGGGCAGTCTGAGCCATGTCTGTGTCCCTGGCCCACATGCTGCTGAAGCGCGGAGCAGAGCAACGCGGAGCAGACGGGAAGAGAGCTGGAGGCGCTCGCACAAGTGCATAAACTTCTGGAAAGCTCTGGGACAGAGTGGCCACCCAGCGGTGATCAAAGCGGCCCAGGGCTCGCTGGCACGCTCTTTAGAGGACCCCCGCTGGTGCTCCCCGCGGCACCAACCAGAACCCTTCCTGCCTCAGACGGCTCCCTGCCATGTGAAAGCTGATCGGCCTGACAAGCAGGTCCCCGTCCCCCGTCCCCCCGTCCCCCGTCCCCCGTCCCCCCGTCTCTTGTCCCGCGCTGCTCCCCCCCACCTTTTTTTTTCTGCTGGTTTGCTGCTCGCTGGAAGGAGCCTAAATCACCTCCTTTGAAACAAGCTCCTCATCGACCCCGGTCATTAGAGGCAGCAGGAGACACACTGGCTGTGTGAGTGAGTGTGTGTCTGTGTGTGTGTGAGTGTGTGTGTGTGTGATTGAGTGAGGCTGAAGCCCACTCCAGGTTAACGTTGCATCTTGCAGCGCATGCACAATTTGGATGAGTGTGCATATATTCCACTTCACACACCCAGTGAATAGCCTGGTCTGGAAAGCGCTTCCCATCAAAACCACAAATAAACACAAAGGTTTAGGAGGAGGATGGGCGTCGAGATGGACGGAGACCAAAGCCGATGGTCAAATAAGGTCAGCTGCAGCCCTGGTTACGGCCGTTTGTCAATCAACGGAGCCTCCACCTCTCCAGAGCCGTGCCAATCTGTCAGGAGCCGGAGACGGCACACTCAGTGGGAGCGGACTGGAGCGGAGCGGGCAGCTGGCTTAGGGGATGGCTCCGCATTTAGGGGAGAGAGAGCATCGGGGGACAGGACGCATCCATCAGCGAGCGCTTCGACCTCCACGCCTGCCCCGACGCCCTGGTATTCCGCTGCGGTCAGACGCTAGAGTCGCCGAGAGAGAGAGAGAGAGAGAGAGAGAGAGAGAGAGAGAGAGAGAGAGAGAGAGAGAGAGAGAGAGACGGGAAACACAAAAATCCCCCAAAACCATCAACGGTCATGACTTTTGGGTGGTGCTGAGAAAAATGGACACCGAATGGTGCCAACAACCCATTATAAATTAGCAACCGAGCAAAAGTTTGGGCTTGCATCAGTGAGAGCGAGGATGTTATGCAACGTGCTGTCGAGAATCTGCTGCGGCCTCTGCAGAGAAGAGATAAATTTAAGCACCAAAAAACACGGCGGAGAGAAAGTGATCTGACAGAGACTCACTACTTGTGCTTTTTTTGTGGGCTACGGGCCTAGATCTCCCCACGTCTTTTTTACTTCAAAAAAAACGCAGACTTCTCTCCTATCTTCTTCCCAGCAGTGCAGCAATTGAACACAATCTTTCAAACACTACCATTTGCCGCACATAACCATGTTTGACCCAAGGCTATGGGCACATTTTTATTATTATGGGCTGCCCACATATTAGGCTGGAAAATGAATGGGCTGCTGCCCATAAAGCAAGAACAGGACTACCTACATGACAGCCAACAGGCTTATAAGCAGAAGCATAATAACAGCTACTGAGGAAGGTTACACTACCAAGCTATGCAGAAATAACAGCCCTCATGTTATACACTGTAGGTAAATACACCTCTTGAACTTAACTGAGAATATAAACCATTGCGTCTCCAATAAAGGAGAAAGAAAAGCATAGCTCAGGTGCCATATTTCATGAGACGCTAATTTGTTTATTTCACATGATCAAAGACGCAGGCTCTGCTAGCGCGGTGGGTGAGATAACAACGGCGTGACATCACCTGCAGCTGTTCTGATACCTGCTTCCTCTAGAGAAAGACTTCCTTTGCAAATATTGGAGCCTAAATGCTTCAATGCACTGGCAAGCCCACAAGAGTGTTGCCTGCAATCTTGTACCGGTCTGTCCAAGTAGGCTATATTTCAACCAGATGTTCTTGGAAGCACCGAGGAAGAATAGGGCAAAACGCTGCTTTTTCATGTCCGTCATACAATAAAGTTTCTGTTGTCAAAGTATACAACGCAAAGGCAGCTCTGCCAACCTATTCATTTGTTTTGTTACCCTGTGCTGGGCCTAGATTTGTTAGGTCTGAGGTCCAAGAGTGTCATTTAGGCAATAAGACTTGGCCTAGCCTCTAGTCTGACTCATGGTTTCTGCTCCGATACACAGGATCGTAATGTTTGTGTGTTCAGAACTGTTGCGGCAGACACGGCGTTGTCACAGCACCCACTTATTCATATTCTGCTTATTTGCCCCTTCATGCTAATCTACACGCAGCATTAGCACAGGCGTGGGAAAGGCAGCTCTCGTTGTCCTCCTCCACTAAGCAAGCTTCCCTTGCCATTGCCTACAGCATACTGTAGTCCACTGGAACATTGTCTATTAATTATATCTTCAAAACTAAGATGCTATTAACGGAATTCCTTGTATTTAATGAAAAAAAAAAATAAACACTGCACAAACGACAGGCACCATGTTCAACATGTCAAAGGCGCTTTTTTTCTTTCCCTCAGTTTGCTTTCATCATACACAGGCCCGGGTCACTAATTCACAGCCACGCTTTTGCTACTGTATGCAATCCTCACAGAGTGCTTGGAGGGCCATCAGTCCTGATTCCACACAATAATATTTAGACGCAGGCCGTGCAGTGGGTGGATCAGGTGTAGGGCCGCTAGTGGGAGCGGGTGATTGGTCACAGCTGTTGTCACGGAGACTGAAGATGTGAGGAACATCAGGACGGGGCCCCGTGCAAGACAGGACAGTAGACCAGGCCCTGCACTTGCTACAACTCCCCCGCACCACCACCACCCCGACACACATACACATACATACACACACATATACACATACACACACACACACACAGCACAGGGCTGTTTGGCTTGGCAGCACATCCCTCACCTCGGCCCCGTCTTCATGAGGTGAGGGGAGTCTGCCATCCCCCCACCCCCCCCCATTCAAGAGGAGATGCTGCACCTTCAAACTCCCACAGAAGAGTCTGGCCTCTTCCTCCAAAGAGGAGACGCTGCTCCCTGAAACTCCGACAGAAGCGCCTGACCTCAAGGAGACACTGTTCCCTCAAGCTCCTCGACAAGAGCCTGTTCTCCACCTCCTGAGAGGAGAAACTGCACCATCAAGCTCCCACACAAGAGTCTGCCCCCCCCCCCCCCTTGAGAGAAGACGCTGCTCCCTCGAGCTCCTTGTGTGAGTTCAGGCCATCAGTGACTCTCCGGGCCCTTCATGGGCCATTTCTTACGCGGCCGCATCAATCAACTGAAGACGTGCCGATGAGACTGAGCAATGATTGAGGAGTGGCCAGCGAGGGAAGTTTCATCCACAAACATTTCAGAAGCCTCCTTTTTTCCACCGCTTTGCTGGTAGACAACACATACACTCAAACTCACTTTTATAGGGAACTGCTCTTGATCACAATAGGGCCAAACTCAGGATTTCCTAAACAAACTTCCTCTGTTGGCAAAGCATCAGAGAGCTTCAAGTGAAATCAAGCCTCCTCTCTCTCTCTCTCTCTCTCTCTCTCTCTCTCTCTCTCTCTCTCTCTCTCTCTCTCTCTCTCCCAAGACAGCTAGGCCTATTTCTAAGAGACCACACATGATTTGGACATTCACGATGCATGCAGATACCCACATCCAACATGTTGAAAATCAACTCCTTGGAACAGGCAAGAAAAGAGAGATCAAGGTTTGTCCATCTCTATGGTAGGCCAAAGACTGCAGAGGAGTCACACCCAACCCACCACAGACAGCAGCATAACTCTTAGATGACAGATGACACATTCACATTAGCTATGAAAACAAAAATGTCACTATGACCTTTCTGAGGACTGACACATAGACAGATAGTGGAACGGTGGGAATCTCTGCAAAACCACTCATCCACACCCTTTTCCGAACCAAGATGGGACAACTGAACTGGGAAAACTGAACTGGGAAAGTGTGACACTGCATTCTGGGCACTTGCTGCTCTGTGGTTAAGCAAGTTTTACTAACACTGATGAACCGCATCCATCATTCACGGCAAGTGCTCATTTGGACTACAAAAGCCACAGCAAGTGATTTTTAAGAGGACTTCATTTTTCCCCGCATAAACCATAACACATCAGTTTGGCAGCATGTGTTCCATGTGTATCAAGAGCCACCAGTACCACCAGCTATCATCAAAGACCATGGAATATTGTGCAACACAGTATGTTACGACGGGACAAACGTCAATAGTTCCGGTCTGCATAAATTGGCACGTCACAATATAAACTTTTAACCAATCTTATGCATTCGCTTATGAGAGCTCGACTTTGGTCTGCATAAAGGGGGATTTTGTCCCCCTCCCCTTGCGAAAATAGAACACGGAATTGAACTGACGTTTGTTCCTCTCGCTCCGCTTCTACCCTCCCTGCTACAATGTTCTGCTACTGACCCAGATCTGTGTCACCATGAGAGCAGTGGGCAGCTCAGGTTTGCAACAGATTCACCATTGATAAGTACCAGATTGAGGCACGGACTGTGCGTGAGACACAGCCAGACTGGGTGAGTGTTGAGATGCTGAGCAAAGGGGACAATCCCAGAGCCTCCATCTTCTCCAAAAGGACAGCCCTCTAACCTCTGCTCGCAATTCGGCTGAAATAACAGCTCCCGTGGGTTAGCCTTAGTAGCGCCTTCACATTAAAAAAAAAACAAAAAACATTGAGAATAAAAGAGCAAATGTGTTATGAGGTAATGGGAATTATTCACAACAGGCACCCACCAAGGGAGCTGTTTATCTGCACTATTCCACCAAAGGGAGATTAATGCTTTTCTCTTTAACTCCCCATTCTCTGCTCCTTATGATACTGGACACACTGCACTCCCGAGACAATAGACTCCGTGATGATAAAGAGTTAAAGGTGCAGTCTATGAGTCTGGTCTCTTTTATGTCCAGTGCTGCAAGTAGTAGAGGCTGCATCTCAGAGGAGGCAGACTGACTGCAGCGGGATTATTACTGTCTGATCGCTGACTTGAAAGCGGCTCTGTTTGACACGCGTATCAGATCTACATGGGAGTGTTTACCACAATGTCAACATTATGATCACTCCCAGAGAATGACATCATTGTGATTGGTGAGTGAAGTCAGTGAGGGGGAAAAAGGAGGGATGAAGAGAGAGAGGGGGAGAGAGAGAGAGAGAGAGAGAGAGAGAGAGAAAGAGAGAGAGAGAGAGGAGGGGCGCCCTTGCACTCACCGAGATGTCTTTCTGCACCTTCTCGTAAGACAGGTGGAGTCCCCCGGCGCTTCCGCGGCCCCGACCCTGCTCAGCTGTCAGGTGGAAGGCGTAGCCGAGAGCCGCCTGGCCCTCGCCGGTCAGAGCCACCTGGAGGTCATCCACATACCGCTCCCTCGCCATCTCCATCTCCAGGGCCTCGCGGGACACCTCCTCCTCAGAGACTGGGCAAGGCACACACACACACACGCATTCAAACGCTGGACCAGCATCCGTGAGTGCATTCAGATGCAATTACATTGAACTGGACACCGACTGCATAAATGGCTGTGCTTGTGTGCAGTCTAAATCATGATAGAGGAGGAAAAAAATTGTATTAAATAAATAAAAGTAAGAATTATTTGTACTTAAAGTATGGCTCATCATACAAACTCTTGACTGAGCATTACTTCATCTGAAGCAATTCAACTACCATATAGGCATATGCAGCACATGGGCATGTCAAACGTGACAAACGCAGTATCAGATAAACTGCCATACTACGATGTGCAAGGACATCTCCACAGACCACAGGAATGATAGTTACACAAATCCAAGGAAAGAGCTTGTTGATCAAATATTTCCAAGAGACGGACTCTCTCCTTCCCTCACTCTAGTCATCAGATTTAGAGCCATCAGGGCTATTTAGAGACCTGGGCAAGCACACATGTTCAAGAAGTGTGTAAGGGCAGGTAAGGTACAAGGTATTAAGATACTTGGTAAGGTCAGATATGATTTTTCACCCTTGAAACACCTGTCTTATACCGTCTCCATTTTGAAGACCAGTACTGAGTCCATGACGTTACAGAAGAAGCAGTGATAAGGACACTGGCCAAAGGTGACTTGCTGCCTGGCTACTGGTCTTGGGAGAGAGCACATAACCCCAACCAGATGCATGTGCGTGTCTTTCCACAAGACAACAACCTGAAAAGTGAAACTATGACAGAAACAAATGGAGCTACAGGAAAACTGCCAAGTCTCATAATTCACCATATGGAACATTAGAGACTTGAACATGGTCACAGAGGCCACAGGCCAGAATAGAAATGGAGCTCTCTATAGATTTGAGCTAAGTGGCAGAGTAAATCCTTGAGTGACATCAAATTTAACCTCATACATTACATTATTAACTTTATGTTGACATTATAACATTAATATTAACATGGCAAAGAACCAACTAAATCTTTATTTAATTGGGATATCAGTACACAACGTATATGGATTTAGCATGTCAGTCTACTCTAAAACTTTCTGCAAACAATTGTTCCTTGTCAAATCATTCCATATCAAATCATAACAAAAGTTCCAAGGTCTGTAAAATATTTCTGTTCAAATCAAGTAACGGACAAATATTATGCAGAGGCATACAATGTGATTGACTAAGTGTATTTGCCTATAAATGTTCAACATTGATTCACACATTGCAGACCTGCACTAGAACATCATGCCTTGAGCTATTCCCAGACTTCCAGATTTATACCATTTCAGACCTACAGTATGAAAATGACAAAAATGCAAACACTTCCTTTCTCCATATTCTCCATATTCATAATTCATAATATTTTGAGGAGACCTACAATAATGGCACAACTTTAATAAACTACTGTATCAGATGACAAAAAAATAATGATTGATAACACTACATTAGTCTCAAATTGACCTTTTTACCCAGGCATTTCATATAATCATGAAATGAACACACAGTGATCTGTGTGCCAGTACCAGCATCAGCAGGGTCGTGACCCATCATCCTCCACAAGGGCTTCAGGCATCAGCCTGTGCCATCCTACCACTCACCCCCCACTTGAGGCCTGCCACGCTGATCACACTCAGTGCGCGTTAAGGCCAGTTCAAACCAAAGATTCGCAACAGTCCTAGACGGTTGCACAGAGGAGTTGCGGTGGTGTGAATCAAAAGTTGCAAGCAGTCGCAAGCCGTCACAAAAGATTCAACGTTGCAGCAAGTTGCTGGCTTTTAGAAGGTTGCAGGTTGTCTTGTCATGGATCTTTGGTTTGAACTGGCCTTTAGACGGACATACCCCAATACACGTCTGCCTTCCAGTGGATGTACTGCATGTAACAAGCAGTCAGCAGAGGACAGGCAGACATAAAGGACCATGGCCATTACCTTCTCCTGACCACGCATTGCTTCCGTCACACAGGAGAATGACGAAACCAGCTCCAAAGTCCTCTTTCCACTCCACCTTAAGGAAGAAAGTGCGCTCAGGCTCAGAGGCAACGGTGATCTGACGAAGACTGACTTCCATCACCATACGGAGCTGCAAAACAAAATCAAATCAGTAGACTAAACTTGTAAGGTGTAAATATTTGACAAAATTGTGTGGAAATAAATGACATAACCAAACAAAATGAATGAAATCACTGCTTTGCTCTCTGTGACAAGCATGGAATATCAAGTGGCCTGTCACTGGCGGCAGGTTAACATTCCCATGTTATCGGACTTATAATAAAAGAGACTGGTTGTCAGTCTCATCTGCAAACGGAGGACATTTTTACACTTCAAAGATTTCGCCCAGTACAACATAACTTTGTAACCCGATCCACCACAGTAGTACCATACCATTAGAATGACACGGGGCCTTTCAAGCTATTTAAATCATCAACACATCTGTTCCATCCAACATGGGCCCTCAGCACCCTGGCTGTCACCTGCTCTGAAGGCTAAACAGTGGAGGAAGAACTTGCTGACTTTCCAATGACACTGCGCTAGCCGGGCTAGCATAAATCACTGGCCAGCAGTCACTCTATGCTAAGATTGTGACAGCACACGTACGGGGGAGAGGAATTAAACCTTCACCTCTTTAAAACAGCGCAGCCATTCATTACGGCCTCTGCAACATCTGCACTGAAAGTATACATGTCCCTCTCAGTAATGATAGACGTTCCAGCAAACATGGGGGGGGGGGGGTCTGTTCGGACTGGGAGCACTTCAAAGACATCCATGACAGGAATTCTGGTCAGCTGCATACTATGGTCACAATGCAGGTATGAATGGGCTCTGCAGACTGCACAAGTTTAGACAGCATACAACTCCAAGACATAATTGGGACTTGCCTTACATAATGGATCATGAACCTTACTGACCAAGATTTCAGAACCACTAACCTGAACTCATCAAGCACACCTCAGTAGCACCTCAGCTGAAGTTTTCCAGCTTGGCCAAGGGCCCATTTGAAGGGGCCACTATCTCTGCTGAGGAGCCACACATCCATCATGCCCTGGAGACAATGCTTTGGCCCCGAGTGTGGGAGCAGAGCTGGCCACTATCAACACTCTGGCGTCAGGCAGGGCTGCTTGAGGAGCCTCAGTGAGAGCAGACAAGCGTGCAGCAGCTCACAGCCCACCACCACCAACTCCAATTCCACCACCCCCACAGCCACACACAGCAGAGGGGAAAGGGATCAGGGCTGAACAAACAACTTTCCCAATGGCCATGCCTGCTGGGGTCCTACTCACTTTCTAAACAGGGAACAAGTTAAGTCAGAGGCAGAGATAAAGACCTGAGAGCAGGATGGGAAGTGAGCGTGTGGGTCAAGTCTTTGGGTGCAGGCTACTCAAGTCGGACCTTGTGGCTGTGAAAACTGCACAGTGCATTAAAACAGCACACTGGATTCAGTGCAAACCATGGTGATCTCTAACATGCAATCAAACTTGAAAAGCTGACTCTGTAATGATTCACAGGATAATAAAATGCAGTCAGCGGACGTAGATAAGGCAAACATGATTTGTAAAAAAAAAAAAAAAAAAAAAAAACATTTTAATTATATAGGTTACGTAGGTAGACACCCCCCATGCCATACCCAAAAAACAGCTTGTTAACCGTCATCATTTCTTTAGGTTTTAAGTGACAATAGACAACACACCTGAGCCTGAGCACCTGAGCTTTGCGCAGAATTCCTCTTGGATTTAAGGATGCCATGCCTTAAACACTTACTGGCCATAAACGTTAGCCTAACCCAGAGTAAGACATTGGGAAATTTACCAATTTTATATGCATTCCATGCATCTCTTGACAGAAAACACAGGACGCTCTCTGTTAACTCAGTTCACTTTAACAATCAACCTATTGATACAACCAACTACCTTTCTGGCTGTTGAAATATAGCCTAAAATGTCGCTAACTGACCTATGCCGACATGTGGATACAAAGATTTGTTTTAGCGTTTACATTCACCTTTTAATGTTTATGACAACATTTTCCTGAACGCGTAGCCTAAATGAAAACTGGCTCGACAATGACTAAACACGCACACGGCGTGTCAACATGAAAGTCCCGTCGTCAACAAAGGCAAAGCACTCGAATTTGGGCATTGATCATCTTGGCGCTATCACCCCGACGTGGAAAAAGGCTTATGGCAGTAGAAAACGGACTTCCAATAGAATACATCCCCAAAGTTTTAATCATTTTGTATTTTACAACAGCAATATCCCTCCCCTGTCTTACCCACGAAAGAGGGGAAAGGCAAACGTCCCGGCTTCTGTAGCTGTTTTAAAAATGATCTTACGTCACTTCCAGTGTAATACAGGAAGTGTGAGGTGGCTGTCTGGTGTAGAGGCGAAATGGTAAGACAGCTGTTGTTGCAAACGTTAATGAAGCTTCTCATTTCTCTGTGTTGAAAAATGTATCACTTTATAAACGGAATCATAAACATACTCTACGCACACTGTTTTATCTTGTTCTGATGCTGTTTGAATATATCTGTCGAGCAAAACCCCATCATGCTTGTGCTGGCTAACTAACGTCAGCAGGCTAACCTTAATTGGGTTGAACTATCCTAACGCTAACTGTGTTAGCATGCAAAGTAGAATAGTTTGTGTTATTTCCCTAAAAGCGACTGCTACCGTTACATTGACAACTAGCTTTTAGTCACACTACGATACTGATGAACAAATTAATGCAACACGTCGAATGTTTAACTTCGAAGTAGTTACTTGTTTTGCAAGCTTAACTAAAGTGGTATCTCAAGGATGATTAATTGTAACGGGACTAGCCAGCACTAGGCTAAGCAGGAGTTAAAAGGTAGAGATGGATGATGTGGCATCAGAGTGAAAACTCTGTAAACTAACGTTAATCGGTGCATGTCTTGCTAATGTGGAAGGCTAAGACTCTCCCTGTTGTCCACTAATCACTGCAGGTAACGACGTTAACATTAAACTAAGTTAATGCAAGTTCCTTAATATAAGTTCCTGTCCTACCTTTCTGGAAAATGAAATTGTAACGTTATTATCATTCATGAAAAAAGGCTACTGCTGTGTTGATCCAGTGACTGATTCTTTTTAAAAACCTTCAAACGTAGTGTATTGTGTATAATGACAATAATCTAACAATGCTCTAATAATGTTCTTAATGCTTTTGTCACCCTGTTTTCCCCGCAGTCTGCCATTTTTAACTTCCAGAGCCTCCTTACGGTCATCCTGCTGCTCATTTGCACATGTGCATACATCCGTTCACTTGCGCCGAGTTTGCTAGACAAGAACAAGACTGGGTATGTATCATTCATGGTGACACACAGTAACGTCAATATCTAAAGAGGTAGGATAGAGAGGTGGTCACAGCTTATTAATTTAATTGCTACAAGATTATTCAGTCAGTTATTATGCTGTTTGGCGAGAGGTCTTGGGGAACATGTTTTTTTGTTGTTGTTGTTGTTTTTTTTTGCTGGAATGGATCTCTGTCCCCAGCACCCTCTCAGCCTTACAGCCCCCCTTTGGCAGACCCTGTTTATGTGAGGCTAAAGACAAGATGTTTGCCACATGTTTGGATGTCAGATGGCAGGGCCAGGAAATGAAGGGGATTATTATCAGCCAGTGCTCTGATCCTCATAAACAGATGCATTTTCCAAGACAAATTAGCCAGATAGATTTGACATTAAAGTAATAAAGTTAGCACCCCCCCCCCCCAAGTCTGTTTTGTTGTGCTTTCTTAGTGTTCACTTATCAGTTTAGCAGCAATTGGAATTGTTGTTGAGGACATGATGCTAGTGGAGTTAAGCAACATCTCCAGGTGTTGATTGGTCATAGGGATCCATTTCTATGTATTATCAAAATATTTTACTTACACCTCTTTTACAGTACTCTTGAATTGATTGGAACCGTTTTTTAAGTTGGTATGACTTTCAGCCCTTCAATATCTACAACACATTGACCAGTGGTACAAGAAGGAGTGTGCTGACGCTTGAGAATTTAGTAGTTTTTATTGAGGAGGTGGTTTTTTGCGAAGGGACATGCCTGATCAGAGAACACCCACACTGGCCTCCCAAAGGAAACCTCAGGTTATTGTCTGGGGGGCCACTTAGTCACTGCTGTTTGTTGTTTCTGTCAAAGGAGAATGCTTGAGCCCAGAGAAAGAATGCATCTCCTCCAGGGCCTGTCTTTACCTCCACCATCCCGCCTGTTGTAGTCATGTAGGCTTGTTTTGGCCCTCGAAGGCATATCAGTCGGTTAAACTCCCTCACCCCTGGTTCCTTCCAACACACACACACACACACACACACATTCACTTCCACATTGCTGTGCACACAGTGAGATGTGGGCATTCAAGAAAGGAAGAGCTAGTCTTAACTATTGTGTTTGAATTGAAGCAGGGGAAAGTCAAAATGTGAAATCGATTTTTACATGGTTCCTATTTAGGCGTGTTAAGGGTAGCCCAGGATGAGTTGCAGTTGGTCATTTTTGCAGTGACCATTTTGAAAACCTCTGTTTCTTGATTGCTGAAATGAAATCTCATCTAACCATGAGGGAATGTAATTTCATTAATTCTTAATCCCCTCCCTGTGTTGTTAATGGACTTTTGTGATGTTCTGTGCTTTGCTCAAGGGAAAGGAAATATAATTAAAAGTTTGAGCCCCTTAGTCAGTTCCCATCTGATAATGTCCCTGCTTTTTCAAATTCTAAAATTAAATGATGCTTGTCTCAGAAATCCTCCATCGCATGTCTTTGTGAAATACTGTATTTTCTTACAAGTTTGATTGCATGTTAGAGATCACTTCACAGATGCTCTGTAACAAATTAGCAATCACATGACCATCTATCGACACCTCAAAAAAAATACTGCATCAGTAGAAATGGTGTCATTCACATCTGATGCTGCTGTCTTTTTGGAAATGAACTGAAAAAAGTGATTATCCGCATAGGACAATAAATACTCGATCTATCTATCTTTTTAGTAATACGAGTCTCCCATTTTCTTTCCCTCTACAGGTTCCTGGGCATATTCTGGAAATGTGCAAGAATAGGTAAGCATGAGCCGCAGAGTCAGCAGAGAACGCAGTCCAGTTGTCCAATCACTGAGCGGCCTCTCTGAGCGTGCTTTCTGCTTTTCATTCCAGGTGAGAGGAAGAGTCCGTACGTGGCGGTCTGCTGTGTCATAATGGCCTTCACCATTTTATTCTCGGAGTAGCAAACGGACCGCACAAATGGGACTTTTGAACACGTGAGGGGGGAGGCTGGCGGCCGAACTGCACAGCCTCCCTCCCCCCCACCACCACAGCACGATGTGTGACTTATCAACATTTGGACTCAATTGTCTGCTCTGAGCTGGGCTCCCATTGAAGCACAGTAGTTCTGCACAGGGGAGTGCACTGAAGTACATCCTGTGCGTTACAAGCATTCGCCTTGCGGACCCGTTTTTTGTAAACACCATCGTTTTTTCTTTGTTGTTGCTCCCTGTGCGGTGTCCCATTGGTGTATCTTCATGTCACTACCATTATTTTGCCACTTTATCAAACCAGATGTCTTTGGGGGGGGGAGTAAAGGGACAATATTTGCGGACTTGTTGAGGACGTCAGTACATTAGAACTCCTAAGTAACAAAACAGGTGTGCATTTGTTTACAGATGTGCTCTCCTTCTTACCAAAATGATGCTCATGTGATTTCAAATCGTAACACGACCAAGTTTATTCAGTGATATCATGATGGAGGGGATCAGAATACAGGTTGGGTTTTTTTTGTGACAATGTTTTGTTTTGTCTTCATTAAAACAGATGGTTAATTGAACCAAGACAGCCTGTCATGTCAATAAAAACATATTTGTTGTATTTTTCTGAGTGTGTTTTTCTAAATGATGGGGAAAGATGTCTAAATCCTAATGAAATCCTTCAGTCTTACTTGAGTCGCCATGTGTCAATATGGCCTTCCAAAGATGACCTGGTGGTAGAAGTCACTTGAGGTTAGACAGTGCTTCTGTATTTCCAAGAATCCCTATTCTGGTTGACTAAAGAGAAAATGTTTACTTTGAGGGCCCTGCAAGTTTTTTTTTTCTTGTCTTTAATGTTATCCTTGTTTCTTCTCTGTTCCATGACCATTCAATAAATCTCTGACAATCCTGACCTTATAGACAAATGTAAGTAGCTTACAAAAGCAATTGAGTTTACAACTTGAGAAAATAATTTACGCCAGTCACATGGCTTACCACAGAATCACTGTGTTCTGGCACAGAGGGCTGTATTTAAATTGGCATATGTGTATTGTCCCGGGTGTTGCCAATCCCAAAGCAATGGGCGAATAGACAAGTTGTTTATGGACCATGTGACAAGGTGGCATACAGAACATAATAGCTTGTCATCAGTCAAATTATAGCGTTCCATTTTGATACAGAATATAATGGAGATAAGTGTGTCTTGGTGGTTAAGAACTTGGAATATAGAAGAGCTTTCCTTGTCTTGTAGGAAAGCTTGTGAACTGTTCCGAGAGTGTTTTGTAAAAAGGGTCATGAATCTGTCATTCCCTGTGCACACATTGCAGACACTGCTGAGGGCCAGATTTGTTTTAACTGGAAGTGCTTGACCTGCACTGGCCAGAGAATCACTCAACATCAAGTGGTGCAATAGACTAATAGAGAAATATGTAAATAACTGTTTGGAAGTCTACTAGAATAGGAAAATAGAATCCAGAGACTGGGCCAAAGTACTTGAACCCTATGCCTCTGTAGAACTGTTGAAGAAACTTCTCATTCACAACTTTGATAATGATTTTACATGTCCTTTCATTCAGTTATTGCTTGTTTATCCATCATGACATCATCATTAGTTAATTTATATTCATTTCATTTTACAGCAAAAAATAATATTCTATAATCTATTGCCAGTATGTTGGGATGGTGTGTTACTGTATTGTGATCCTGTATATAGCACCACTGCAGGGTGCACTGCAGACCTCACAATCAGAGTTCACAATCAGATCACCTTTAGCTCTTTCCTCGGCTCATTCATCTGAGACTGCAAGATAGCCAGCCATCCGTTCATTCATTAATGAATGAAATCACAGCCAATGACACACACATCAGGCTACTGTGTGTGTGTGTGTGTGTGTGTGTGTGTGTGATTGTTTTGTGTTTTCTGGGGACATTCATAAGAGTAGCTGGCTCAGCACAATCCATCATGACTCTAATTAGGCCCTCATGTTCATTACCTTTACAGAGAGGAGATGTCAGACCTCCTTCAAATAGCAACGCACACAGCAGATTATTTACAGAGCATTCACTCTCCAGACCAGCACACAAAGATCCTAATGACCTGAAGAACAAACACACAGTTTACAAGCTACATTGAAACATTCCACATTATGGAGCCATAATTCCTTCAACATATGTAGAATTGTGGAGATCAAAGGTGAATTTTTGTCCCCATAGTGAGTTGCACAGAGTGGATGTTGCTGATGTTGATACTTAAGCTAATGATGCTTTAGCTTGTTTCTATCATATTTGTCCAGTCATTTGTGTTTAGCCTACCTAAAATAAATAAATACTGTACACCTAAATATAAAGAGAAACTTACTGTATTTACTGATCATTCTTCTATGACATACTGTAGAATTTGAAATGACTCGACAAGTTGGCGCCTGTCAGAGTGAATGGTTTTGGTTGAAGTGTGGGCCAATTCAGTGACCCTGGTACATGTTACTTTTATTTTCTTTCTTTTTTTTCGGGTACATGTTACTGGCATGACATGCATAGTATGAATGACAGACAAATGAGGTTCAAATGAGCAGTTCAATGAAAGCTGATTAATCAGACGGGTAATCCTGTGCTTACATGCATCACTGCGGTGTGTGTCGGAGCAGTCTGTGGCAATGTTCTCCGCCTAGTAGCGGATGGTGGTTTGGACCTCGAGGACTCCAACAGTATGTGGCGTCAGCTGCGGTCTGTTTTTCGACTTCTCCTCTTTACTTACACAACATTATTGGATTAGTTCCCAGTCCTCTCCATTTCTGTATCTCTCCTCCTCAGGACCTTTGGAAAAGCACTGGACCAATTTATGTACACGAGATCACATGACCTGGAAATAACTACCTAGCACCTTGTCCCAACCTCCACTTTTTTTATAAGGAAATGAAACGTTTGACTGAGGGTCAGCTTGTAACCTAATCCACACAGACACAGAAACAGGAGATGGTGCGTGTGCTCAGGGCCAAGATTAACACCCTCTGCCACCAAGTATTTCATGAGAGCTCCTCTTGTAAAATGTACTTGCTCTAATAGAGGCCTCGTGTTTGGCCAAGGCCTCGGCTGAAGCAGCAATCTATCCACGTTCAGATGTGTGCGTGTGCTGAAGGAGACTACAAACACAGGGAGAGGAGGGAGAGGAGGTCTGTGGTAAAGTTAATGTCTTCTCTGGAGTTTCCTTTTTTTCAAAAACACGGTAGACTACGTCAGGTCTTGGAAATTGGGATATACATTTTCACAATGCAATTCCCAGTGTATGGCTTCTTTTAACGAATTGTCTAATATCCTCTGGATCACTTAACCTAAAAGACAATGCCGCAAGCAAATCATTTATAGAAAAGTTCCTAAAGGTGAACTGAGCAGGCCCTGAAAATATACAGTACAGTATGTCAGTTTATTTTCATTCACTTTTACGAATTGTTCTATTTTCCATCACAATGTCATACATTGATTTAATTATTTCACCGAGGAGGGCAACCTAATTTGCATGGCTTTACTTCCAGATGAAATCTTCCACCAGAATATACAGTATGCTCACCCACTGAGAAGAAGCAAAAGTCATTTTCTCAAATGGCCTCAGGAATGTCACCACTATCTATCACTGAGAGATCACCTAAAAAGACCCCAGAAATTCATCACCCACAGGTCCACACAGTTGGCACCTTCAAGCCAATTTGTGCGGTGGGGGGGTAGCTGCCTGGTACAAAGGCAACTATCAGCGCACAAGAGCTTGTCGGGGATTGCAATGCCCCCTTGTTGGACTTAATGGAAAACAGGAGAAGTGACAAAGCGAATTGTGCTGAATGGATCCTCTGTCCTTTTGTTATGTAACCTCCCTCCCTCCACGCCACCCCCTGCAGATGAGATGTGTTTTGGAATCACATCATAAATATTGTCCATCTGAGCTGCCAGGGTCAGCTGTCTTTAGTCTCACTCTCCCAAGGGGGAATAGTTTGCATCTCTGTGGACGGCCAAGCAAGCCAGCAAGCAAGCAAGTAAGCAGGCACCCTCGCCTCGACGGGCACTGGATGTCAACTCCCTCATGCTGACTTGGCACACTCTCGGACTGGGGGGGGGGGGGGGGG
>JASCQY010000168.1:25001-38020 GCA_030264315.1 Sardinella tawilis
GTGTGGATGAGTGGATGTGGATGACAGGTTCTCACATATCTCAAGACATTGAAACATATGAATCATTTTCTTCTAATCGCTTATGATCATGGCTTGCTTTCATTACTGTAATCTGCGTTAGGTATGAATCTAATGTCTACTGGAAAAAACTGGAAAAAAGTTTGTCACTCTCCCCAAACAAACTGTACATGCTTGAAGCACAGCTTGACACAGCTGCCATTAGTTAACATCAAGAGCAGATATTGGCAATCCGTGTCTCAGAATGAAATGATTCCCATTCCATTAGATCACAGCCTCTCACGTCATCCCTACACACGTCTCTCTCTCTCTCGCACAAATAAACTCCTGGATGTTTGTTTAAAGCCACAATGCAGTAGAGCTCGTCATATTAGCAGCTTTTGCTTCTCTTGCCTCTGATGCTTTCAATCAGTCATTTTCACACAGTGAAGGTTACAGGCAAATTTTGTGATCAAGTCAGTGTGGCCAACCTGCCTATTTACTGCTTTTCCAATGCCAGAAATCCCAGGCACCAATGAGAAGCGAGCTTTCACTCCAGGGTGAAGGTGGCGGGCTTAACAAGTTTACATTAGATTCAGCCTCTCAGAAGGCAGTTAGTATAGCCCACGCGAGATTTGCCAGACTAAGCTCATATGATTTTTTGTCGTGAAAGCCAGGCTAGGTCACAGGTCCTACATCAGTGCACTGGCAGAGGTGAAAGTTGCGCAGCAAATATATTTGTAATACTCAAAAAGTCTAGTCCAGGATGTTGTTAAAGGAGAAGTTTGGTGTAAATCAATCCATAGCCCTGTTGTTAGAGATCACTACATGCTGTCTACAGGAAAAAAGAACCAGAACATTTGATGCGCAGAGTAACAAACAAATACTTATTGTTAACTGAATGGGGCATAGCGAAATGAAACAGAAAGTAAGTCACTATGCCCAATTTACTTAGTGTTAGTTACCGGTTCACCATTCGGCCTATGTTGCATCAATTTTTTTTTTGTTCTTTTTCCTATAGACAGCATTCGGTGACCTTGAACAACAGGGCTTTGGATTGATTCAAACTGAACTGCTCCTTTAAAGGTGGAAAAAGGCTAGGCTACTATTAGGGCCAAAGGCACGTACAGCAAGGGATCACTTGCACTAAAGCGCCTCATAGAACATTCTGGAAAGGAAATGGGTATTGGGTTCCAAATGGGGAGATCTACACTATATGCTCTAACACAAACATGCACTTTTGACCCCTTCTCCATTCAGATGGCCTTTCAGTAGATGGTAATTGTCTATATTTTGACATCCCTAGAGGACCACATTTGTTCCCTCTGCAGTACTTTAAACCAGGATCGGAGCCAGAGCCTGATTGTAATGACCTACAGAGTGAGAGTCATATTTTCAAAACCTTGAGGTGTATGAAATGTTTTGCCGGCGTCGCGGGTGTCCGTGTGAGCTGTGAGCTCTACCTGCAGCACGCTGCCTACTGACTCTCCCCATCGCACTTGGTGAATTGAATTGAATCCTGTGTCAACTTCACTGGCTGCTAATTTGGTCCATATGCCAAACCCAAGGGGGTGATTTTAACAGGTCCAGCATGAGATTTGCTCTCCCACTCTCACCAAGCTGTTGCTTTGTAGAAGAGAGGGTGTGTGTGTGTGTGTGTGTGTCTGTGCATGGGGGTAGGGAGGGCGCTGGGCAATGTGGGAATAATTGCTATGGCATTATACCCATGCCCCCATCCCAGCAAACTAACAGTTATCAAGCAGGATGTTCAGCAAACATCAGTAAAAAAAAACATCATGAAGACAAGAAATTATAGAGGAAATAGCAGATGATGTGTCAGTTCTAGAGTAAATCAACAACAAGCTATTTGATTCAGAAAGACCACTTGTTGACAAAACTATTGATTAGTCACTCATCGTCACAAGTTTCTTGTGCTAACAGTGGCCTTAAAAACAGAGTTAATATAGCCAAGACTGTCATGTGCTATTAGCCTAGTCTTGTATCCTGGCACACCTCTGCGCAGCTCTGGTAGAAAAACTGGCACTGGATCCTACTGAGGTTCTTAACAAGAACCGTATGGTGGACCACAAGTGTCAAAGACAAAAAGGCAAACAGAAAGTAAAACTGGCACTCATCGTAGGACATTCAGGCTCTTACATCATCAGTGACGTTGAGCCTGTTTCGGGTTCCCTGGGGGGTCTTTTCTTTCCTCCGAAATTTACAGACGTGGTTGTGGCCTGCTACAGTTTCACATAATCGTCAGGATTTTATGGCACGTGTTGCGCCTTGGTATGCAACTGATAGAGCTAACAATGGAAGCTTATGTCTCCTTGGGTGGAAAGGTGATATTTGAGACCCAGTCTCACTATGCTACCTGACCTTATTCCTCTTTTTTAAACACAAGGGTTAACCAATAGGTCAAACCATGCAATTTGTGGTTGTATTCAAGCTAAGGCCAAAACCAAGTCTAGTCAAGATGAAACCAATAGAAAATGATCTATTTTGACTCATGCCTAGTAGCTTACACGTTTAATCGTATACACACATTTTGTCAAATGATAGTAAGACATTAGCAGTTTTGTGCCGTGACGGTGGAAGGAGACTGAGTGTGTAAACTGAGACTGCTGGCCATGGCCTGGTTTGTGAGGCCATCTACTGGTTCATTTGCCCCCAGTCATGTTGGCCTCAGCAGATCCTGTCCAACGCTTTTCTGGAGTTAGTTTGTGCAAGAAAAAGTGAAGAGAGAGAGTTTGATTTGTGTGTGTGTGTGTGTGTGTGTGTGTGTGAGAGAGAGAGTGTGTGTGTGTGAGAGAGAGAGGGAGAGAGAGAGAGAGAGAGAAAGAAAGATGAGGGGTTGTGGGAGTCCCATGATTGAAATGCTTTCATTTTGATTTCTCTTAATCACACTCTTGGAAAGTGGAGCGACTTTGTTGATGGCAACAGCTGAGCACTCATATTGCTCTCATACAGATTATTGAAAGGAAATACAGTAAATTCTTCAACCATTTCCTGAATTATTCTCATATGGCATAAAAATGGGAATGAATTACTGATGATCAGGTTAGGGGATGCCTGCTTGCAGATCAGACATCTACTGATCTACTATGAGCTGCAGCTACTGCGACTTCTGGAGGAGATCCATCCTTTTCACAGCACGCTAATCAAAAACATGACAATGGATATCACGTACTTTACAATGGACGTGATGTGATAGCAACCTTTTAATCTTTTACGGATGTCAGCCCTTTCGGTACATGCTTACTTTAATTTGAAACTCAATCTGTGTTATGTGTGTAAATATGATGACTGATTGAAATACCAACCAGATTGCCAAAGCATGGGAGAGATGTGATCCATCTTTATTGGCTTTGCAGTGTAACCAAACCTGTAATATTTATGAAAACATTACACAAGGTCAGGCCCACAGTCCAAATGCTAGACAAACACTTGGTCAGTACATGCAGGGTGGGTCATCCTTCCCTGGTGGTCTGTTTTTCTATACTACACGACGTATAGCTAGGCTATATGTCAGGTCAACGTATAGGACGGTGTAGATAATAGGAAAATGTTTCTTTAATAGAAGTCTCTATGTAGGTCAAATGTACATGCTCTGTGGAGAACACTGTTGTGAGAACCACTGCAGTTGCTTGACATCTTTGTTGACAAATAACATGCACAGCACTCCTGTTATTTAAAAGAAATAAATAAAATGAAAAAAAAAATGTTTGGAATTAAACCAAGCCCTGGAGTGCTCCTCCTATTTATTCGAAGCTATAGCAGACTGCTTTTAAAAGGACAAAACACCACAGCCAGGCAGCCCACCCCCTACCAAAAAGCGTTTTGTTCAATGTTCACGAGTAGCTTGAGAAAGACCCATATGTTTTCAATTGCTGCTTCTTGTACGTTGGCATTAAATAAACTCTGCAAACAATGCTTCCTTTTAAAAGTTGCAACACGAAAAAAAAAAAACGTCTGATTGAACTGAAAATGAGTAATCTGCCTTTGTCAAAACTCCCCGAGGACATGTATATTTGCATGTGCATGCGCCTGTGAAGACTGTGGGAAATACAGTCCAGAACAAGCTGCATGAGAGCAGTGTCATTTTCAACATGAGACACACACACTTTTTTCTCTGCATGTGTGTGTGTGTGATTGAGAGAGTGTGTGTGTGTGTGTGTGTGTGAGAGAGAGAGAGAGAGAGAGTCAGCTAGGATTTCATTTCTTAAATGTTTTGTTCTGTTTGGTTTGCCCTTTTTCAATACTCATGAAGGCATGTCATGTTTCAAGGTTGGAAGTATTCTGAAAGGTGCCTATGGCAAGATACATAATTGCTTATGCAAATGGACCATTTCTGCCGTATTTTTTTCCCTTTCACCTGAACTACCTGGGTAACTTCAAAAAGCTCCTATCTTGCCTCATTTCTCTTGCCATGAGTTATTCCACAAAAAACGTCCCCTATTGTCTCTCAGTCGATCAGACATCATCTGTGACATGAATCAGTTTGTGCATCCTGACACCCAAGAGTAAGCAATAAAAATCCACTGGCCCTGACAGCGTAGGCAGCCACCCGCAGCCACCAGACAGGTAGCAGACCAAAAGCTCCTGTTGCCACCCTGTCTCTGACATCTAATCCACAGCCATTTCAGTGTCAGCACAGTCCACACACACATACACACACACACACACACACACACACACACACACACACTGTACAAAAGCCAGTTGGGGTGGTTAAATAAAAAAAATGTTATCAGCTTCTTAGAATAGTATGTGAATTATTTCTGGGATTTATTCTTAAAAAGGCAAAACTAGTGAGCAAGGTTCATCGACAGTAAAAGATGTGCTGGGCTGCACAGAATGGACATTCTAGACTCTTTGTTGCTGCTCAAGATGCTGCTGCTCTTATCACCATGACGACTTTACATGGAATATTTATTTACAATTACGGCAAGATTCCATTCCAGAATGCGAAAAGTAGAATTTTCAATAAACTCCAAGATTTCCTCAGTCTATTTGAGACTGCAAGGCGAACAGGTGGAAAACATGAAGCTCTGCGAACTATTCAGCTGCTGTCTACCAGTCGGGAGAAGGAGGTGCCGCAACAAGAGGATGGACATCAGCAAGAAGAAGAAGAAGAAGGAGGCGAAGCGCCTCAAGAAGGAGGTGGCGGACAGGAGGAGCAAAGAGGAGCTGCAGATGATCATCTCCAAGGCTTACAGCCTGGAGTCTCCGCACGAAGGGAAGGAGGGGACTGCGGAGAGAGTGAATGGAGGAGAGGCAGTCGTGGCCATCATCGTCGTCCACAGCAAGAGCCCATCCTCAATGCTTGGTGCTGGAGATGGGGCTCAAGAGCTCAGCAGAGAGGACTATGGTAAGTTTCAGATGGTTTCAGATGGTTGAAATTGTTGTTGATGGTTGCTGTCAGATTTATTAATTTGAGTCATCATCTAAACTCCACAGACCCAACCAAGTCTTCTGCTGACCAAGGGACCCCACAGCTGGACGAAGTGAGTGGCAGCAGCTCATCCCCAGCGCTAGGTGGTGTTGATGGAGTTCAGGAGGCCATCAAAGAGGACTGCAGTAAGTATCCCATTTTCAAATGGTTGAACAGAACTAAAAATGGAAACCTACAGTATATTTTAATGTTGTTAACCATTAACCATTTGTTGTTTAACCATCTCTCTCCATAGACCCTGTCAAGTCATCTATCGCCCAAGAGGCACAGCTGAGCAAGGATGACAGCAGGAGCAGGAGCCCATCCACACCACTTGGTGATGTTAATGAGGCTCAGAAGCTCCACAATGAGGTCTGCAGTAAGTATAACATTTCAGATGGTTCAAACAAGTTGTAATGGACACCTATATTTTTATGTTATTGTAGACTTGTTTCTCATCGTAATTGGAATCATTTCTCTTCTCTCTACAGAGTCATCTGCTGACCCAGGGAGTCCTCAGGTGGACGACGGGGTTGGTAAGACCATAGCCCCACTCCAGGGTGGAGGCGATGTGAGGGCCATGCCTCGTCTGAAGCTGGACCACAGCAGGTTTCAGCCCAATGTGTGCAGGGAGGGGAAGCCCACTCCAAAGGCCTGGTGCGAGCCGCACGGATGGAACACCGCAGGAGAGAGACGTCACGGAGCAGGAAAGGAGGAGAGTCCTGCTCGGATTTTTTGAGAGGAGAGGCATCAGCGTCTCATCCACGCTGGTCCCCCTGAAGATAGTGAAGGAGAAGAGCGCACCAGAATCAGCTACACCATCCTCTGTGTGGCGCCCACCCTCAACCCCTCAAGAGAGGGATGTGATGGAGGAGGAGAGGAGGAAACTCCTCCATGGATTTTTTAAGAGAAGGGGCCTTAAAGCCAAGCAGATCTCAAAGGGAACGGAGTAATTCGACTGACTGATTAAATCATCACATTTACATACCCTGCCTGCACAACATACTGAGAGTTGTATTAGTAATAAATGTATTTTATTTCATGTAGAGGGCATTGTGGTGTTCCTGTTTTATCATATTACATCCTAGTTTGGGGACTGTGCCCAGCAGTCAAATACTGTACAGTGCACTGGGAAAGTTGAGCACAAAGAGTGCCTCCAGCTGAATCACTGTGGGTGTTTCCTATACTATGACAAAAATGATGTCATTCATATAAGGGTTTGACCTTTGACTCCTTGGCAGTCCACATTCTGGACAGTTCACACTAAGGCTTATTCTTGCTCTAAGCACACCTTGAATAGTAAGCTCATACCTGTACTTCGCACCTGTAGCTGAAAATGTCAGTGCACATGAAATGAACAAATTCATACTGAGAAATCCCTTCATTCATAACTGTTGCAGCTTTATCCTTCTATTATTTGCCATCTATCAAAGTATATAATCACACATATTTATTGTTGCAAAAATTGAAATCTACTTGGTGTTCCTCAGCCCAAAAGAAAATCTGCTTCTTATGCTGACTGAGTTACCTCTTTCCTTTCTGATATAGCCTATCAATTGTACTTGAGATCTGACATGACCTGTGCTCTAACTGTGGATCTGGAATACAAAAGACAAACCAGGCCTCGCCCTAAGGAGAACTCCCTCTAGACTTGTAGGAGACTGGTTTAGGCTTAGGCTCAGGCTCTTGGGCCAATGTGCATGATCTGAATTAGACTCCCTGTTGATGCACATGGGAGACGGATCTCTGTGGGTGCTGTCGGATAGAAGAGCACGGTAATGTTGTGAGAGAGGACGAGTGGAAAATCAAAGGCAGATGGCTGAAGTCGGACGAGGCCGCAGGCTTACGTCTCCACAGATATGATGGGAGCACTGGCAGCAAAATGAAGCAACAACAGAGACAGGACTTTGGAAGGATGAGAGTTTCAGAGTTTGCGTCCATCTCCTGTCTAATCCCACAGACAAGGCAAAACAAGAGACCCAATCTGACCTGCTTTAAAGAATGCTGGAAGTCGGGGGATGCACGACCCCCTGTTTGCCTGCCACGGCCAGAACAAACACTGTCGGGCAACAGCAAACAACCTGGTTTGAATTACAGTTCAATCTGACAGTCCAAAATCAACAGCAATTCTTTAATCAATTAAAACATTTTTATGTTGTTGGTCGGGTAGTTCCAACATCAACATATTCCTCCAACACTGACCTGTTCCCATCTAGTGGTGAATGTCAAAATCAGCTACAAGCTAAACATGCTTGTAAGGGAGCCCTTTTGCCAACAGATGTCAGTAGTGCTTTTTGTCATTTTCTACATGTCCCCGATTCAACTGCGATTTGATGCACCCCGGCACGACTGAAAACCAATCCCATTGTCTTTGAATAACAGGAAATCCTTTCCGGCATTGGTGTAAGAACAGTGTCTAATTATGAAAGAGATTTAATTGTGCCAAATAATGAGGTTTATTTCTAGCATTAGCGTGCATGGCTTTACTGTGCTTCAACCCTTTCCTTTCCTGTCCAATAGCAACGCTGTCTGGTTCTTGGTTCCCTTTCTGTCTCAAAATATCCTCCTTTGCAGGACATGTGCAGGACATGTGCAGGACATGTGCAGGTGTTGCCTAGGATGCAAAGCTGTCACATTTAAGCCCCATCCACCCAAACAGCAGCCTGTCCAATAAGTCCAACGGCGCTGGCTAACAGCCTGACCCCCTTCCTGATACAGATCTGTCCTCAGGAGAGAGGCCTGACCCATTTTTAGTCTTGCTGAGTGAGGCCTTTGCCTGTTGGCACGCTCCCTCCCTCCCCCAACCAACCAACCAACCTACCAACAAACCAACCAACCAACAACCAAACACAGCACAAATACATGCTCTCATTCCCAACGACCAGCGGACATAGTGCACTGCAGGGAACATTCCAGAACAAGAGTTAGCAGATGCTCGCGACTAGCTTTTCAAGCTTTATCAGTACACTTTTTTTAAACAATGGAAATGGAATATTTTTATATATGTTTTGGGTGGGCTGATTTAAAAATATGTATCAATGAGGTAAGAAATAGTCGGGGAAAAAAAAGAAATATTTACCACAAACACGTCAGGAGCCTTGTGGTCGGCCAGAATCACAATCCAAAACCCCCGTCCCCTCACCTCCTCCTCCTCCTCCTCTAGTTTGGTCTGGTCTAGGCATGAGGTCATACTGAGATGAATCTATTCTTACATAAACCACTGTGAAAGGGACTCTGGAGCTGCTCCACACAGTCCAAATGGCCACTGGCCTTGGCTCAGGAGGCCACTAGTCTTTGAGAATAGTGAGTTCCTTTTCATCCAATTTTGCATTGTGAACGAGGCTTTGTTAAGGACTGGGTCTGTTCAGTTTCAGTGATTCTTGGCCCATGACCGGCATTAGTTAAATGGAAAAAAAAATAGCTGACACCACCTCTACCCTTGAACTGTTTATTCCAGTAAGAGTAACAGTTTATACAGTGCAGTGGGTTCAAACACCACAGTCCCACCCCACAATCCCACACAATCACAGCATAAGCCATGTTACTTACATTCACTGTCATTTCCCTTGTGTTGTTTATTTGTTCCCGTACACATAAACACATCATATTTACAGCATTTTCTTCCTCCGTTGCAGAATTCGGGTTCTAGCATGTTCTGCTCTGCCACTCCATTCCATTCCAGCTTCAAAATGGATGTTATTTATAGGCCGTCCTACACATTCATACTCCAGTCATAAACACTCAAGAACATCCCTCCATTATTGTCAACATCAAAAGCTAACCTTCCCACGAAAATAAATAAAAAATAAAAATCAAGTGAGTCACAGGCACCTACACATTAGATGCCAGCGCCCCCCCCCCCCCCTCAGACCAAACAACCCACCCGTAGATAAACAAAACAAACAAGGCGTGCAATAACACATTGTGCCTGCGCTTCTATTCAGCCAGAGCAGGGGCCTCTCTCATCTGTGTGTGTGTGTGTGTGTGTGTGTGTGTGTGTGTGTGTGTGTGCGTGTGTGTGTGTGGTGTGTCTGAGGGCTAATCTGAGCAGTCACTCACACTGACAGGAGAACAGTACCGTTGCCGCCGCTCTTGCTGTCCTCTGCCGCTGTGGTGGTGGTTGCTTCACACATGAAGTGCTTGTTCACTACGTTGCCGTAAAATGGGCTTCACCAAGAAACTGACGTTACGTTTCTTTTTTTCCCCGGAAAAATAGTGACGTCATTTGGAGCCCCGCTGATGTCATGTAATGGGCAAATAGGAGGAGCAACATTAATGGCCATACAGCGTGAAAGTGCGAGAGAGAGAGAGAGAGAGAGAGAGAGAGAGATAGAGAGAAAGAAAGAAAGAAAGAGAGAGAGGAATCAATATGTTAATGACTCTTTGAAGAACTGACAGTAATCTGCCTTTTTAAGTCAATGTCAAAAGCCTTAAAGTGCATCATGGTTAACCGCTGTGGCAAAAAGTCTGCATGCTGATGATGCGATCTCTAGCCATTTAAAGAGGAGTCTTCTTCGGTGTGTGTGAACAAAAAAAAAAAAAAAAAAACACGGACACATGCGACACAGCACGGAGGCAACATGTTCTTTGGGGGATGCAGGCAGACAGCATATGGCTGAGGCCTTCTTCACCACTGCCACATGTGGTGGCGGGAGTCGGGCCATCACAGATGGTGCGCACTGAGGCAGCCTGCTTCAGTCTGGGGCAGATGTTGGTGCTGATGCTGCTGCTGGTGCTGATGCTGATGCCGGTGGTGCTGATGCGGGCGGAGGTGGAGGCGGAGGTGGAGGCGGAGGCGGAGGCGTGCCCACTGCCAGGGCGTAGCTGAGAGGGACGTCCAGCCCCACCACGGGCCCCACCACACTCAGCCACGTCACAATGTAGTTCACTCCCCTGTGGAGGAAGAGGAAGAGGAAGAGGAGGAGGAGGAGGAGGAGGAGGAAGAGGAAGGAGTTTACACCTGAGGGTGAGAGTTGTTCTTCCTGATGGGGCGGAGACATATAGTGCTTGCTCGAGCCAAGCTGGAGGAGACGTCAGTGAAGAGCGTTTCCATTTATCTTTGACCAAAAAAAAAAAAAAAAAACTGTATGGCAGGCGCAGGAAGAGACAGTATTTTAATCCGCGGCAATCTGGATTGATCTTTAAGGCCCAGTGAGTTTTAGTGCGCTCCTAATGGGCCGCGTGAGGAAGCGCTGACTTCTCCTCTGTCTGCTGGGGCTGTGGGTGCACAATGTGACACGTCCCTGCCTGAAAACCAAATGTTCCTGCTTATTTTTAGATTGCTCTTTGTGCCGCCTTCCTCGGAAGGGATTGGCATTTTCACCCAACGCTGGCAGATGAAAACTGGGCATACTTCAAGGCTCCGGATCATTCAGAAACAGGAAATCTAATCCTGCACATAATGCCAAGGCCAAAGTATTGAGTATATATTCACGGAGCCCACAATATAGTGTATAAATATTTCACCATGAAACCTTCCCTTACTACAGCTACACTATATGGCATGAATGATGAACGGTCATCTTAATGAGACGTTTTTGCAACCACCAAAAGACTTGCCAAATTTGCTACATTAGCCTACATTAATTGCACCAGTTCAAAACTCATAAGTTTTACATTTTAAATGAGACCCTGGTAAATTGAAGAAACAAGTTTTTACAGTGTGTGTCTAGTGAAAACAAAAAATGGAGACAATAATTATTGAAAATTCAAACTTCTATTTGCTTCAGGAAAATGCCTATAATGGTGGTGGTGGGGGGGGGGGGGGAGTATTTCTCTCTGCAGTTACCATTATCTATGAGTACAGTAAAATAAGAATCCCTTTCTGTCCCTTTCTGTACTATTGAATAGCACCCTTTGAATAATAATTGCTCCCTTTAGACATTGAATCATTTACTGTGGCTTGATGTAAATGAGTTGTGTCCTAACCTTGGCTCCCACTACAGAGAGGTGAGCTTGATCACACTAATCTGGCCACCCTTGAGAAACTTGTTGGGAAGGAGACCAAGACGGATGGCGCCAGCTGGAGGCAATGGAGGGCAAAGAAAGAGGGAGAGAGAGAGAGAGAGAGAGAGAGAGAGAGAGAGAGAGAGAGAGAGAGAGAGGGAGAGAGAGAGAGGTGTGAGGTGGTGAGTGTGGTGAGCCAGTCTTACTTGTGTTCAGCGCGTGCCGTCTCTAGTGCCGGCCTCATGAACTCCTCCGTGCGACACGGGTGCAGCATGAAGAATGGCTGACCAAGCAGTGGATGCTCCTGTGGTGGCACAGACAGCCAGTTAGTGCCAATACGCGCACACACACACGCACGCACGCAGGCACGCACGCACACACACAGTGTGAGTGACAAACTGCCCCACACAAGAGGAGAGATGGGAAGAGGAAGACAGACCCAGACTAGGGGAGCTGAGAGATGGTGGGGGGGGAGAAGAGTGTGGACAGGAGATGAAGTGAACCAGGTGAAAGGCATTTAGTTGTGACTAGGAAGAGTGTGATTAAGTTGCTTTTTCAAAACGGGAATCCAATCTTTGCAATTTGAGCGAAACAGATGGTCTCCCATTCCCAAACACTCAGACTAAACCGGACCCTAATTGCACTTCATTAAAACTCACCCTAATTGCTCAGATGAATAAAATTCAAAGCAACCCCCCCCCTCCAACCCATCCCACCCCAAACAGGAAAAAAAAAAGAAAATCAAAAGATAGACTTCTAAAAGTGTCATTCTTTTAGTCTAACCAAATACATACAACTCGGGGCTAATTGCTTCCATATTAAACAGCTCGCAACTGACGCTCCGCTGCTTCGGTCGGTATCCCAGCATGCACTGGGAGGCAGTAAAACACAAAGAGGGAATGGGGGGGGGGGTAGCGGTGAGCGGCGGCGGCTACACTGGAGCTCTACTATGGCACTTAACCTCCACAAGGCACTCCTCACTCTCGCTCAGACTCTCTCTACTGCATACAGTAAGCGCACACACTGTGCTTCCCCCTCACCTGACGTGAGCACGCAGCATGGTGGTGGAAAGGCCATGGTAGACTCAAGTCAACTGAACTGAACTGAACTGAACTGAACTGAACTGAACAATGGCTGAGGCAGACGAGACTGGGGAGAGGGGGAGAGAGCCTAGTCGTCTGTTAGTCGCGTCACTTAGCTTTTGAAAGCTCGAAAGCCCTGACTGACGCCGGTAACTTTTGGTTACAGATGACATTTAAATGCAGACAGTGCCCACGATCACTTAGTGCAACATTCCCTGCGTGCGTGTGAGAAAATGCCGGCATCGCCATGCGCAGTGGGTCCAACACACTATGATGCCTTGAATGAATAATGTGATACAGGCAACCTGCTGAGACTCAATCTCACACATGGACTAATTCTCCTCCGAGCACACGCATTAGCCAAACACCGACTGCTTGGAGTGCAAGCCCTCTTCAAATGGCTCTCCTCCACCTCCTCCATGAGATCCCAGATCAGCCATCCAAGTTGGTAATTATAGCATAGCAACCTTTTGCCTGTGGTGCTCCTCAGCTTAAGAAGAGGTAATGTACAGATCTTTTTTTTTGGGGGGGGGGGGGGAAGAAGACTCATCTCTATTTAT
>JASCQY010000168.1:38120-48417 GCA_030264315.1 Sardinella tawilis
GGGGTGGGGGGGAAGAAGACTCATCTCTCTTTCTCTTTCATGTTACTACGCACTCACTCCCTTGTACTCCCTCCCTGAGACTTCCTGGACCACGGCTTAGGCAACAGAGATGACTTCAGTAATCCTTCAGGGAGGGGAGGGAAAGAGAGAGAGAGAGAGAGAGAGAGAGAGAGAATCAAACTGTTCCATGGCCACTGATCACACAGCCCTTTCACAAACCCACTCGGTTTCCTGTCTCAATCATGAGCAGGTCACGATGATTCATTCCCACTTATCGCTCTCTGTTCACGTTGATTTCTTTATTTATTTTGCGCGGCGGATTTGACCTTTGCCGGCATAAATGAATAGCATCACCGCCGGCACAACGCCGCCTAATTCACAAAAGGACAGGGTGGAATTCTATTAATCTGAAGAGTGGAGTTGTCGTCGTCAATATCCCACTGCTCCGATCGCGGGGAACGGTTTGTTTTTTTTGCCTTCACCGGAACCAAGGAAACGGTGGCCGGCTTGAAATGCAGGAAAAACAGCTTGCACTACGCAAACAGAATGTGTCTGTGTGCCTCCAGTCAGACAGACAGCTATCAACTCCTCAATAAGACACCAAAATGATGAAAAAGGACAGCTTATATTTTCCTATCGCTGGTCCTGGCAAGCTGTGATGACTGATATGCGCCGAGATAATGATTCCGGGCGTCATAGTAATTTGGAGCACATATTTATTTTGCCGTCTTAAAGTAATTTTATGTAGATGGCACAATGTAATATTTAGTGTCTGACTGTGTGTTTTGGAAATAGGCTGTAACAAATCAAGTAAGAACACACCGTCTTCCTCTGAACTACTTTGGCAATGGCAAGATCCCATTTGTTACGGTGAGAAACCAATTTGAATTTAAGAACACTGAGAGCGACTAGAGGGGGGATGGGGATGAGTGCAGAGATGGAGAGGAGGGAGGGGTGGCAGCGACAGAGAGAGAGGGAGACAGAAAAAGAGAGAGGGAGAGAGAGAGAGATAGATAGGGAGAGGGAGAGATGGAGAGAAAGACGGAGAGATGGAGAGAAAGAGAGAGACAGAGAGAGAGAGAGCGTTGGCGTCACTCTTCGTAAACCCCTGATGTGAGTCACCCATGTTCACCTGCGTCAGATGGCACAGTCCTCCGTCTTCCACACCCACCCTGCTCAGCCCCGCGACCCCACGCCACACCACTCTTATTTCTGCCGCACCGCCGGAGCGGCTTCCTCTCCCCTGACATTTCCCTCGCCCGTCTCTCTCCCTCTTGCTTTGTCTCCAGCCCCCCCCTCTCCTCTCCTCTCCTCTCCTCTCTGGCTCTAATAAACCTCCCCGCTGACGTCGCTCCACTTCCTAATTTCCATTCATATTTAATCAATCCGCTGACACCACATTAGGCGAAATCTTCCATTTGTACACAGTGGTTCGAGAGACAGCAGCAGAAAACCCTCAGATCACAATAACGTTCAATTGTCATTCAGGCTTTTTTTTGTGTGTTTTCAATGCTCATCCCATCATGGACCGCATTTAGAACTGCTGTCTATCTGTGGCCAAAAGGGCTACAGTACACCATCGCTGCTCTTAAGCAGGGGGATGGTGTGCGGAACTATTATGACCGGTACTTTTCCAATCGGGGATGATTAGATAGCGCTCGGCAAAAAAAAAACAACTTCTCTTGGCAATTACTGTACCATTTCTATCAGGCCCCATTTCAGGTCTTTGGGCAGCTGTTCCCCACTGAGAGCAGGCTGAGGCATTAAGGGGAACCAACTGGGAGCAAGAGCTTCTTATTACAGTATGTTGGCCCTGACTGTCCCTCCTCCACTGCCATCTCCATCTCCATCTCCATCTCCACACAGGCTTTAGCACTGCTGCTTGAGATCAATGACCCCCCAGCACTCAACCTCACTCTGGGCAACTGATCTCCTCCATCTTGGAACAGAATAACGGACGAACTCTGCAAATGGATCACTTCTGACAGCGAAAAAAGACTGTTCCAATGACAGGGCCACAGTGTGGGATGATCAACCTACCTGTTGGGTGATAGTGTCCCACGGACCTTGCATTAACCTCTGCTGGTAGTTGGGGTGGACGTTATTCCACACTTCTTCTAACGACAGAGATCGTCCTTCTGTAACACAGGAGCCAATTGTCAGTTCCCCATAGTCAGCGTTCTCCCTTTGGCAAACTGTGCTGCTGTTTGCTCACATCCTTTCCTCACCTGCATTCATGGGCATTAACAATGCAGCTTGTGACCACAAACTATTTTGCACTGGGGCTCAGCAATGGCTAGTTTAGCTTAGCACGCGCTAACGCCGAGGCCTTGTGGAGTGACCGGGCATGTACTGTACCTAGCGTGGACGCTCTGAAGTAGAGGACGGGGATCTGGTAGCTGCAGGAGTAGAGCACGTGGTACTCGTAGCGCAGCACGGCCTGGCCCTCGGCCACCGCTGCTGCCGCCGGCTCGCCCACGGCCTTTTCCTGGGCACACAGCTGCGGGGGGAAAACACAGACGCCGAGACTTGTGTTGGCATGTCTTTTGCACAACTGTGATATTACAACTGGGCGCACACCCACACCTGTGTGCACATTGTGTGTCATACACACATACGCATACACACACAAATAAACATGTTCAGACACACCTTTTTTTTTCAGAAGTGTCAGAACTTTCTTAACTTACAAATCATGAAAACAAAACAGGCTTCTTGTCAAGAGTTTGCATCAGAAGTCATTACTTCTAACAGGCTGACACAAATGTTTGATGCTTGTGCGTGACTTTCTGTTTTCTGTTCTGACATCAATCATTCAGGCCCTTTGGGACTGATCGCTCACTTGATCACGTCCCTCGGTGGAAGAACGTCCAGTAAGCCCTAAAACCAAAGCTCATTCCCGCTCCGTGAGGCCGGAGAGAGAGAGGCGCCCAAACCGCTTCAAAAGTTCAAAAGCTCAACGTCCACCTTCAGGCCATCGGCAACTTGAAAAAAAGGCAAATCGGTGTGAGCGACTCATAATTTGCGGCGCTACACGCATTAGCTTTGCTTCAACCCCCCAAACTTCTCTTCTTATTTCCCTCATCACTCACTCACCTGTCTGACAGGATGAGCACAGGAGCCAGACTAACACCTGAAGAGGAGGAGGGTGGTGCAGAAAGCACAAAAATGATGTTCTGTAAATTGTTCACAGAGGTACCACTTCCCTCACTGACGGATTTTTATTTGATTTGATTTTATTCATTTCTCAATTTATAAAGCCTCGTGAGCGGACAGCAGGGCAGGCTCCCGTGGATATGGCTTTTTAACTTTTTAACAGCGGGTGGAGGGTGGGTACGACTCGCTCCACCAAACCTTGCGGTGACCTAACACTTGGCTCCCATGCCGGGGTTTCCATAAGATTTGTAATATGCTGAACCACAGCTAGGAAGGGGAGCGTGCTTAAAGGAAGCAATATATTTGTTTCCACAGACACATGCTCTGATTTAATTAAGGGAAAGAGAGGGTGTGTGTGTGTGTGTGTGTGTGCTGTATGCACATGCTTATGCGGTGTTGCCACCCGCTCGCCGGTGGAGGATTTGGGGGCTCCTGACTGCTCCCTGTCCTGTTCCTCCATGCATCTCTGCTCCCCGCCTGTTCTCTCTCTCTCTCTCTCTCTCTCTCTCTCTCTCTCTCCTCCCACACGCAGATAACATCTCCTCTTTCCTACACACGGGCAGAGCCCAGCAACAAACTACTAGTGTTTCACATCCGACGTCTGTCAAGACAGGAAGAATGGGACACAGGCACGTAAGCTATAAAAACAATGACATACTAGGGCTGCTCCCCTGCCCACCTCTACCACCCCCCTAAACAGCCACCCACACACACACACACACACACACATGCACACTCTAAAGCAAACACACACACACACATACACACACAGACTCACACATATTCACACGTGCATGCACATATACTAACACATACACACACACACACATATCCCCCCTTTTCCCTGGCTCTGGCTTCCAGACCTTGTCTCAGCTCCTTGGACCTCCCAACAGGATGTTCCGTAGGGGGCCCAAACAGTCCTGCATAGCTACATGACAACATGACTGGAATACAGACACACGTCTACTGTAGGAGGGCCAACACATGGAAACGTGCTAAAGCTAATCTGAAATCCTCATGTTCTCGGACCTCACTGTTTGCCTGTTAACATGAAAGAAACTAAAAACTGTTTTAAAAAAAAAAAAGAAATCCTCATGTTCCATTGTGTTCCAAGGACAGCAGTTCATAAACTTCATAAACGACTTTTCAAAGCCTCCATCCAACCCAGCGCCTTCATCACTGTGAGAGAGGAGGGGAGGGGAGGGGAGGGGAGGAGAGGGGAGTCGTCTCTCAGTGTATGTGATGCGATGGCATTCAGCAGAGGTCCACCTGCACACTGATCCTTTTTGCATAACTGACTCGTTCACTCGTTACCCTCGGCACTCTGGGAATTTGGCATTCAAATGAGAGGCAAAAAATTCTAATCAGGCCGCTGTGACCCCCGCCGTGTTGCTGGTGCTGTGTTAAACACGGTGGCCAGGGCACCAGGGGTCAAGTTCAATTAAAGGCTACTCGCAGCCTCTCACGCCTAAGCGGCCTCGGCTCTCTGGTGCAGACCCGCACGAGCCGCTGCATATGCCGCTTGTGCTCCTCAGTCGGCTTTCGTTCCACTCACCCAGACAGACCATTTTCATCAACGCCTATTGCCTAGCGATGACAATGGGAGTACCAATCAGTGAAATCTCACAATTATTTTCAGTAAACAACTTGACAGTCCCCAAAATTCCGCACTTCAGATCAAAATCTGCACCGTGGTAAGGATGCGTCTAAAATGCATTTAAGCTGGCCTCAAAGCTCAACATTTTCATGAAATAGTTCTTCATTCATTCACTACAAAGACAAGAGGATGACAATCGGCTCCAGGGAAACTTCTCATCCGGCGTGTCCTGGGCTCCACTCATCAGGAGAGGTAAGTAGTATTGTTTAAAGGGAAGATGAAGGATGGAGGGGCTTTCATTCATTTAACTAAGCCTTAATTACAGGTTTAATTACCCAAGTAATTCTGTTTATAGTCTCTGCATTTAAAGGCTTAAAATGCCAAGCCTCTTTAATGCTTCTTTTAGAGAAAGGATAATGGCGTGTTTCCAGGCATGCATGCACGGGATTGACCGTAACATCTTGGTTCACAGAGAAAACAAAAGGAGTTTTTCAAAATACAACAAGTGTGCATGGAGAGTTTACGTAGAGATAGGCTTCTCTCTCTCTCTCTCTCTCTGGACGTGGTGATTTGCAGGTGATGAGCCGTCCCCCTACAGGTGCCCAGGGGACAAAGGCAAACATTGAAGGGGAAGGGTGCCGAAGGAGGCCCACAGCACTGAAAGGGTTAACCCTGATGGATTTTTGTTGAGTGAGACATTTATGCACTGCCTCAAAGAATTCCTCCACCAAAACAGGAAGCCACAAAAAAGGCATTTGGCTTTCCTAATCTTCCCCACAGATCTTTTGGAAAATTGTTTTTTTTTTCTCTTCTCCCTCTCTCTCTCCCCCCCCCCTCTCTCTCTCCTGGACAATGACTAGGAGAGTTTTCTTGCACGCAGCCGCCTTAAAGTTTAGAGCCCTCTTGAAGGTCACACAATGTAATGTGTACTTTTAAGAGAATATTAAGTGGTGTGCTGATCTTAAATATTAAATTCAATTCTATAATACAGGTGCTCAAAAAAAGAAAAGAAAATCATACCATGCCACTCAAAAGTATCTGACCTTGCCTCTCTCACTTATTATTCTAGAGTTGGTGCACATCAGTTTTCCCAGCGAGTCTGGAAGGCTTAGCTCACCACATGTGATGTCTTCTTCAGCACCGTGCCAGATGCACTGAAGAATCTGGCCAAAGGTTTCAGGATAAATAGACCAATTTCTTTGATGAAAGGAGCAATTACAATCTGACTCCTGAGTCAATCAGAAAAAGTGTCTTTTAGCCACAAAAACTATCCTTGCTAAGGCGGAAAGTTTCTTTCTGACTATGTGACACCATCAGTTCAACCTGTAAGCAAGTCAGTACTACAAAAAATATTGTTGCCCATTATAAAAAATATGGTAATATACTGTAGTAAAAAAAATATATAGTAAACAATTTTTGTTTCAGGGACAATGTTCAGCTTTCCCTTTGCAGTCCTACAATGGTCATTTCAACTCTTAAACTGCTAATGGCTTTTGAAAAATAGCAAACATGTTCCTGGCTCTGTTGAAAGAAACTTTATACAATGGTTGTGCGGGCTGTACAAACAGTTTAGAAAGCACTTTGAGGGACTAGTTACTGGGAGTCCATTTGTCTGGCATAAACAGCAAATTGCCATTTTTGGTGAAAAGCACATCTGTGTCACTCGAGAGAGCAGTCGGCTGGACCTCTCAGATGGCGCTTTCATGTCACTGTTGCCATTTTCAGCAGCCAACAAACAGTAGATCCCCCCTCAATACTTATTCTAGGAAAGAATTCAATAGGCAATTTTACTATGTCGTATGCTTAGTATTTTTCATGTTAAAAGCATCTCGCTGTCTGTGTAAAACTCCTTGAATTCTGCCTTTAATGGCTCCAAGGAAACAAACACAGTGAAGGCAGCCTTTAAAGGCAGTCTTCTGATGAAGATTTAAAGGTGCAGTCAGCCATGCTAAGTGACTTTTTACAACATTGTCCTCATGATCAACTAGCTCTCCATTATCCATGAATTAAAAACCTGGTCATCTTATGCTGCCTTGGCTACAAGACACAAACAAAGCGGAGGCAGCCTGTCCCCAAAAACCCTGCGTGGAGCTACTTACTGTATGAAACACTGCAGGGAGGGGTGAGCTACCATTTGGTCATGTTTCTACTCAAATGTAGAGTGATTTATACTGGACAAAAAAAACCTCTTACACACTTCCTCCAGCATCATCTCACTTCCCTTCAAGTAACAAGGAAGACAAATTAGTCTGCAAGGCCTTACTGGTAAAGACATCACTTTTAGGGAAGGTCAGGTAAATAGCCACTGATTCAACACACATCAACATTGCCTACTGTTTTACATACTGTACATGTTTTAGATCACAGTGTAATACTGTATGTTGTAAGTAGGAATTGGTCGAATTAAATATCACTCATACCTCACATCAGCTACCAATGTACTGTAGCCTTAGGCCAGGGGGAATGTATGTCACAGATGACACACAATGTCTCCTTTCATACAAAAACTTAAATGTCAAACACACACAATCACGCTTTGGTCTCCCTCTACCAAAAAGTGTCAAGACATCAAACGCACAAAACACATGTAGCCTGCTGATATCAATCTGTGCAGACAGCTTGGACATGTTTCACTTACAGTGTAACGCAATGCAGTAGAAGCACTAAGGGCTCCAAATATAGACAGAATTACAATGTTATTACTCAATATCTCAACATCTCAAATGAAAAGTTCCAAAACTTAAAATGTTGTCAAAATATAAACTAAGTTATACACAAACATCCATTCAATATTGGTTGCTATAATGTTGATAATGCGTTGGGTTATGTATGACAAAATTCTAGATGTCAATATTGATCATATGAATTTTCATCGCTTTAGTTCTTGCTTTCATACCTTCCCTCAACCTAGTCCTCCTTCAAATAGCTTCTTCTTTGATGCATTCTGCTCCTCTTTATGCAAATGGACAATTTCTCCCTGCTATCTCCACAGCCACTGTTTGTTTAGGAGGCAAAAGCACTACTGTGCGTGTAGACATGGTGCACTCATACTGATTGACATCCATTCTCATCTCATTTGGTGCACTGGCTCTACTGCAAGTTATGGGCTCCCATGGACTAGGCTACCCACATTGATCACACCACTGACCCCTACTCTACTTACTAAGGTCTTACTGGTGATATACTAATACATCATTCATTTCTAATGCTCTGCCTCAACCCTCTCTGTTGGAACGATTGGGAATATTTCAGAATTCTTCAAAGTTGTAATATTCTAAAAACTGGACCGATGTGATGATCATTGACCAAGACTGTGTCTTTAAATACACCTCAGATTAACAGGTAGAGTCTGGGGGAAACATCATAATGTTGTTGTTTTTTTTTCAGCTGTGATTAAAATGGCCAAATATGGAATCTACTTCACGGAATGGGAAAAGAAGCTCGCTCTTTTGTTCCATGTGTGAGTGGAATGTAAATATCCACGGGAGTCAAGTCATTTGCAATCTGCCGGAAGGGCATGCTAATGAAATGGGCGAGAAGGGGGAGAGAAAAAAAAAATCATTCACTAGGCACAACTTCCATTTTAAAAAGATAATGTGCTTCACGAAACAAGATTTCAGTAATGTTGCTGCTCATGTGCGGTAGCTAAAAGGCAATATTCAGATTTGCCCTTGTATGTTACAGCAGAAAACAAACTGAAAAAAATGAAAGCAATGCTAGGCTATGTGCAGTCTCACTGATGTGTGCACCAGCATGCTGAAATGAATACCTGGTCACGTAAGAGAAAAAGCCCACTCTAGCTAGCAAGGCTTTTTTTTCCCCAGAACTTAACCGACCTCCATTGTAAATGGCAAGATTTAGTTAAAGTACTTCCTTCAGGTAATTGATTCAGTGTGTGTGGGTAACACAAATCTCCCCATTCCTCCCCATCTCTCTCCGTTTTCCACTCTCTTTGGGACACAAACACAAACCCAGCCCACGGATTAGTAAACAAAGCACACCACACTTCCCACTCTTATAAATATCAACTGTATCTGGAAGACGGAACAAGATCCCGCCGTTATCTTTGCCTGATTCAAATTGGAGCATAACTCCAGGGGGCAGAAAGCAAATACACTGAGACCTATTTAAGTGGTCACATCCTACAAGACATGACATGAATTTTCTAGTGCAATGTGAACTAAGGCCTTATCAAAGGCCTTGCTATTTGATAGCAGAATCATGCACAAGACTGCAGTACCTGTTCCTCTTCCATCAGGGCATCGCTGTCATCCACAGGTTTGCTTTGGATGCTCCGGCATTGAACAGAACTGATTGGATGGGTAACCATCACTGTTTTCTTCATGTATCCTTCTGCCTCTGACCCCTTGAAGAAGAATTGAAATAGACACATATCAGTAACCTTAGCAACATGCCTAGGATTGCATGAATACTGTAGCATCATAGTTCTGGCAATACTCTAAAAAGCTGCAAGTTGTGGACGATTCATTTAGGCATTCATTTAGAACATACATTGACTTCCTCCCAGGCCCATCCATCATGGAGAGAGTGAGAGTGCTCCAAGAACAGTCTACAGCTGCAACGGAAGTTTGTCTCATCCAGGTAACAGCTGGTAGCTGCTAACTCTGTGTCATCAGACATCCGGAGAAAGGGCCAGTAACCTTGCAATCTATTCCTTATGGAGTGTGCCTGTCTTAAGTCAAGTGCACAGTTCAAGGACAAAAAATCATAAAGTTGCAATGACAGTCAAAAAATGTCAGACAAATTTACTGCTGTCAATGCTGTCGAAAGAGAGCACCTTAACAGACTGATAATTTACATCGTTTGTGTAATTAAACTTCAGTCAACACTGAAGATTTCATTCACGAATCTTGAGAACGTGTTCAGTTGCTACAAATATTTACACATAATGATTTAATTACTACAGAAGCTTATGTAGAGATTGCATGATGGTAAATGCATTCAAATACACATTAAATGGTCTGATAAAGACAAAATCTTCCATGAGAGAATAATCCCCAAGAGTAAAAACAACAGGTTAATACTTTTACAGAATTATGTACTGAACTGCAGTGAGAGGGAATATGACATGAATGACTGGATGCTTAAAATCTAAATCATGACATTTTTCCATTTCAATGACCACACAGATTATGTATTGTCAACAATTAACGGCTGCGATATCCATAGAATAAGATACATTTAGCTTCTGTTTAGATTAACGCATCTGGGAGGGCCCAAATGCAAAACGGCGCGTAGCCGCTTTGGGGACAACAACAGAACCAACCCGAACCAACCATGTCCTGCAACGTATGCCACGAATAGCAACGTATGCTGCATGTACAGCCCATGCTGTCCAGCCTTGTTATTATATATTATCATTGTTCCCAAATACGACACGGATAAAATTTGGCTGAACACACTGCGAGTCTGCCCGTCTAATGTTGTGAGTCTGAGAGCGCAGAACTCGTGTCTTACCGAAGCACTTCCGGGATCCAGCAAGCGGAGAGAGGTTGTTGGAACAGCGAATGTTATTCAGCATGG
>JASCQY010000169.1:9038-28487 GCA_030264315.1 Sardinella tawilis
TGTGTGTGTGTGTGTGTGTGTGTGTGTGTGTGTGTGTGTGTGTGTGTGTGTGTGTGTGTGTGTGTGTGTGATGCACTGTCTATGTGCATGACTAGCCTACTGGTCCTCCTCTCAACTTGTCTTCCACCCGGTGAGACCTGCCTGAGAGAAGACATCCTATTTATGGCCACTGTGTTTATGTTTCCAATCAATAGGCGGCCTGGTGGCTCAATTTCCTGATAGACTTCACTGCCCATGTGCAGCTGGTCGAAAGGGAAAGGGGAAAAAAGGGTTTCATGCTGATGACATCATGACCCTGATTTTGAAATACTGCCATGCGTCATGACAGACTTGCGTAGCCTACTACTTTTTTGGGGTTTTCCACATAATTGCAAAGATATGTGCTCTTTTTCCTAAATGAGCTTGAAAATTAAAAAGAGGAAGCTAGTGAGGTTTCTTGTGGAGTAATGTGTTTTTGCTCAAGATCGCTCTCTTTTAACTGAAAGACATGTTAGTCTGTCTTTGCTTTTATTCACCACCACTGTTACGTAATTTATGGCATCCTGAAAAAAAACAAAACAAAAAAAACCCCAGCTAGGCCACAAGGTGTTGTGGTGTTGGGTAATGACTCAAAATAAAAAAAAATAAATAAAAAAAAAAAAACACCTGCTTGCTCAGTTTAGTAACCTGCCTCACTACCGCCATTGCTACCAACACTCATTAAAACTCTTATCAACTCAGTTACAGCAGGTAGGCCAACCTTTGGTGAGTGAGGATATCACTATTCTACCTGCATCGTCGGTAGAATTGGCCTATTGGCCTGAAATGCAAATGCAATAACTATATGCACACTGTCCTCCATCACAAACATTCTAAAAAACATAAACAAACAAACAAAAAACAACAGTCAACTTTGCAATAACAAATTGCATCATTTCCACAGCGTGGCCTGGATTTTAAGAGTCTGTCATGACTTCCCTTCATATAGGAGCCCATATGGGGCTGCTTGTGGGCACGTGGAGGCGCTAATGGAGTGGAAACACATGGGCAAGTGCATTGAGCACTTTGAGGTGAGCAGCTCAGCTCATCTGTGAGAGCTTTAGCCTGGCAGCTCTGCCTCTGTGAGCTTCTCTGGGCCAGCTCTGGGTGTCTGGGTGTAGTGTATGTTCTTGCACATCTCACACACCACACACACACACACACACACTCTCTCTCTCTCTCTCTCCCTCTCTCACGCACACACACACACACTCCCTCTCTCTCTCTTATGCGCACACACACACATACACACACACACACACACACACAACAAACTGCAAGTGGAACAAGTGCATCCTTCCATGGCAACGGGGGAAATAACAAACGCCACATTAAGAAAACACAGAAGCTGCTCAATAAATTCAATTACACCCAAATCATGATGGGACGCCTTCCTTCCTACAGCAGCAGCATCTAATAGAATAGCCAAGCCAACATTACAACCAACAACAGTACGCATTATTTCACCGTATACCTTTTACACTTGGATAATATATACAGAAACTGCTATAACCACGTCTGACTAAGATAAATCTGATGTGTTTTCTAAGCATATCTGTCATGTAAAACACAGGCCGGTTGTTATAGCGCTCTCATCTGACTCATTCTCATCATCTGATGGCCATTACAAAGGGCTGATCAACTGTGCTTGATGATGGCTCATCTCATCTGAGATTTCCTCCTCTCTCAGCGAGTCTGACTCCACTTCATTTCCTCGAGCCATCAGAGCTCCGTTATCCTGCCACGACTCACCTTAGAAAGGGCCTCCTCACATTTACATTAATAATGACTATCATCATACTTGGACTTTCACTGTGTGCATTATGTCCACACCAGCGAGTCAGTATTAGGCCGTGCTTAACCACCTGTTTCAAATCTGTCGATTTCCACAATCGACTTAATTCCACACTGTCTAGTAGTGTGCTATGCCTCAGAAACTGATGATACTCATCGGTATAAAGACTATTAAACCAGTAATCAATGTTGTGGTGGCTAACTACCAAATTACTGTGTTCTACTCTACATAGGCTACCTTTTTGACTAGGGTTATATTTAGAGACAATATCAACACCACCCTTGATCTCACACATCTTTTTTTTTATATTTTACACTTACAACAGGATGTGAACTCATACGTGACACCTGACTTGACAAGCATTCTGATTACAGTCTTCACAGTGCCTACATGGCCCCTACTGAAAGATAGCAGCTCCTGGGTTGAATCATTCTCCTAATGCATCCTTTGTCTCTTCTCCTTTTTCTTCCTGGTTTCATTACTTGACATACTTCCCTTTAGCCTAAATCTCATTGTTACTCAGCCATGACATATGACTGTTTAGATGGCACTCAGTTCCTGTGCGATAAACTTTGCTGACTTGCCAGTTGCCAGCCTGTTTGAGTTAATCGTAGCCCCTATTCATCAAGTTGTTATAAATTGTATAAACAGCGAGCCCACATAATCAGTCTCTGCTATAGAATCCTGATCTAGCCACTTCAAAAGAGAGCACATGTAGTCAACACACCCTTCAATGTCAAAGTCTCGAGTCAATGGAACCAGGACCAAAATATCAGTATAATTAGTGCTTTTAACTTTACCAATGATCATTTAAAACCCATATGAAAGGAATTATTAACCAGTATAAAATAATAAAATAATATGACAAACAAATACATAGGCCTATAACAAAAGACTCTGCAGCTTATTTGAACTTAGTAACAGATCAGCTTCTTTTAATGGAGCTACATCACAGATAACCTTCAGGAACCACTGACCAGCACTCTTGGCATGGTGACTCTATTTTGGCATGTGGGCATAGCTTCTACAGCCATGTCAGCCGCAGGCTTTGGCTTCAGCAGGTCTCAATGGCAGGCTACGTCAGTGCTCCGTCTTGAAACAGATTCATGAAAGAAAAGAACAGACCCTGAAGAATGTGTCTGTTTATCATTTATCTGCTTCTGTGAGTTTGGCAGGGGCACAGACATGCTGATGAGCTTTGAAAGAATTTAAGAAAGTTCAATGGGCTGTGGTCATGAATGAAACTTCGAAAGCGTATTTAGGCTGCGTCATCGGATGGGGTAATCCCCCTCACGATAAATCAAGAACGTTTAAATCGTATTAAGCAGGAAACCTGCTTTTCCACTACTGGCAAAGCTTCCTCCGCAAGGACCCTTTCAAGGCCGAAACCTGTCTGCAGCTCAGTCAAGGTACCGTTCCCACCTGCTTCCTTCAACACACACAACCTGTTCTAGTATCGGCCATCTCATTTAGATATGCCTACTCCAGACATATTCACTCCCACTGGACTGAAACCTGCACAAAGGTTTATGTTTGATTCATATGCTAATGATCAACCCTGTACTTTTCTCAACTGCCCCAAATGACTCCACTCTTACTTTCTTCTTTAAAATGTTGACTACAGTGACTAGTGCACAGGTGACAACACGTTAGTTTCAATGTATCTGTGGATGTGATTGTAATTACAGCTCTGAAAGATGGATTTAAACATCACACAATGTCTTGTCTGGGCAATGTCTTGGTATGTCTACAAGTATCCTGGGTACCACATGGCTTTGCAGAAAGCATCTATGCAGACGTCTGGGAGTTCAAATGGAATGTGCTTGGAATGAGGAAGCAACGTGTGAGAAATAGGTTGTTATCTGATACGAGTAACCCACAATGATGAACTACCACTCGCCTGCTGAAACGCCCGCATTCCCAAAACATGTGTGTGAATCCGCCCTTTTACAGAACGTCCTACGTTTGTGTGGGTCGTTTAAAGAAATCGTTGTAGAAATCACAAAATTGAGCGTTTCCTTGCCCTCCAAAAACAATACATAATGTTGACACCAGTTATTTATGAACATTCATCTAACTGTCACCAGCGAATGAGAAAATAATGAAAGACTCTCTTCTAGTGGATATGAACTGAGCCAGTTTCACCTACGCATGGATTCTCCGTGGAGAAATCTGAAGTGCTGTTTTGGAAAATTCATTATTTTCTTACCTCCAAGACCTGAACATAACTTGAGGGAAACCATCCCCTCACTCCATCCTTCTCTCCTTCCCACCATCCACCGGACAAAGCTTGAGTTATTTTTATAATTTCTCCCGCCTCGAATCTCAAACCAAGCTGGTGTTGCTCTCCGCTGAAGGCATACAAACTTTTACAGTAAGATCCAGACATTGCAAACTTTTACTGTTCAGTCCGTGTTATGTCCAGGAAAGTCTATCCTTAAACCAGATTAACGTCCTGGAGCAGTGGTGTTTCAACAGATGCAGTCTGTGATACGAATAATTAATCCCCTGATTTTCTTTTTCGTTTCGATTTCTGGCAATCCTAATGTCACTATTTCTGTCACAGCGTAAGTGCGACCTACGCCGTGCGTTGCTTGAGCAGTGAGTGAATGAGCGTGTTTGTGTGTATGAAGAACTCTTTCCACTAAGCCAAGCCTTCCTTGCCTTACGCCACACTGAATGACATAGCGGGGCAGTGCACTCCAGCCGACTCATGTTGTTTCATGTGTCGCAAAGCGCGCAAGTTGGTGGGCTGGACTCAGCCGCAAGTTGCCAAAATAATACCCCGAGGCGCTTTGTCTCAGCCATTGTTTACACTGACAGAGTTAGACTTAGGGCCAAAAATATTCAGCGTGCCACAGGTAAGGAAGCTGGAGAATGTATATTTAGCGAGAAAAAAACAACAACACGAAAAGGCAGTTTTGAAAACTACCTTTCTCATTCAAGGGCCAGCCCAGGACCAGACTTCAGTAGTGTTATCTTATTTGCGTGAGAAGGGATGGGCTATCAGCATAAAATAACTCATAAAATAACAGCATAATAATAATAATCTCTTAATATTAAATTCTTGGAAATTCTAATTTTCCTCTGCATTGTATTAGCCTGTGTAGGCTACAGGTTATTTCTGCAGATGTGCACAGAGAACCTAGTTGGTAAGCCATAACTTAGACTTATTCTTAGGCCAAGGAAAATTTAGACTATTGACTTTTCTTACATCTGAAAATTACTGATAGCTTAAAGTTTCAATTAGCACTTCATGTCCTCTCCACTTCAGTTTCTTTAGGAAAGCTGACGCCCCAAAACGTTCGTTTTGTTGCAGTAACGTTTTAAACCATTAGATGGCGTCAGGAGACCATCAACAGTTAGCTACCAGTTGGCTTTTTTACTATCTATATTAGTGCATCCATAATGATGTACAGTTAGGTTGTGATTATGAAGTCACAATTTTTTGATATCCTATAAAAATAAGATAGTCAAACACTGAAACACCTGTTAGTAATTCACTCACACCTGACCAGTCACCCTTATACTAAGACTTTGTCCTTGTCCTAATTTGAACATTTTCTAATGAGTCATGATTATGCATAAAACAAAATAATACTCTGTGAACAGTTGAGACAATACTCATTAGAAATTGGTTGCTTCTACTTTATTTCTTCTATTTAATGTCTTTTCAGGAAAGATAAAGCTATTTTCTGAAATTCCATTTCCTTGATTGTGATTGAACTCCCATTTAGTAGGCCAAACTAACTCTACTCCATGCAGAAGAGGGAGATTCAGATCCATCACAGAGTCCTCCATTAAGATTCAGGCTGAAAGGAAGCAAAGACATGGGCATTAGCATTAAGTAATTTTAATATAACTTATTGTGTGTGTGTGTGTGTGTGTATGTGTGTGTGTGTACAGTATGTCTTGACTGAGAAGGCCAGTTTACCTTGCCCACATCACGGCTCTTGGCTCTCAATTTGTTGATCTGTGACTCAGCAATGTCGGCTCTCTCCTCCGCCTCTTCCAGCTCGTGCTGCAGCTTCCGGAACTTGGACAGGTGAGTGTTAGCCTGTTCCTCCTATGAGGGGAGACACAGGGAGCGAGTGACTAGTCAATGACGCCGCTGTTGTCTGGTGAATTCGGTCATTTGAATGATATTGAAAAGACTGTGTCTGTCCTAAACATATGATTGCTGTGTGAATATTTCAATATATACAGAAACTCACAGCTTCCTCAGCCTGTCTTTTATAAGATTTCACTTTCAGCTGAAGCTTATCCACCAGATCCTGAAGCCGCTGAACGTTCTTCTTATCCTCCTCAGTCTGTGAATAGTAAAGCAAATTTCTTTTCAGCTGGGAGCCTTTATGAAATGTCTTTTGGATTGAGTAAAATTGGATTGGATTGAGTGAACGTTTCAATCACCTGATAGGTGAGTTCCTTCACTCTCCTCTCATACTTGCGAATACCTTTGATGGCGTCCGCGCCACGTTTTTGCTCAGCGTCAAGCTCACCTTCCAATTCACGCACCTACAGTACATGCAGGGAAAAAAAAATCAATATCAAAAATTCACACAGATGTGCATTCAAGTTAGCAATGCCAAAAAGAACAAGTATAATTTATTTCCTTAATCTGAATGTTAACATGTTAGGAAAAGGCTGACTATGTAATACCCTGGCTTCCAGTTTCTGAAGCTGTTTCTTGCCCCCTTTCAAGGCCATGTTCTCAGCCTCATCCAGGCGCTGCTGCAGGTCCTTGACTGTGATCTCAAGGTTCTTCTTCATGCGCTCCAAGTGGCCGCTGGTGTCCTGTTCCTTCTTGAGCTCCTCTGCCATCATGGCCGCCTGCGTGGGACATGACACGGCAAAACAAAAATAGAGCACTGGAGGAGGGAGACTGCAGATGGGTCCAGCTGGGTTTGTGGGTCTCAGGCATGGTGTTTGGTGACAGTGTACTGTATTTACTTCCAGTACATACAGTATGGACCAAAAACCCTGATTTCCTATCAGTACATACCACATGGACCAAAAAACCCTGATGTCAGTGGACTGATGGTGGTATTTAAGCATCAATTTGAAATTTAAAATTTTATTTCTGAGCCAAGTCAATTTCTGAAAATGAAACATGTTTGATGTTTGTCTTTGAAACTCTACCCAACCCTCAGTTTCTTTATCTAAATCTCCATGTAATTTTCTCCAGATTCAGGATCTTTACTGTCTTCTCTGCATTTTTTTTTTAATTTTTATCTTTGAGAAATAATGCAGTGAAATGCTATACCAGTCACCTACATCAGTGATGGCCTTTTTGGCTTTCTCCTCAGCGTTCCTGGACTCTTGGACGGCATCCTCCACCTCCCCCTGCAGGTGACTCACGTCTGTCTCCAGCTTCTTCTTAGTGTTCACCAGACTAGTGTTCTGGAACAGAGCCAGAATATACACAAACAGGTCAACAGTTGAACTCCATATAAGCATCAAGGAGGGAGTGCAGTATGCTGTGTGTGTGTGTGTGTGTGTGTGTGTGTGGGGGGGGGGGGGGGGGGCTTGGATACTGACCTGGGCATGCAGAAGTGCCACTCGCTCGCTGGCATCGACCAGCTCCTGCTCGGCCATTTTGCGGCTTCTTTCTGTCTGCTCCAGGGCCGCCCTCAGCTCTTCGATCTCAGCCTGCATGAGGTTGTTCCTGCGCTCCACCATGGCCACCGTCTCCTTCAGGTCATCTTGAGACCTAATGGCTTCATCAAGATGGATGGACATATCCTACAACCACAGGACCACAGGAAGTCATCAGGACAGGACAAGTCTAAAACCTTACCTGAAAAAAAAGCTGAATCCACACACACTTTCTTTTTATGTATTTTTCCATACATATTTCTTACACTGTGTGACAGTGAAAACCTGCTCACAGTGAAAACAGCTATCAACTTTTGCTAAATTCAACATATGATATACAAATCTTTATTAAATTACACAGTAAAAGGAATGTTCTGTCTGCTGTATGTTCAAGTCAATTGACTTAATATGTTTTGATGGTCCAGGTGAAGGGGTGTAATCACCTTGATTTGAGCTTGGGCATTCCTGAGTTGTTTCTGACATTCTGCAGCCTGTCGATTGGCATGGCTCAGCTGAATTTCCATCTCATTGAGGTCCCCCTCCATCTTCTTCTTGATGCGCAGGGCGTCATTCCTGCTTCGAATTTCTGCGTCCAAGGTGGACTGCATGGTGTCTAAGACTCTTTGGTTATTTCGTTTGATCTGTTCGATCTCCTCATCTTTCTCTGAGACCTTCCTGTCCACCTCCGATTTCACCTGAGTGAGCTCTAACTGGATGCGAAGGATCTTGGATTCCTCATGCTCCAGTGATGCCTAAGAAAGACACAACAATCAAAAATAAACAAAAATAAAGTAAAAAAGTAAACAGTAAACAGTAAAATACAGAAAAGTCAACCTTGTTTGATCAACGGAATATTTTTTTACCTCAGCTTCCTCCAAGGCCGTTTGGATCTCTGACTTCTCAGTGTCCGTTTGTTTCTTTGCCCTCTCCAGCTCATGGATGGCCTTCCCATTTTCCCCAAGCTGTTCCGTAAGATCCCCAATTTCCTCTGGTGAGACAAGAGACACCATTCAGAACAATAGTTTGGCAATAGTCTACAATAAACCTTTGTTTGAAAAAATCTGAAAATCAAAAATGTGTCTTGAACATCTGTCATATACGCTGAAGGTTCTTGTTTTCCTTCTTGAAGGTCTCCAGATGGTCCAGGGCTTCCTCATAGGAGTTCTTCATCTTGAAGAGCTCCGTGCTGAGGGAGCGGCTTTCCTTCTGGGTCCCCTCCAGCTCCGCCTGGCTCTCCTCGTATTTCTGCTTCCACTCCGCAACGATCTGAACAAAAACATGAAAACGATGCTACTCTCTCTCTCTGCATACAGCTGTCTGTCTTTGCAAAGCTCAAGGCTGACCGCATTTCAGTGGTTCTCAACAGTGCTAAAGTGCTTGTGTGAACGCTAGATATCATTGTCTGAATAAGTTGCTGAATAAGTTGCTTTCTTATCTTTCCATCTGTTCTGCAAGATACAGGAAATAACCTATTTCTACTTTTTTCATTACATCTACCTACAATATAGAGACACTTATACAGTATGTGATATGAGAACATTTTTTTTCCCCAGTTCCAAGACTGAAATAGAGCAGAAGAATTAAGTGGCAATAAAAAAAAATCATAGTCATTGTGGAGGGAAGATGTATGAAAAGCTACCTTATCAAAATTCCTTTGCTTTTTATCGAGGACAGCTGCTTGGGCATTGGCCCTCTCTACATCTGCCATGAGGTCCTCCACTTCCCCCTGCAGCCTCTGCTTGGTCTTCTCTAACGAGGAGCACTTTGCGTTCACCGCCTCGATGGATTCCTCAGCCTCCTGCAAGCGCTGAGCAAGCCTTTTCCTGACAAGAAGATCAAATAATGTGCCTCGTTACTGTGTCGTAAAAGGATTTTTGGCTTCAGGCAAAACACTTCTGTTTCAGATAATGCCCCGTTGAGCTATGGAAAATAGCATGTTGAAATATCTAGCCTTGATTTTTGAGTGAGAGTGAAAGTAAGTGAGGTGAGGTGAGACTTTTGGCTGTGCTGTGTGTATATATATTACTTGGCCTCCTCCAGCTCCTCGGTGCGCTGGATGGCATCGGTCTCGTATTTGGTTCTCCACTGGGCCACCTCTCCGTTGGCCTTGGACATGCCCCTCTTGAGCTCGCCCTTGGCCTCCTGCTCCTCCTCGTACTGCTCCCGGAGCAGCTCGCAGTCGTGACGGGCCGATTGGAGAGCGTGGGCCATTGCACACTTGGCCTGGGATGCACACGATTCAGAATGGAATGTGAGTGTAACCAATACAGCTCTCAAATCAACATATGCTTTTTAAAGTCAATTTCTCCCCTGTTTTAGGCATTTTCTGTTCTATGAAGCAGATGTGTTGTAATATTAGGATAAGCATCAGTGGAAAATAAACACCTTTGTTTCCTCTTCAACCTGCCTCTTGAGATCTTCAATCTGCTGAGTGAAAGTTTGCTTAACTCGAGACATCTGAGAGATCAAGGCCTCTCTCTCCTCGAGCTGACGGGAAAGCTCGCCTTGGTGGGAAAGAGACAACAATAAGGGCCTCATCTGAATGCTAACCAAGTCTTATGGATCATTATTTAATCATTTTTCAGTTACCATTTTCGGTTTGAAGTCTCGCCCTTTGGGCGTTGATGTCATTGATTTGGCGAGTGTTTTCATCATGTTTGGCTTTGTATTCGCTGAGCTGATCCTCTAAGTTGCGGCTTAGCTTCTCAAGGTTGGCCTTGAAATAAGATAACAGCCTTTGTCAACAAAGATGAATGCTTAAGTGAAAAGTTTGGTAGGGAAAAGATGCAAGTCAGCCTGCATATGTCAGCCTTTGAAGATATATGGAGACCATTTTTAACCTTTTTCAAATCCAGTCAAACAGTCTGTATCTGCAGCTACTCTTTTTGACCAAATTCAACATCTCCAACAGTAACTAGCCTACTGTACGTATCTGCCCAGTCCAAGCATTGTCTCTTGTCTGTCACTTTTGTCCCATCTCTTGTCAGTCTTTTTGACCTGTCCTCACAATGTAGTCTAATCCCGTTATCTGTCACTTGTCTCATGCCGTAGTTTTGTTCTTGTATATTATGTAGGAGCCCCCCTTTCCACAAATGATACAAATGTGAATGTAAATATTATTGAGAATATGTATAAAGTTGTAACTAAAAAAGTTGTCCTCTGAAGAGGGGTGATGGTGATGGGTTTAAAAAAAAAAAGAAAAAAGAAAGAAAAGTTTGGTGTTATATTCAGTTACTGATATGTCACCTTTGCCTTGGCCAGAGATTCTGTATTTCCAGCCAGGTCATCAATCTCCATCTTGAATTCACTTTTCTCCTTTTCCAGTTTTTGTTTGACACGTTGGAGGTTGTCGATTTGCTCGGAGAGCTCGGCGACCGTGTCGGCGTGCTTCTTGCGCAGACCAGCCGCGGTGGCCTCGTTCTGCAGGGTGGACTCCTCCAGGGCCCGCCTCAGCTTCTGGAACTCCATCTCGCGCTTCTTGTTCATCTCGATCTGGGCGGCGGTGGCGCCACCGGCCTCCTCCAGCCTCTCGCTGATTTCTTCCAGCTCCCTGGAGAGATCGGAGCGCTGCTTCTCCACCTTCGCTCGGGTAGCCCGCTCGGACTCAATCTCCTCCTCCAGCTCCTCGATACGTGCCTGTTCAAGTAATCACCATGAAAACGATGATCGCCCCCTCCTCTTCTACCCCTCCTTTAACCACCACAAGCTTTGCTGTCTTTATAGAGGAAATACCTGCAGCTCTTTGATCTTTTTTTGCAACTGGGCTCCCAAATTTTGCTCATCCTCAATTTTGCTCAGCAGCTGACTCATTTCAAAATCTTTTCTGGTGTAAAAATAGAACCACAAAAGTAAATAAATAAATAAATAAAACCACAGAATACAGGGTGCAAATCAGAACATCGAAGTCTTCAGTGTTACATTATGTGTTGAGTATTGTGTATTGATTTCTACTTTTTGAGTTTTTCATCCAGTTGCTGCTTGTCATTCTCCAGATCCATAATGGACTCCTGGGTCAGCTTCAGATCCCCCTCCAGCTTCCTTTTGGCTCGCTCAAGATCCATGCGGACTTTTTTCTCTTGCTCCAGTGAGCCTTCAAGCTATAAAGAGTACACCAAATGAAACAAGCATTGCTGGCTGCATTTCATGGACATTGAAAAGATAACATTATGAAAACAGATTAATTTGAAAACTAATTAAAACAGGGACACACATCATCAACTTGTTGTTCAAGTTTGACTTTGGCCTTGGACAGAGAGTTGACTTTGTCTTCCTCTGCTTGGAGATCATCAAGCGCTTGCTGGTGTGCCTCTTGGAGGGCTTTCTTCTCCTTCGACAGTTTAGCGATATTCTCGTCCATGCCTGCCATCTCCTCTGTGAGATTTTTCACCTGAAATCACCAGCCCATGCATGAATTGTGATTCAACACCACAAAATGTAATGTACTTTTTGAAACACGACTATTTCAGCTGCCACCTTATTTTCAGTTGCATGCTTTTCCTTCTCCATTTTGGCCAGAGTCAGCTCCATGTCGTCGATGTCTTTCCTGAGCTCAGAGCACTCGTCCTCCAGCTTCCTCTTCTTGGCCGTCAGCTCAGCGTTCACCTCCTCCTCCTCATCTACTCTCTCACTCAGCTCCTTCATCTTGGCCTCAAGTTGTATTTTACTCTTGATTAGGCCCTCACACCTCTCCTCAGCATCAGCAAGACCTTCCGACTCCTGAGGATTAGGGCAGATTATTAGGGTTATTATTTGATATCATGGTAAACATTTTACAACATCAACAACATTAAGGCTTTACAGACTGTCTGCTTTGTATTACACATTGATTCAAATTAATAGGATGGTAATTATTTAATATCATGGTAAACATTTTACAATACCAACAATACCAAAGCTGTAAAGAGTGTTTTGTATTACACATGGAATTAAATTAATTAGATGACAGTCAACTCAAATCAGGGCCCAGTTACTCCAAACCATCTCACTGAGGTCACCAACAGGACAAACTGAGAAATTACAGAGGAAAACACTATCATGTGGTCATCAAGAGTGATCAAAGCAGATTGGCAATGCTATGAAATTATAAAGAGGTGTCAAAAGAAGGGTAAGAAGTGCAGAAGAGTCCGTGTAAGTCTACACCAAGGCCTACACCATTCACATAATCTATCTTATATCTAGCTTACAGAAATCCGCTTTTTCCTCATCTTCAAATTTCTTCCTTAGTGTTACCTCATAATAGTCTTGCAGAGGCAGCACAGTACATACTGTCGCACACTGGCCAAAAGCAGGCATCACTGTACATATGACAGGCTTATCCATGGCAGATAAATATGAAAGCAGTGAAACAATCTTATTTTAATGTCTAAGCATTCATTGTATCTCTGTGTGTAATAGGCATATCAGGGGTAGTATAATTAGTTATGCAGGTCATGTCATTCCTTTCATTCTTTTAACATGAAGTTCTCGTGAACTTCGAATGGCAGCGTGTGATGTCACCTAATGACACCAAAATGAGGGGGCGTTTCAGCACCGTAGCCGTGGACAGCTCCCTTTCAGAACGTCTTAAGAACATTGCACCTGTGTTCCTGCTACTGAAAGCATGTTCAGGCAATGCACAGGAACATTGCAGAGAACATTCATAAATGCCTTGATTGCTGCCATTGAAATTGGGGTCCTTCATGGTTCTCACACTCAGTAAACCTTACTAGTCCATACTATGGGCTTAGGTAGTGTTTCAGTGGTCTTGAACTCTTTCACTGATTTGTATGCCATTTTAGGCAGTGGCCATATAGGCTACGACAAGAGTGGCAGCCCATACACAGACATGTACATGTCTGGATAACTTCATTGGATATGTGGACAATGCAGAGCATAAGCATTTTTGATATCAAAACAATTGTATTTTCAAATTCTTTTCTATTTTGTATTTGGAGGTATTTTCATCTAGCCTAGCTTTTGCTAGCTCATAGATGTACTGTGGCAGCACAGGAAGTAAGGGTGAGTCCAGGCTAATTTTCATCTAAAACAGCAACATATTAGCATCACACTTACAGAGTGAACTTGTAACTGTAGGTCATTCTTCTCCTGGAGCAGGGTCACCAGTTTGGTCTCCAGCTCCTTCCTCTTGGCCTCGGCTTTCACCAGCTCATCCTTGCACTTGGTGAACTCCTCCTTCATGGTGGCCATCTCTTTCTCCGTCTCCGCACTCTTCAGGAGAGGCTTGATCTTGAAGTAGAGCTTCATCCACGGCCAGTGTTTCACATTCATGAATGAGCGGATATTGTATTGGATGGTGTAAATGGATTCTCTGTTAAAAAAAGTAACATATAGTGTGTTATTTCATTCTTTAAATTACTCTGATGATTATCTTGGATTTGCTCTTTCCTCAGTTGTAAATCTAAATGTTCTGTAGAATAATTAAAAACATATGAGGTTCAGAGGTGAGTAACACAAATTTACTGGCTTGAACCTTAAAGTGGAATTTTAATGAGAACAGAGAGGAATGATCAAAGGTTTAGATAGAAATATGTCCTCTCTTTGTCCTCAGAGCATAAAGCACTGACTCATTCCTGAACGTCTCTCACTTTCGCGCGTTCATCTTGGAATACTCGAGCCGCATGAGGAAGCCTCGGCACAAGGCCTGAGTGACGGTGATGAGGGCGGCAAGTCTGTCATCCCGCATCTCCTCCAGAGTCCCCAGCAGGCCGGCCTTGAAGAACACCTGCAGGGCCACATGTGAAACCTAACTGTCCTGTTTACTATTTGTGGAGTATGATACTATTTGTGGAGTGTGCTATAATGCCATTTTAATTTCTAATATCGTCCAGATTTTTTTGTTTCTGTAAGCACTTTTTGACATGGAATTTGAAAAGTATTCAATAAAATATTGTTTTCATGCTGTTGAACACATTGTAGAATATGTTTATTAAAGTCAAAAGATTTGCTTATTATTGCTTATAAGTCATGAGGAAGCAATACTGCCTCTGGTAAGGCTTGGGCTATATGTGTAAAATAACTTGTTAATAAGTTATTAACTTGTTAATTAATAACTTAATAACCTTTGTGTGTCCAAATTTGTACTGGGTGTGGTCCACATCAATGGAGCCCAAGAGCTTCTCTGAAGCTTTCTTGTTGTCCATGAATTGACCCTCTGGGATCACACTGGAATTCAAAATCTTGTATCTGCGTGTACAGTAGGAAACATGTTGGTTTAGTGAGTTTGTCAAGAGACTCACAATTGACAGAAAAATACTGTGGATGTTACCTCTGCTTGAAATCCCCATATAAGATTCTGCTTGGAAACCCTTTTCTGCAAATTCTGATGCCCTCAAGAACACCATTGCACCTTAACTGGTGGATGACTAGATGATTGTCCATCACGCCTAAATTAATCAATAGAAACTTGTTTTTATCTCTGTGTTACTTTAATTCTAAAAATTATTTAACAATTTTTTTTGAGGAATCATAATTATGACAACTACGCTTTATGCTTTTTCCATACCTGGTGTTTTTGTTTCATTCGGTATGAGACACCTCACAAAATGTGGATGAGTGCTCTTCAAATTAGTCATCAGTTTCCCAAGATTTTCCTATGGAATGGACACACCAGTAGCACATTATATGCCCAAATACATTCATTTCCTTTTCCTTTCTCTGGCAAAACATTTGCAAACCATTACACAGCATTTGATGCAGCAGGCGTGTGTGTCTGTGGCCCTGGTCTTCAGTAGCCTAAAGCACTTACTCTGAAGAGGGCTGAGACAGTCTGGAAAGAGGAGCCCTTCTTCTTGGAACTCTTCTTCCCCCCTGCTGCCCCTCCGCCTCCACCAGCACCGTTTTCTAGGATGGATGAAGATGTTTAGACATCTGATGATATGCAGATAAGATGGTTACGCAAATAAAATTTGTATACCGGTATGTGTGTGTGTGTAAAATAAGCATGACATTCAGTATAATAGAAAAAGACAAGTCTTCCTCTCTCCACGCTATATGACAAAATGGAAACCATGCTTATACGTATATAGTCCTACTGTATATGCTGAGATTATGTAGATTGTTAACACTGTCATCATTAGCCTGGTTCTCACACATACTGATCTGCTACATAGAAGATCAGTATGTGTGTAGACCAGGTTATGTCGTCATGGAATAAAATATCCTAAATTCTGAGACTGTGTTGGCTGTTTGCAGTATCATACCCTCAGTAGAGGCGTAGCTGGAGTAAAGGAAGGACAGTAGTTTCATAGAAGACTTCTGATAAAGTTGCACAACTGTCTCATTGAGAGGGTCTTTGTTCTTGTCCAGCCAGCCGGTGATGTTGTAGTCCACGGTGCCAGCATAATGCACCAGGGAGAAATGGGCTTCGGCTTTGCCTTTCACCGGCTTTGGCTTCTGGAAGTTGTTGGATTTGCCCAGATGCTGGTCGTAGAGTTTGTTCTTGAAGGTGGTGTCTGATGCCTTGGGGAACATGCATTCCTCTTCAAGGATGGAGAAGATGCCCATTGGCTTTAAAGCAAAGTACAACGTTTTACACAGTAATGAAAACAAGACCATACTATTTTAATGAATACCCATTCCTAATGTAAACAATGACTTAGCGTAATTATTACCTTCTCAATAAGCTCAATACAGGCAGCCAAGTCCATCCCAAAGTCAATAAAATCCCACTCAATCCCTTCCTTCTTGTACTCCTCTTGTTCCAGCACAAACATGTGGTGGTTGAAAAACTGTTGCAGTTTCTCATTGGTGAAGTTGATGCATAGCTGCTCCAAACTGTTATACTGGGAGGCAAAAAAAAAAAAGAAATATGTTACCTCCACACAGAGCGACACAGTGGGTCATGGGGAGCTACCTTTACTAAATGGCATGTCATTGGACAAGGCTATGATTCAACAGAGACTCACATCAAAGATTTCGAACCCGGCGATGTCCAGGACGCCGATGAAAAACTGCCTTGGTTGCTTGGTATCCAGCATTTGATTTATGCGAATCACCATCCACAGGAACATTTTCTCGTAAACTGACTTAGCCAGCGCTCCGATGGAATTGTACACCTGCGAGTGATTACCGAAGTTCTCATAATTTTTCCCGTAATGTACAGTAGACTTATCTGGGGAGACATTCTCAGCATTCTCACACGGCTTACCTGTTGGACAGTTTGACCCTTGGTCACGTACTCATTTCCGACCTTAACTCTCGGGCAGCACAGAGCTTTGAGCAAATCTGCCGAGTTGAGGCCCATGAGGTAAGCTGATTTGTCAGCAACTGTCATAGAAGCCCAAAAGGAGAACATTATCATTGGTGAATGAATGAACTAAAAGAAAAAAAAAACTACAGTGACAAATGAGAGGTGAATAAATCCTTTCTTGCTGAAGAGGTTAAGGATGTCCTTGCTTACTTACTTACCCTCAGTGCCGTCAGGCTCAGCCTGCTCCTCTCGCTGCTTCTGCTTGAACTTCATATTGCCATAGTGCATCACAGCTCCAGTCAGCTTGTAAATACTTATCTTCTCCTCACCACTGAAACCCAAGATGTCCACAGCGCACTGGAAGGGAAGAAAGCAACAACAGCAACTGTAGACACCAATACATAATATGACATTCTAACACATGCTACCTCTTTTTCTTCTTGCTGATATCATTATTGGCAGAAGTAGTAGTTCTGGTTGTAGAAGTAGTAATAGTAGTAGCTGTGGTAGTAGTGTTTACACATTTATGACAACATTAGAATGGCAATAACATTTCCTCACGTCAGTTGCCATCAGTTCATCACTGTCATTTATGCTAGCGACACTGATTTCCCCCTGGCTGACGAACGGGAAGTCATAAGGGTTGGTGGTGATGAGAAGGGTTTCTGTTTGGGAAGGACAAAGTTTCATTAGACAACTTCTACCGTTGTCATGCTTAAAAGGACTAACAGAGACAAGGCAGGTATAAGCCGCAGAAGATGTCTGTCCTACCTATCAGTTCAGGTTTTTTGTTTGACATGATCTGGTAGAAAATGTGGTAGCTTCTCTCAGCTTGAAGCTGAAATGTTACTCTGGACTTTTCTAGCAGATCTGAAGAAAAAGCAGTTTCTAAGTAATGAGTTGACAAAAGCTGCTTAGTTTATAAAACAGGATGAAGTAAACCTTGAGACACTCACAAGTTTCAATATCAGCAGAAGACAGTTTTCCTGAAGTCCCAAAATGAATTCTTATAAACTTGCCCTGAGGTTTTCAGAAAAAAAGGTGCAATATAATAAGCAATTGTAGAATGCACAACACAATAATATTTTTTTAATACTAAATATGCAAATTCCACCACAACATATACATGAGTAAGACTTATGCAATAATGATTAAGTCTGCCTACTGGTCCACTCACAAAACGAGAGGAGTTGTCATTCCTGACTGTCTTGGCATTACCAAATGCCTCGAGCAGAGGATTCGCTGAGATGATTTGATCTTCTAGCGTTCCCTGCACATTCGAGAATTACAGTTCAATCGCTATGGTGATGAAGGATGGAGATACTGTATGCATAACAAAATGGAGATTTCTCTTACCTGAATTTTGCCAGTGGCCGGAGCCGCTTCTTTCTTCTTGTCCCCAGACACTGCAATTGTTGCAAAGTACTGGATGACACGTTTGGTGTTCACAGTTTTGCCTGCACCGGATTCTCCACTGCAGAATAGTGACAATGCTAAATGAAAACAGGTCTTCAAATTTACCATCGATATTGTAGTCAGGCAAATCCACTTGATGACTTACGTGATAAGGATTGACTGGTTCTCCCTATCTGTTGACATCAAACATTAAACATGTCAACTGTTTTAGATGGTCAACGACAAAGATAATATTTTTGTCTCCATGTACTCCAGTGCTAGTGTGGCCCATACCTGTCAGCATGAACTGATAGGCATTGTCTGAGATGGAGAAGATGTGAGGGGGAGCCTCCTGCCGCTTCTTCCCCCTGTAGGCCACCACAACAGACTGGTTGTAGACTGGGAGCCACTTGTAGGGGTTCACAGTCACGCAGAAGAGCCCTGAGTAGGTCTAAAAGGTTTACTTGGGTCAGAATAACAAATGGAAACTATAAATACCTTAAGTTCATATTTAAAACACAATTAAGTATGAATTATTTTATGACAACCAGAGATTAACTGACATAAATCATCCAGGCTGCATAACGCTCTTTGAGGTTGTACAGCACAGACGCCTCATTGAGGTGGGTCATCATGGCCATGTCCTCAATTTTATCAAATTTAGGTGGGTTCATGGGGAAGACTTGGTCCTCCTTTACTGTAACAGTCTGTGAGGATTAACAGGCGGTCAGTACACACTGTAGCATGTAAACAATACGACATAATGACAAAAAAGAGAGGATTTGATCCTTTTGTTTGGCATTTACTGTTCCAAACTCACCTGGCCTCCTGCAGTGTCCACCGTGGCTTTACCACCTTCTTTGCTCTTGAGCGTGCCTTTGACATACAGCTCCTTAGCGTCGGCTACGAAAACGGCCGCTTTGGCATCAAATGGCTTGTTCTGTGCCTCGATCCTCTCTCGCTCCGGCTTGCGCAGGTAAGGCGCAGCCTCACCGAACACAGCCATCTCGGCGTCCGAACTCATGGCTGCTGCTGCTGCTGCTTTCTGAGGAAGAGGCTGATATGAAACCAATAATGCATGTTTTCATGCTTCTTTGGCATTATTTGAGTGCTCACAAAGGGCAAAAACTCCTGAGTCTTGATGATTACCCACCTTAATTTGATTCGGTTTTTCTAATCAACTGGCATTCAGTATGATGTTCCTGTGAAGAAAACACCAGATATTTGCTTTAGGTTTCTGTCTAGTAGATATACATCTTATAGAAAGCCAAAGGTCTTATCAGCATCAGAAGGAGTCACCTGAAAATACTTCAAGCACATAGTGATAGCCTCTGCAAGCCTAGACGCTTTTATAGGCATCTTTTTGGCATCTGCTTGACCACCTATATTTGGATAAAAGCCCCTTGAGTGTGTGTGTGTGTGTGTGTGTGTGTGTGTGTGTGTGTGTGTGTGTGTGTGT
>JASCQY010000169.1:33395-47064 GCA_030264315.1 Sardinella tawilis
ACAATAGAGTGCATTTTCATGCACTCTAATAAGAAGACCAGAAGAACAATAGAGTGCATTTTCATGCACTCTAACTAAGACTGTAGGCTATTGTAAATATACTAGAGTAGGCTAAGTAAAGCTGGGCTCAAATTCTATTTCAATTTAAAAACCAGGTTGTGCCACAGTTGTGTCCGCCATAACTTTTTTTTTTAAATTGTTATTGTTTGGGAGTTTCATGTAGCCATTTTGGATGTTTTATAAAGTCAGATTTGGTGAGGCCAGGATGGTCTTTCCTATGGTCCCTGATATTAGTGCAATCATTCTGAGGGAAGAGGTTAAATACTAGAATTATCTCTTCCTATTTGGTATTGGTGCTTCATGATCTGCTGTGGTGTTGTGGATTTGCTAACAGCTGACTGATTTAGCAGACAAATTGCAGTGGAAGAGATAGACCTGTCTGAAGTAGTGCTAGTAGCCTATAGTAGGCTAGTAGTAGCATATAGTAGTAGTAGTCAATGTAATTTTAAAGGCATTACCTTTTTCCACCTGTATGGCCCTCATCAATGACCATCAATGTCATTTTTTCCTTACAGGCCTGTAGCCTACTGTATGTTGTCTGTCCAGTAGCATCATCTAGTGTCCACATATTGATATTACAATGGCCAAATAATGTTAAGCCAATTTAAATTAAAATGTATTAAAACACCTTTAGTCAAAATAGTTTCAACTAAGTAACTTAAATTGGTTTAGAATCACCAAGACAGAATTCCCTTGAGCTTTTGTTCAAAGTAGCCTAATTTTACGATTGCAATGTTCATTTTTTATCTAGCCTAATAGCCCGTATGTGCAAATATCGTTTAATATCAACACATCAACATTTGAAATTGTATAATTTGGTTAATTAGCCTATTATAGTTGAAAGCATTGCATTTAAAGTACGCTTTAAGTAGGCTACAGACAATGAATGTGTACGTAGACGACTACAAATCACGCAGTCTTCTGCGCAAAAGGAACGCATGAAGTCGTTTGTAATCAACCCTAGAAAATAAACAGGAAGGCCGAAGCGCTGCGAAAGACCGATCCAGCACAATCGGCTGTCCTTGTAGTCAACTTTCTGTGAACGCGTTTGACCGTTCTATACATTTCCTCATAGCCTATGCTTTAACAAAGCATTAATCATCATGGAAAACGATTTCGGACAGTGAGTCAGCAGTAGGACTACAGGAGTTTCGGTCTGGCTGTGTTTCACAACTGTTACCATGTTGTGAAGGTAGGAGCCACTCGAACACGCAAGCGTTTGAGGTGGACTGACATAGGAATACCACTTCTAAAACAAGGACAAGCAGCGAAAACCATGGAAGACTGTGAACCGCCACAGTTTACGTTTGGAATAATAGCCGACATTCAGTATGCTGACATAGACGACGGGTTAAATTTTAAACAGACAAGGAAACGGTACTACAGGAATAGTCTCAAGTTATTACAAAAGGCGAACGAGAGCTGGAATGTAGAAAGAGTTAAGCCTAGTTTCATTCTCCAACTTGGGGATATCATAGATGGATTCAACAAAAAATATGAGGCCTCTCAAACAGCACTGGGTACAGTAATGAGAGAATTTAACCACAGCCCGGCAGTGCATCACGTGTGGGGAAACCATGAATTTTATAATTTCACTAGAGGCGCGCTTCTGTCGTCGGTGCTCAACAGTAGCCCAAACCAGCAGCGCGTCCCGGATGCTGATGACTTTTACGCATACCATTTCAGCCCCGCCCCAAACTTCCGATTTGTGATACTTGATGCTTATGATCTGAGCATCATTGGCCATGAGGAGTCAAGTGAAAAGTACGAGCAGTCACTGAAAATTCTGAAAGACCACAACACCAATGAGGACCTCAACCATCCCCCAGGTAAACAACTGTCATATCCTTTCTCACTGTAAGGCAAGTAACTCCTCTTCTAACCTTAACAGTATGGCAAACATTGCCTTTGTGTATTTTGTTGTAAAGTTTTCTCAGGACTGGAGCAGAGATTTGTCAAATTCAATGGGGGATTCAGCGAAGGCCAGTTGAAGTGGCTGGACAAAGTGCTCAGTGAAGCAGATGAGACAAAGGAAAAAGTTACTGTTGCAAGTAAGTAGTAGACTTAGAATACAAACCACCATTAAACTCATATGCACAGGGATCAGCGTCACATAATGTATTATTTCAGATGCAGGTTTTCTTTTCATATACTGGTATGTATGCTTGTACAACCCTACTTATAACAACTCACAACCAGAGGTGTAGTGGGGATGTTTATAGTGCGGGTACATGATCTAATGTTATGAATGAATGCCTAATATTAAAATCTGAAAAAAATAGCGTCTGTTCCAAGAAGTGAGGAGAACCCCCGCGTCCAACACCTACTAACACCCCTGCTCACAAAAAGTCTTATAACAGTAGCTTTTATACTGTATGCAAATGTGCTCCCTAGGTGTCTTACATGAGCCGTGTGTCTCATGGAAGTCATAGTAAAAATGTGCTAGCTGGTGCTGCTGGCCTTAGCACCTGCCTGTCCTTGTGACAATGAGAAACAGCCCAACGCCCACCCCTCAGCTCCACAACTGAGTATTCACCCCTTTGCCCTCAGGTCACCTTCCAGTACACCCAGACTCCACTGACCCCATTTGTTTGGCCTGGAACTTCGACGAGGCTCTGTCCATCCTGCAGTCCCACAAGAGTGTGGTGTGCTTCATGGCCGGACACGACCATGACGGAGGCTACCACAGGGACTCCACGGGGATCCACCACCTCACGCTAGAGGGGGTCATCGAGACCCCTCCGGAGAGCAGTGCTTATGGCACGGTGTACGTGTACGAAGACCGCATGATCCTCAAGGGAAATGGAAGGATGTCGGACCGTGTGTTTGAATATACCAGAAACCTTTGAAGTTGCACCAGAAGCACAGAATAACAGGATTCTCCATGGAGGCCTGAAATCTCTCTGCAATTAAATTTGGCCTAAGGACAGTTGGTTGTTTTGAAGTTATTCTATGAAACATGTAAGATGCACTACCAGTTTCTGACATAGGCCTCATATTATTTCCACATAGAAAAAAAAATGGTCATCTGAACAGGAATTCAGAAGTAAAGTGCGGAAGCCAAAGTAGGTAATTAGGCCAACATAGGTAATTAGGCCTACACCTGAAGAATTAAAAAAGGAATCTCAGCAAATACTGTTTACACAAAATCTTTTGTTTACAGCACAACACAAGAATTTATCTCAACTTGAAAAAATGATGATAGGTGATCTAATGATAGATCGCAATGCACAGCATGGGGCACTTGAATGTAAATCAAGGAAATACTCTGAATGTGAATTAATAAATCTGAAAGCAAGTTTTTAACAGATAAAGTTGTGTGGTATTTTGTTACAGATTTATTTAAGTTTATATTTAAAATAAAAAAAGTGTTTAGATAAAGGAGCATGTATGGCCAGCTGTTTACTTTTGAATATAATTTTTAATATTCTCGCGTATTTTATGTCATGTCAGTATAGCCATTTAGTCATACATTTAGTATGTGGCAGTACTAGTGCCGAGCGCAGAATTATGTTGCCTCTAGTTATGTATTTCCTGAGGGGGGAATTTACCTAACCTGGCAACCCCACCAGGCCTCAGAACTCGGCCTTCTGCGTTTCGGACAGTGTAATACCCAGCGCCGAAGCTGGGTGTCCCGCGTCGGTAAATTGTTTTAACCCCTTAATATCTTTGTTATAGCTAATGATTCTTCCGTGACTTGCGTTAACATACGTGGACGTGGAGTGAGCTGCGTTTTTATCTTGTCTGGAAAGGGTGAAGTTTACTCCCTGCATTGCAGCCACGGTGCTGCTGGAATCAAACACAACAATGGCGACTCCCAGTCCTACCACCAATTCAACAACCTCCTCCTGCAGTAAGACTAATAACGCAGGATCCATTCTACACCACTACCAAACGCAGGCTCAACATTTAACAACAATGACCAACATGCAGGGTAAGATATTTTTAAGCACATTTTTACTCTCGAAATTTCCTCTTTGAATTTACTTGGAGAAAGTATGCTGACTGTGTCACGACTGCAACGTAGTGATACAGTGTTGCTACCTATCAATGAGTAGGCCTTGTTATTTTGTTTGGGTTATTATGTGATCACTAGCAATGGTATTATCATTCGTTTTGCGTCCAAGAAAGAAAAAGATGGGGTAGATGCGGACTTTCCATGGTGTCGATTGGGTTCTCAGGGATCAATTTGTAACGTTAGTCATTTTGCTACATGTAGCATACCACCACCGCATAGGCCTGTGGCTAACAAACTATGCTATTCGTGTATTTTCTTCCTAGTCTGTCGTGCTTACTCGTGTGCTATTTCATTTCGTTTTCATTCGAAAGTGCACTGGTCTAGGCAGTGCTAACAATTCTACAAATGATTAGATTTCTTTTGCGTTCCTGTGGCCCAAATATCTTACAGTACAGTCCATAGCTGTAGCTTAATGTTAGCTTTCGTCTGTTGCATGAGCCAGTTGCTTGCAACAAGATGCAAGTGACGAATGCATTTGGGTCGTTCACCTTAAAGCTCGTAAATCTTTCATTATTGGGAGTTTGTTGTCTTTAAAATAACATATCGAGTAAATTACATCGCGGGGCAACGGGTTATATCGTCGTCTCTTCCGTCTGCATTCGAGTCTGCAGTTTTGTCACCATACTTGTAATGACTGTTCTTGTCACCTGGTAGCTGCAACTCCATCGCCAAAATAATTAACATTATTATAACGTTTCAGATTCCAACACTTGCTGGAGATGTCAAAATGAATCAGGTACTCATATATTTTTGTTTGTTTGTTTGTAATGCTTCTAAAATTATTTCCATCATTTTGAGATGAAACCCCATACAACACAAAGATCAAGCTTGTCGAGACAGAGGGCAATCATGTCATTTGTCATAGAAATGCATCTTTGTTTCGTCAACCTCATGATTGCATTCAAAGCACTTGTAGTTTTTTTTTTCTGTTTGCTTGTTTGTTTATGTGGCCATCAGTATCAGATTGTTTAAACATTAGTAGGCATATGAACAGACCCCTGCTGTGTAGCCTATTGTGCCCTATGTGTGTAAACATGATTAGGCAGAACCCATTCAAGTCAAGCGAAGCGCTCCCTCAGCAGTTCTGTCTCCTCATGATCCAAATACTGTTATCATTTCCTAATGGTCATACAGTATGCAAGGACTACCACTACACATGTTTCAAAGACTATGGAAGAACATGCATCACATCACACGTCATTGGCCACTATGCATGTCTTAGTGAATCAATATGACTACCCCCCTGTTCCGAGCACCCCCTTATTCCCTGCAATAGAACCCCATAGTGCACCATTAGTGAATAAGCATGTAGGTATACTGTATACTGTAGTTCTGTGCTGATGAATGAGTTGATTCTCAGAATGCAGGGATGGTTCTCTCTTACTGTGTGCCACACTACATGTCTTGTGTGGGCGCATGGAATGCAATGCCTTGTCCTCAAAGGTCTCTTCTTCACTATAGGCTTTCAGATTAACCTGAGTGGAGCGTCTGACAGTAAGAGAAGCATTTTCTGTGTGCCATGATGCCACTCTTAACTTCTTTGCCCTCTGCTCTGTGGGCTTCTGTTCTAGACCTTTTTTTTGTGTGGGGACTGACAGTAAGGCTTTGATTTCTGACTAAGATGCTCAGTCCTCTACATGCTGGTGTTTCCCCTCAGCTGACTTTGGCTTGCTTAGAGGTGATCACAAATGTTATGCAGTGAATGCGGAGCACCTGTTATTTATTTCTAAGAAGTGTATTAATGTATCGTAGTAAAAACAGTATCACCAATGCAATCTTGACAGCAAGTCACAGTTGCTGAGTGAAAGCAAACTTGGAGAATTGAGCATCCTTGATCTACTTACAGTCACGCGTTTTGTCTTTATTTATGTGTTTCTGAACATATTGGACACTTATAAGCATCCTTCAGACGTCTCATGGTTGTGTTAAACTGGGCTATGTTGATGTGGGGGGTGAAGTGGTGTCTGTGGATAAAGGGTTATTTGGAAACTCTTTAAGTCTCTGTCTTTCTCTCTTGGCATTCTTATGAATACTTTACAGTTGGGTAGGAGTAAACCTGCACATTCGGTGTGCAGAGAAATCCATCTCTGTATAATATAGAACGCAGCCTTTGACTACAGCATTTTCACCTGCTATTTTTGTACACTGGAAGTACACAATAGCATAAATCACTGACTCTTTTTCTTTGTAACATTCTGCTCTCTCTCTCTATTTCTCGCTGTTTCTCTCTCTCTCTCTCTCTCTGCCCTTTTTTCGTCTCTTTTGTTTTTCTTACAGCTAACCGCAGAGCCCTGAAGTTAACCTTTGCCAATCCTCCCATGAAACCAACCACAAGGCTCCCAATCTCTACTGTGACACCTCCATTCCAAAACCCGCACATGTAATTTTAAATTTTTTTTTCTTTAAATTCATAATCATTTTCAAATGTAGATACTTAAAGGCCAAAAAATATAAATGCATTATGCCCTTTATGCAACATTACCTCCGCAAGCCATTGCTGTTGTTGTAATGAATCTCTTGAAGCCGTTAAATTGTGTGAAATGTAAGGACGTCATCCCAAATCATCCAGGTTTTAGAAGCAGGGTGTCACCACTGCCTTAATCCACTCTGGGCGATGTATTCATTCAGGAACAGATCGCAAATGGCATTACAGTAAAATGCAATTATGTGTGTGTGTGTGTGTGTGTGTCTGTCTCTTCTTGCGTGTGTGTGTTTGTGTGTGTGTGTGTGTGTGCGTGTGCAGAGAGAGGTTGAGGACACACAGTATCGAGTCCTCAGGGAAGCTGAAGATCTCCCCAGAGCAGCACTGGGACTTCACCGCTGAGGACCTGAAGGACCTGGGCGAGATTGGCCGAGGCGCCTATGGCTCCGTCAACAAGATGGTCCACATACCCAGCAACCAGATCATGGCTGTCAAGGTGCTGCACACAGCCACTCCTGTGACTTACATCACGTGTCTAGTCTGGACAGCTGTGTACAGTCACATTAGGCTTAGTTATTCCCAAACTAGCGATTGGATGGGAGTCTGTCACCTCTGAACGGTGTTGAAGGCCTGGTGAAATACTATTGTGAAAGAAACGTGTGCTTCATAGTAATCTAATCAGCGATTTTACTGTAATGCAAAAGTTGATGCTTGTGAATGTATTTGTATACATGTTTTTTTTGTAAAATGGCAGCAAACATGTCAACATAGAAACGAATATTGAAGGTGGAGTCCTATCCGATGTCAGTGCTTGCATTAGATTGAATTGAATGGGTTCTTGTGGGTGCTATAATGGTTCTCCGGCTCATTCGATTTGTCTGCAGCGGATCCGCTCCACCGTGGACGAGAAGGAACAGAAGCAGCTGCTGATGGACCTGGATGTAGTCATGAGGAGTAGCGACTGTCCCTATATTGTCCAGTTTTATGGCGCTCTTTTTAGAGAGGTGAACAGCTCTCTTCTCTATCCTCCGAGCAAGATAACGATCACTCTATAGATACATGTAACGTGTTTTTCATAGTGTTAAACTGAACCATTTGCATCATTCTAACAATCCTCTGAACCTGAATATTACCATTAGAGTTGGCCGTTTTTAATTTATTATTGTTCAGTATGTGAAGTTTATGATAATGCGGTTTTGTGATCAAGTGCGGTGTTGCCAGTAGGCTCAATGTTCTGCCCTGTAATCTGTCTGTTGAGAGAATGGAGAGACTGGTTTTGACCCTCTGCATCGTCTCTCTTCCAGGGTGACTGTTGGATCTGTATGGAGCTCATGTCTACCTCATTCGACAAATTCTACAAATATGTATATTGTGCATTAGATGATGTCATTCCAGAGGAGATCCTAGGCAAAATAACATTAGCCGTAAGTCAATCCCACAGGCATTCCACCTGTTCTCTTCTCGTTGTCTCTGCTGTGGCACCACCGAAGGAGGACGATAACGCTTCAAACTCTAATTCTCTTCTGTTTGCTCCCCACAGACTGTGAAAGCACTGAATCACTTAAAAGAAAACTTGAAAATAATCCACAGAGGTAAGTGGCTGGCCTCCAAAGATCAGAAGATGACACTGTAAATGCTACTCAGACATCATAGTCTTCAGTTTTCCTCTCATCTCTTGAAAGTCTTTCAAGTCAGTGGAAATCATGTTTTTGTTTTTTGTTACCTTTTCAGACATCAAACCCTCCAACATTCTCCTGGACCGAAACGGCAACATAAAGCTGTGTGACTTTGGCATCAGCGGCCAGCTGGTGGACTCCATAGCGAAGACCAGAGACGCCGGATGCAGGCCCTACATGGCGGTGAGCACTCAGCGTTTCCACGACGCTTCAGGGGTTTCGAAGTTCATCTTCCTGTTTGCTTTGCCACCAATTCCCTCGCTGTGCCTTCTAGGCGGCGCTGTCTCGAAGGCACCGTTGAGGGCAAAAAGACCAATTTAGGGTTAGGGTGGGGGATAGGGTAATGCTTTGCAGGCGGCGCCTCCTGGAAGGTTCTTTTGAGGGCAAAAAACACCACTGAGTGTGTCTTACCTCAACTCTGTGCGAGTTTTGACATTCTTTTGACCCATTAGAATAACACAAGGTGAAGGATAGCTGTTAATTTGGGGCGACTCGACTTGACCTGAGCCTGACCGCTGAGGAGTTTGCCTTCTTTTCCTCTGGTGAAGGAAGTGACCTTGTTTGACCCCTTAGCCGTGTTTTTTTTTTTTTTTGCAAAAGCAATGCTTGATGTCAGACCCATTCAGTGGTCCATGCCATCATCATCAGTTCATATGACTACTTATATTGTGCCACAGTCAAGTTTATTGTTTGAAGTAATCACACATATTTTGAAGAGATTTCACAAAGACAATGAACTTCCTTCCAGAGGGCACGAGGCAGCCAGCCAGCCAGCCCAACCTAGGCTGGACAAAGGCAGAATAAGATCCACTATAAATGAGACTGTTATTTCTACCTTTTGGATAACCCTTTGGAAGTGTTTCTTACATGTTGTTGTTGTTGTTGTTGTTGTTTCAGCCTGAGAGAATAGACCCCAGTGCTTCCAGGCAAGGATATGATGTCCGATCAGATGTCTGGAGTTTGGGCATCACTCTGGTCGGTGTTAGACAGGAGACGCACTTATTTAACACCAACATGAACATTACACTAAGCATATGTGCAGTTGCTTTATAGTCTATAGTTTGTGCTTTAGTTATAGTTTTTGTACTTTAGATTGAGTATAATATGTAACTAACTTAATGTCTATATCTGTTATGCATAGCTGTATGACTATGTTTTGTGTATATAGTGTAACTCAGTGTGAATGTCGGCGGTTTACAAGTTTCTGTGTGTTCTCCTGTGTTTAGTATGAGCTGGCTACAGGGCGCTTCCCCTACCCCAAGTGGAACAGTGTGTTTGACCAGTTGACCCAGGTGGTCAAGGGGGATCCCCCTCAGCTATGCAACTCTGAGGAGAGGCAGTTCTCCCCAAAATTCATCAACTTTGTCAACCTATGGTGAGCACTATCCTTCTCTCCACTGGCTAGCGTAGCATGTTGCTGCCTTTGGGATTTGCTGCCCTCTGGTGGATGAAACCCTTCTATGACCCATTAAGCTTTGTATGATTTTAACATGATGTTTGTCTCGCTGACTTATTATACTCATCTGATTTCATCTCAGGCAGTTTCTTAGCTGTTGAATATGATTTTCGATTGTTTTAATTCACACGTGTCTTTGGAAGATACATGTTTTATCAGATGATATGATAAGTGGATATGAAGAGTTAAAATGTAAAACCCTTTTTATTTTTCATTTTATTTTTTTCCAGAAATATGCAAAAGTTCTGTTATTTTTTTTAATAATTTCCAAGTAAACTCAAAATGCAATTTGAACCATATCAAGGTAAAAACAAATCATACCAAAACAATCCAGTTGAACTGATAATGAAGTGTATCAAAATTGTATAAATATATTTCTGTAAATTAATCTCAAATGGACTTGGATAATTTTGCATCGAGGATATCTCACTTTGCGGAGCAGTGACATTGAGAGCGACTGACCATTCATTCATCTAGCTGCCTGTCTGCCATCTGTCCCAGCCTCATCAGCACCCTTATGGCCCTGTCAGCTGGGACAGGGTTTCCCCTGACTAGGTGGTCGTTTCCCCACAGTATTTCTAAAAGGCAGGCAACCCTGCTTTCTAAGATGGTGTTCACAGGCAGCAAGGTGTCCTAGCATGTCCAAACCAGATATCATTTGTAACGCTCCCTTCAGTGTCAAAAATTCTATGCAGTTATTAAGTCAGCTATTGGTTTCTTGGCAAGTGTCCCCATAGTTTATAAATTGAAGGCAGTGTTCGGCTTAGCTATCGTGCTAAGGTGTTCGAAACGCGTTGAAGCTGGTACCTTGATGCCTGCCACGAAAAAATGAATTCATTTAGTCAGTGAAGCAGCAGGCAGCAGCTGCTTCAGACAGACTACTAGCATTGCACAGAAAATATCCAATATCTCCACTGAAGTTCTCTTTTAAGTTGAGATGAGGGCTCTTCCATGAACAGAAACTGGCCTTTTGAGTTTCAGTGACTTTCCATGCTCCAGCACAGCTGACTGTTGTGCTTTTCACATTCGTTCATGTGAACTGTGATAAATCGGTGATTACTGTTTTGTTGTGTTGTGCTGACTAATGTGTTGTTCTGTGATTACTCAGTCACTAATTAGATGTGTTCTTCTCCCCTGCTGTCTCCAGCCTTACTAAGGATGAATCCAAAAGGCCAAAGTACAGAGAGCTTCTGGTGAGTGTCCTCCAGTCCTGACTCTGTGTTTAGCAGTGAGGCCCACTGACATGCTATCCTTCACCTGCTGCAGCTTACAGTAGGCCAATTTATGACCTGCACAGCATTTACAAGCGTCTTCTTGTGAGACGGAATATGCCTGCATAGGTATACATACATGAATATAAGCATGACGTATGTATACGTATGGAATTACGTTACATTTGTCAAGTGATGTTTTTTTTTTTTACAGAGCATTTTTTTCTCTGTGCATTTGGACTTTGGAAAAACTGCATATGGGGCTCCAAACAGTATAGTGTTATCTAAAACGCTAAATAATGTATGAAGTGAAATAGAAACTAGCGTTGCGTTCACTTAAGCCACATATATTCAGATATTTACCCATAGTTTAATATAAAATTTTTGATTTGTTTAGCTTTGCTGATCAGTGTTTCCATTGTCAACAGTTGTTTTGCCTGCAGTTGTTCGAAGTTGCTAACCTGGACGAGTCCAGACTACTACTTCTCAGATTTCAACTGAGAGTTTGTCTGGAGTTGACTCGTGTCATTTTTCGTTTGTAGGGTGTAATCAGAAAATAGAGTTTGAATTAGTGCATTAAACTCATGCTAGATCTTTTCAGAGGCACTGCATGCATGTTAATGGTGATGCCATCATTGCTCGTGCTGAATGCACTACACAGCAGTTATCCAGGCTAGCATACGCTGTACTGTTTCTGCTTGTTATTGTATTTCCCTACGCACTATGTCAGGAAACCTGCTGACGCCTTTGGATTCTCCAACTAGATTTTCTAGTACCCTATCATTGAACAGAAATTGAGCGCAGAACCTTTAGGTTTAAAGTTTGACCAATGTGTCCTCCCACCGCGAAGTCAATGCATTCCTGTCAAGGCTGTCCAGACAAAGTGAAATGGGTGTGGTGGTCCACCAGGATAGACTGCAGTGGGTTCAATGCCAAGTTAAAATGAACTAACTGGTTTGTGAAAAGTTCACCTAGGCTAAGAAGTTGCTGAAGCTTATTAAAATTCAACGGTCTATCGTAGCTACATGGCTGTATACAAAGCCATATAAATTCCCTTTATATGGCTATGGCTGTAGACAGACAGAAGGAAACCAGCAAATGAAACTACATTTACAGACCGTGCAGTAGTATAATGTAATCTTTTGGACATTACAAAATGCAGGAATATCTCAAACGATACAAGCACTTGGTATTTTGTTGCTTTCTAGAGGAAGCTGCAATGTGTGTGATTTTATGTGTGCTCCACAGAGGCACCCCTTCATTCAGATGTATGAGGAGCGAGAGGTGGAGGTGGCCGCCTACGTGTGCAGGATCCTCGATCAGATGCCCGCCTCGCCCAGCTCGCCCATGTACGGGGACTGAACCCCCAGCTTCAGCGCTCTGACCAAGGAACGAGGGGTGACCTCCGGTAACCTTTCGGGTGCACAGCATTGCTTCGTGACATGGTTTCCTATTTAAACAGCAATGAAACAAACAAACATACAAAAGAAATGAAAGAGGAATTCCCAAAATGTTTTGTGCAATAAACATGGCTCTCATTTCCGTGTTCATCAAACGTTGATCATGAAACGTCACATTCACTTCCAACAGTTGTCGCACAGTGTAGTGTCGAATCGTAGGGTCCATCTTGCCATCCCATAATTTTCATCAGTAGACAAACCAAACTTGAACTCTCACTGTCTGATACCACCATCATTCATCTTTGCTTGAATGGGAATATATATAAATAAATAAAAAAAAGTCAAATCTATACTTGAACACAATGTAAACAAATACAGATTTACCAAATAAGAAAACAAAGTTACATTCAAATGGAAAACCATAAGCCATCCACATGTGTTTCAGTCACCGTATATGTTTATAGTAATATGCCAATGTACAGTCAATGGGGCACCAGACCAACCCACATGCATTTTAGCACCTCACCGCATCGATCACTCGCGCTTTTCTGTAAATGAATGCGTATGCGAAAGTATTGTTACGTAACAACAAAAAGTGTACTGTGGCTTCATTATGTTTTTTTCTGATTATGCAATATTTTCAAAAGAAATAGAGAAAAAAAAGAGTTTGCCTTTCAGATGCAGAATTCACTCATGGTGTACAAAAACGCTACCATGTTTACGCGCCGCATAAAAGGACTATTCCTTAGAAGATCAGTTTACTTGATGTGGTGTGTGTGTATGCTTAGAGTGGTAAGACAATTCATCAATTGTAAATGTGTATTTATATCTTCATCTGGGCAAAAATAGTAAGACCGTTGTTAAAAGTTCACAGTACATCCGCCGCCTTGCACCAGTCCTTGTACAGATGGCCAATGGAGTCTGCCTCCTTATCTGAAAAATCTCACATTGATGCACACAGCATGCTATCAACTGAATTAGCATGACGGCTTAGCTTGTGTCGATGGAATGTTCTTTTCTTTCACTTTTTTGCATTCTGTTATTCTTCCCATTGTTTTTTAATAACCGTATCCACGTTGCTTTCAAAAGTAGATGCATAATATCTCGGAAAAGGCATCCAGTGAAATGGTTGGATTTGGATCAATCCCATGGTAAGGAGCGGAGCCAGACAGTATTTGCCAGTCAAAGAGGGCCAAGTTAGGAGATTACTGGAGTGGTGCGAGTCACCCAAACTGATCCACATCAAAGATGACTTGCGGTTTTATAAAACTTTGAACGTCGCTTTTTAACAGGGCAGTTGTTTTTTGTCTGCTTTCCGTTTGTGCCGCCCTACGGCCCTTTGGGATGAAAACTCCTGCATCCGTTTAGGAATTCTGTTCTTCTACACTTCTACTTGCGTGTGTCTGTGCGTGTGTGTGTGTGTGTG
>JASCQY010000170.1:0-18029 GCA_030264315.1 Sardinella tawilis
TGTGTGTGTGTGTGTGTGTGTGTGTGTGTGTGTGTGTGTGTGTGTGTGTGTGTGTGTGTGTGTGTGTGTGTGATCTTTTCCATCAGGGGTATGAAGGTGATTGAGAACCGTGCCATGAAGGACGAGGAGAAGATGGAGATCCAGGAGATGCAGCTCAAGGAGGCAAAGCACATCGCTGAGGAGGCTGACCGTAAATATGAGGAGGTGGGTGGTGAGAGAAAGAACATCCCCAGGATTAAATTCAGAACCACATACAGGGGCCATGCTCATGTAATTTGTGATTACTGGCAAAATAACCACTGGCTTAGCAAAACATAGCACAATGAAGTCAAAGTAACTTCATCTTTTGCGGTAACAATGAAATCACCACATAAGCAAACAATAGTTAAGGTCTAATGACTGCTCTAGCAGGGCAAGTCATTTGTTTTCCACAGTCTGCACAGATGCATTAACTGGTCCATATTCATTAAGCATTTGCACAGTGTAATGCATCTTTACATAATGTGCTATTGATTTACAGTATACAGTTTCTAAACTCTTTGTTTATTTTTGTGATCAGAATCCAGAATCATACCATTACAGTATGTTGCAGTCTGTAAATTAGTTGCTGCAAGACAATGAAAATACAAGTCAAATGCCTTATGTATCTCATATACAGTTGACTGCATCTGTATCTCAACAGTGAAACAGTGAATGTTTAGTGGCTGTGCTACTGGGTCCCTCCCTCCTGTCCTGACATCATAGTCTATGTGTGTCACATTGTGAAAGTGAGCTCTGGTTTGAGGAAGCTGTATGTGTATGTGTCTCAGGTGGCCCGGAAGCTGGTCATCCTGGAGGGCGAGCTGGAGAGAGCTGAAGAGAGGGCCGAGGTGTCAGAACTGTAAGTGTCACCCACCCACATCAGCCATGCATACTTCTTCCACCTTTCAACAGGTGAAATGGTCAGAGTTGTGTTTACACACCTGCTGCAATAACACAGTTATGTTAGAAGACATGGATAGAATATTACGTGGCATTGAAACAAGACCTGTAATGATTTCATTAAATAAATGCATTAAATGTAATACACTGAGTGATAAAGCAAAACATGCGTGGTGCAATAATGCAATAGGTGCAGCAATTAATAAGGTGCCATTTTTTTCTCTCAGTAAATGTGGAGATTTGGAAGAGGAATTGAAAAATGTCACTAACAACCTCAAATCTTTAGAAGCCCAGTCTGAGAAAGTAAGTCATGTTCAAAGTGTTAATATATTTTGTATGTTTGATCCATCACCATTCATTTGTGTGAAAGCAACAGTTGGTTACATTTACGTTCTTATCATTATAATTTATTTCAGTACTCAGAGAAAGAGGACAAATATGAAGAGGAAATTAAGATGCTCACTGACAAGCTGAAAGAGGTAGATATATGACGCATAACAAGTTTGGAAAAGCGATTCACAAAAAGCCTTGTGAATATCTGGGAATGTAACCATAACTTTGTCTCACAGGCAGAGACACGGGCTGAGTTTGCTGAGAGAACAGTGGCCAAACTGGAAAAATCCATTGATGACCTAGAGGGTATGAACATTTTCTTATTGTTGTATCTCTGATGGCTTATGTGATCCGATGTTTCATTTGTCAGGAAAGGGGTTGGTACGCCCTTATTTGATAGCAGAGACCCTGCAGAAGTACTGTAGGCCCTAAGCAATGCTGCTGGGTTGAGGTCAAATTTAGACACGGTGCGCTGTATTCATTTTAAATCTGCATCCTTCCAGCAGGAATTCTTAGCTGTTCTCTTTTTTCCTGACCTCAGGCCTTAATATTTCCTGTCAGTCTGAAGCTACACTGTTCTCCATTCTTTTCTGTACTTTTTTCTGTTTGCTTGGTGACCTTTGACATTAGTATCTCTCCTGAGTTATTCTCTCTCTTTTTGGTTTCATCTGTTTCCTGCTGCTGTGTCCTCTGCACTGCTGCCTCTCTTCTGCCCTGTCATTCTTCACCTGTTGACCTTTGACCTCCACCTCCTTCTAGATGAACTGTATGCCCAGAAGCTAAAATATAAGGCCATCAGCGAGGAGTTGGATCATGCCCTTAATGACATGACCTCCTTGTAAATGGCCATGGTGTAACCAGATGTGCTTTACTTGGTGGTTTTTCTGCCCACTTTTCTTGGCACCTGAATTTCTGTTTCTTTCTCCCACCCTTTCTGTCTGTTTTCTCACTGCCCTTACCGTAATGCACTACGAATAAAGCTTTGTTTCCTTTTCTGACTTATGGCTGATGTCTCATTTCACTTGCAGTCGTTCTATTTTATTATCATATTGTTTCAAACATTCAAGCAAAAATAGAATCTCTTACTGGTAGTTATTTTTGCCTAAATATGTATGTTTATACAGTAATACTATTTGATAACAAAATGTTGACACCCAGTCACACCCAAAATATGACCAAGATCCATTAGCTTTAATGTCATAGTCAATTGCAGCCTATTTGTTTTTGTAAGCATCACACAGAATTTTCTGTGGTAGGCTATGTTAAGATGTAATGTAGCCTAACTAATATTTTACCATTGTATATTACTTTGTTATAAATGGCTTATATTTTGGTAAAATCACCTTCCTGTAAGATTTCTGACTATATCAACACTGTGAGATGTATGTAGTGTATTTAATGGTACAAAACCTTCACAACAGAAAACCTATCTAGTGCAAAAGAGGAGAACCAGGAGATGCATCAAGTCTTGGATCAGACACTACAGGAGCTCAACAGCTTGTAAACACCTGGAGGAGGCCAAGGAGATTGAATCATCAACATTCCACAGTTTCGGCTGAGAACACTCAAAGCTTTAAAGCTGGCTTTGTCTCACTATCTCTCTATTTTGTGAAAAAAAACATTCCAGCAATTATTTCAAAATTGTCCAGCTTTGTGTTATCACTTGTTCATGTCTGTGCACATTTCTGTTAACCACTGTTTAATTGGTTCTATTTTTTGTTGTCGAAGAATTTCATATCAGTGAATCCAACAGTGAGGACTCAGACCAAAGATGTTTAAAAATGACATAGTATTTTGCATAATTCAGTAGCCTAGTCTCTACATTAAATTACACTACATGTTATCTCAGATGAACAAACTACAGTCCAATGTAAGATCTTAATCTTAAATTACAGAAGTGTATTTATTTCTAATCCGATAATAGCCGTCATCTCCACAAGTCCTGTATGCAGAACTGTAGCTTTGCCTACATGGTGTGGCAATAGAGAACCCCCTCTCTGTTGCGTCAGACACATTTTTCTTTGTAACAGATTTCAAATGAGACAATCTTCAAAAATTTAAATATTTTATTACAAAAGACTGTTGTAGGCTATAGCTTACAGCTGGATGGTGCTAAGAATTCACTCTTTAATACTTTTATAAAAATAGGTAGTGCTTGTAAAACACACAAAACCAAAGATTTCGACAGTTTCTTTTTCTGTTATCCCACAGCCATAGGTCTACTTGTTTCTTTTATTTTGTAAGGACTTCCCCTAGCTATGGCTATCTTAATTTGTTTTGTATCTGAAGAAGTTGTAATAAAGTTTTATAAATTTTGGATATGTGTTTATGTTTACAGCATAATTGTGTGCCATCTTAGTTGTCAGATGGGGAACCAGTTTTTGTAGGCTATAGGTCATGTGCTCAAGGCAAACCTTTTAGGCCTTTTAGGCCAAGGCCTACAAGTGGCCCAACCAGGGACACTGTAGTCCAGCTTGTTGAACACTCATAATGACGTTGATTCACATTCAAGGCAACACCCACAGCACTTGAACGACACATGTATTGATTGTGTTGTGTCCATAATCAGGTCAGTGAAGTTGCCATACAGATATCACATACAGACCAAAACTGGTTAATTGAATTGAAAGGACTCACTGCATAGCTGCCAACCATTCATCATGCACAGCCAGCAACTTTAAAGGGGGCGTGGTCATAAAGGTGCTAGTCACACACCATACCAGTGTCTACGCGGCGCTGAGCTACTGCCGGGCGGGATTTCCGCAATATCAAGTATGGCGAAGACCTACGATTATTTGTTCAAACTACTGTTAATCGGAGATTCCGGAGTCGGGAAAACATGCGTATTGTTCAGGTTTTCAGAGGATGCATTCAACTCCACCTTTATCTCCACAATAGGTATTTATGGTTTGATTGTATGAAGCAGGGGCTAAAGTGTTTGGATTGTTCACGTTACCCAAGGGCTCAGCTATGGTTGCTAGCTCGATAGCTGCTGCCATAGCTAGCCCAGTGGCTAAACCTATCCGGTAGTTTGTGTGAACCTAACTCGTTTTACTTGGTTAAGCAGCATGATATGTACAAGTGTATGTGAAACTGAGGTTTTGCACATCTAATTGTAGTTTAAAGTGTAAATTTTCCGCTGCAGTACGGATTTAAAGCACCATTGTTAGCGTTAGCTAAACGGGTTCTGACGATTGTCAAAAGTTGATGGCTAAACGTAGCTGGATAGCGCAGCCAACATAGTCTGGTATTTGTTCTCTTAGCTGACAATACACATAGTAAACAAAAAAATGGGAGATGGATATATGTCTCTGTGTTAACGCAGAACTCATCACTTTCGTGAGCAAATTTATATGTGGTATTCATGTCACTACGAACTGCTTCCGCTCAAACAAAATTGTTAGCTTGTCAGTTTGAATCACGTTAGCTACTGTAGCTAACTTGACAATGACTTAGCCTAATGTTCACCGGTAATGTTCAGCCAAGCTAATTAATTACACGGGAAACTTGGAGGTTAAGCACGTTGCTAACAACAAAAAAATAAAGTGAAGGTAGTTAGTAAACTGACTGTAGGTGCCAACATTAGCCAATGCCATCCTGCTAGAGGATTCACTGTAACGTTATGTTTGTGGTCACCAAGCTCCAACGCTAACGTTTCAGTTTAGTTAGCTGGCTAGCGGCATATTTAGTCAGCATTCCAGTTAGATTAGCTAAATGACCAAGCCTCATGATTTCCTGTGCGAGACGGAGCCTGAAAATTAACGATCCAGTCAACAATTTAATGGTTCCTCGTTCAAATATGACATGGACCAATCTATTTACTGTAGGAAAAGTTTGTCCTCTTGCACTTGTCATTTTTGTTTGTTAGCTAGCAAGTGTACCCTTTGTCGTCGCATGACCCAACTGTAACTTAGCATTGAGCCTCTCGCCATCATCATAACATTCAACAGAAAAAATCTTACAGACGACATTAGTTGATTTAATATATTTACTTCGAATATTCCTCACTGCTAACAAACGTATCTTTTGCAGGCATTGATTTCAAGATTAGGACAATAGAACTAGATGGAAAGAAGATAAAGCTGCAGATATGGTACGTTGACCTATGACTCTGTACTGTTGGCGTTGTCTAAGCACTAAAAGTATTGCAAGATCCAAGCCTTCCTAGTGCGTATGCATACTTTAAATGGTTGATTGTATATGGATTGCAGGGACACAGCTGGCCAGGAGCGATTCCGAACAATCACAACAGCATATTATAGGGGAGCCATGGTAAGTTTAAATGACAGTTACTGTACAGCTCAGATCAGATCAAAGACTTCCCAGTGACATGTAATTGAACACATTAAGAGTGATTTCTTTGTGTAGTAAAGAGTATGTTTCTTTGTTGCACTGTTGTTTATTTGTTGTTGTTGTTTTCATGGTACCCAGGATTGGTGAACCTTAAGCACTGCATAATTGAACAGCTTAATGACAGCAGTGGGCTGAGACTAAAGTGACACTTTTATTTCCCTTAGGGGATTATGTTGGTGTATGACATCACCAATGAAAAATCCTTTGATAACATAAAGAACTGGATAAGGAACATTGAAGAGGTTAGTATCCTAGTCTACCATATGTTTGCTTTGTCGCTGTCCTGCCAGGTTTTTCTAATGTGTCCCACAAGTACTGCAAAGAAAAACTAAATTTTATTTAGCCTACTATAATCTGTTATATCTATTCAAAGTATGTTGTACAGAAATCTGTAAAGTAGTGTAAAATCATATACAGTTGTGTAGCTTGCAAAGACACACAACTGTAAATAATGTGACTAATGTGTGTACCCAGCATGCATCAGCAGATGTTGAGAAGATGATTCTTGGCAACAAGTGTGACATCAATGACAAACGACAGGTTTCCAAAGACAGAGGCGAGAAGGTATGGTTTGTGTTGTTGGATAGAGATAGTTTTTCCACTTAGAGAATAATCAGAAATTCTGTGTCCGTGTAAGTTGCCAACAAAAGTTAACAATAACTGAAAGCAGAGAGAAAGGAGGAAATGGATCATTTTGAAAACTTCTGTAGCTTGCAAATGTTGTAATCATAAATGTGTTTATGGAAATGTGGAGATGAGTTGTAATTCCATTGATGCCCAAACTGTTTAAAGCAGATATGCATTTGGATGTATGATTTACATTGATTTAGAGTTGTAGTTCAGTATCAGACTATTAACTGCCTTTTGGACTCGCATTAAACCTGCTTCTCTTCTCCTACAGCTGGCTCTGGAGTATGGCATCAAGTTTATGGAGACCAGCGCAAAGGCCAATATAAATGTGGAAAACGTGAGTTAAAGCATAAAAAAGCAACAATTATTGTTTTCTGTAACATGTTCAGTAATATTGTGACGTTTCTGGATGTACTGAGACCTGTCTGATTGGTAACTGTGCTGTCTTCCATATTTAGGCATTCCTTACGCTTGCCAGAGACATCAAAGCGAAAATGGACACAAAATTGGTAAGGTTCCCATTTACATCTACGATGTGATATCTTGGGCAGGAAAGAAAGGTACATCTCATGTATGGAAGACTAAGCTGGTCCTGTCTGGCTTCTTCTGTCGTTGCAGGAGGGCAACAGTCCGCAGGGCAGCAACCACGGCGTGAAGATCACCACGGAGCAGCAGCAGAAAAAGAGCAGCTTCTTCCGTTGTGTGCTCCTGTGAAGCTGTGTCTGCCTGTCCGCCTTACCGTCCACCTGTATGAGCTGGACGCCACTGGACTGTGCTCTTGCTCTCAGCACTCCCCAGCCCAACCCTTTCCCTTCCATCCCCCCCCCCCTCTCTCTCTGTCTCTTTGTCTCTCTCTCTAGCTGTATGTCTGGATCTCTGTCTCTCTTTAATCTCTTGCCGCTCTTTCTTTACCACCCTCCCTCTCTCTCTCTCTCTCTCTCTCTCTCTCTCTCTCTCTCGCTCTCTCTCTCTCTCTCTCTCTCTCTCTCTCTCTCTCTCTCTCTCTCCCCCCTGCCCTACCGCCCCCCTCGTACCAGTTGGCCGATGGAAGTAGTTTGTTCTTTGTCCATCTTCTTCCATAAGACACACGCACAGGTGATGGTGTCCTCTTCCAGGCTAATGATCCTTTGCCGATATTGCTGCACTTCCCACAAGCTGTACCTGGTCGAGGTGAAGAGCCGAACCGGTTTGTGCCGGTCTGAAGGGGGCCGCTTGCCTTCTCAGCGTGTGTCCACACTTCGGGAAGAACAGGCCCATCGCTCCTGTTTGTCAACCAGCCCCATCTCGGGAGTTCTCTCATCTGAGCATGCCGCTGCCAAACTCTTGCCCCAGCCCCTCGGTCCCCCATCAGCCCCAGACTCATTCCGGAGGTAGCCGATTGGTCTGAGAGATGTTCTTCCTGGGTCAAGCTGTAGAGCGTCATTTGTTGCTGAGTTGTCTCAAGCGCCGTTTCAGAAGCTTCTATTTTCCATTCCACTTTGTCTTTTTTTTGTTGTTGTTTTTATTTTTCTATCTTAACCCCCATGCATTCCATGACAATCACTTGACCTAACTTAACTATAAAAATAGGAAGCTGGTAGCAGGCCACTTATTCTTTGGGCATCGTTCCTCACTTGTTTGTGAGAGTGTGTTTTTTTTTTTTTATTTTGTTTGTTTTGGGTTTTTTTCCTAATTTTTTTTTAATAACTTGAAAAAGTCTTTCTTCCATAATCTACCTTCTGGACACTGGGCCTGAAACGCCATATACATGCAGATATTCCATCTTTGTTTACCTGTTCATGCTATAGAGATTTTCTTATGCAGAATCTGTGCACAACTTCGGCTTTTTGTTTTTTCCTTTTTGTTTTCAATACTTTGAATATGTTGCAAAATTGTTCCCCAAAGCTTGATATCGCTGGTCTGGGCCTGTTATGTATGTTGTTGTTATTAACATTTCCATGACGGCTCGGACAACCAATTCACCTCTCAAAACTCATTGGATAGTTCACTGTTTGTGGTTTACCTTAAGTATGTACTCAGCTCATTGGACTCATTGCTGCCATCTGATCCAAAATACTCAGGACTTGTCTCGGAAAAGATCTGAGAGGTTGTAGCAGAAAGCCCCCCCACCTATCTATCCACCTTCCCTTTTTAATAATAAACATTCGGAAACAAAATACATTTGGCCCTGATCGGTAGCATCAAGACCCAAACTTGCACAGAAAGTGTCATCTCTGTAAAAATGTGTCTTGGTCCGCCTCCAGCAATACTTCACCGGGAGGGGAAGCTCGTCTAGTCGCCCACGGTCCCTTGCACTTTACGAGTGACCTTTGTGTCGTGAGTAGTCTGTGCGGAGTGATAGTGTTTTGCATAATGCAATTGATCTGTTCCTTTGTTATTATTGGAGTGAGAAAACGTATATTGAGATTTGATGACCTAATGACTCAATGTTGTGGCTAAGTTTCATTTGTTTTATTTTTTAAAGACACATTTATTTAATTATAATAAAAACAAAGCAAAACAAGGTGCAACTCTCCTCTTAGGAGTTTTGAGAATGCTGTTGTTGAGTCCTTACCAAAACGGTTAGAATCACAAAGAGAAGTTGCACAATGCACAGCAGATTTGAAATGCCTTGGCTGCCATCACGGTGCAAAGCTCTTGAGCGCTTGGAAACCCTTTCTGTGGTTCAGTGTGGAGAGGCCTAGTTTCTGTCCTTAAAACAACCGTGTGTGTTTAGCCCTCAGAGTTGTGCTGTGCTGTGCGGTGCGGTGCGGTGCGGTGAAAGAGCACTGGCCTCAGCCCTTAAGAGCGCGGCTGCCACTCACAGGCTTCCTCTGGGTGGGATGACTCACCTCCTGCAGAGCAGAACGGAGGCCATGCGGCCTCGATTGGCTTTCCTCGCTTAGCAGGCACTTCCTTATGTCAGCTTTAGGTGGTGCACTCCCTCTGGCTCGCTCCCTCCCTCTCTTGGCTTTGTGTTTTTTGTTTTGTTTTGTTTAGTCCAGAGATCCATTTTCTGTCCACAATATGCTTGTCTTTAACGCACAGCTCTTTTGTTGTTCAGGTGATCTCTCCAGTTGGGTGGAGATGGCCAGATCTGTTGTTGTTTTGCGTGGCAGGGAGATTTTAAATCACAGAGTCCTGAAGGGATTGTGGCTTTTCACTGCAACCCCAAGGAGTGCAGCTAACGTATTTGACCATAACATCACACCAGCATCTTTTGAGTCTATAAAGAAGTACACAGCTGCCTGCCCAGGCTTGGCATAACCTGACTCACCAGCCCACTGTGGGAGAGAGGCAGTCTGGTTTGAGCTTGCTTTTTTTACCTGCCGTACAGGGACAGCAGAGCAGACCAACAGGACTAGTTGTGACTGCCATCTGTTTTTCTGGATGTCAGTTTGTGAGTAGCATACAACGCTGACAGTCGAGCGAGAATAGTGGTTAAAGCATTCCGTTAGAAACAAACAAAAAAATTGATCAGTGTTCTGTGTGTTGAATCAGATATTTTTTTTCAGGAGACAAAAAGTTACAGCAACTTTCTCTTCCATTTTAAGGTGGGTTTTTTTTTGGGTTTGGAGCAGTTTGCCTATTTAAACCAATCTGATGGCTTCCTTTCTCAGTTCATGAATTCCTTTTGTCCAAAGAGATCAAATGATCACTTCCTTTTCTCCCCTTTCCATTGGTACCCTCAAAGTGTCCCCTATTATCATCATCATTATTATTATTATTATTATTATTATTATATGGGCTCGGTGCCCATTCTCTGCCACTCTGAGTCTGTTTGCTGAGCTCAGACCTGCATGCGTTCACAGCCGAACCCTTTGTCTTAATAGCAAATACTTGATCTCTTTTCAGTTTGAAACTATGCATCATGAAGGTTTATATTGACAACCTTGAATGACCTACTTGGTTAATGATTTTTTTTCCCTCTCAAAACTGCAACAGTACTTGCTCAACACGAGCACATTTCTGTATGATGTTTGTTTTTTTGTTTTTTTCTCGCCCCCCCCCTCCTCCTCCTCCTCCTCATGTGCAATGTTTTTGTTTTTGTAATTTTTGTTGAGTTCCATTCCATTCACCTGTCAGCCGAGGGTGTGAAATTTGGCAGAAAAAGGTGTCGAATGTGCCCTTACTGTACAGTGAGGGAAGCTGAGGAAGGCTGTATGTCTACTGCTGGTGTCTGATCATTGATCAGAGATTCAACCTGCATTTCAGTGAGTCCAGTCCAGACTCGTATCAACTGGACTTCTCATGCGGTATGCTTTCAGCGCTCTCTCGCTCTCTCTCTCTCTCTCTCTCTCTCTCTCTCTCTCTCTCTCTTTTGTTTTGTTTTGCCATTGCTGTCTCATCATATCCATTTCCACGTTTTGTTTTATTTTTTTAAGGAAGGCTGTTTTCATGTATCTGTTCATTTGAGAGGTATATGGGGAGAAAATTTAAAATAAATAACCTTTTGGAAAAAAAGAAATTGTAAATAACACTCTAAAAAGAGATCTACGTAAAAAAAAATTGTACTGTACTTTCTAAAATCATATGAAATTGATCTACAGTTTTGTAGATATCTGTACTTTTGATTTATTAAAATAAGACTTTTAAAAATGTTTCTCTGAAGTGTTGATTTACCAGTGTGTAGAAAAACAGGAGCCCAGACAGGTTACGTGAGGAACTTTTAATACACTCCATTGCCTGGCTCAGTACAGCTCTCTGCCTCTGGCCTCAAGCTCCCTCTTTCACAGGGCCGTCATTGTAACAGAGACCTCACCCCTCAAGGGCTACTAGTGTTGCAGGAGTGCCCTTACCGAGGCCTGGTCACCCTGCAGGACTCTTATTTACCACACAGGTCAACTGAGTCTTGCATGTCCTCCATGGTCACTGAGACCTGCTTAAGCTGAGATGGAGGTAAGGTTTAGTTGCATGTGAGTTGCTCATGGCAAAAGTGATGAAAGTTGTTGTCAGAAAGGTGTGTAATGCACAAATGTACCATCTTCAGGCCGGTTGGAGACCCTTTTGCCTTGCATAGGTTTCATCAGTAATATCTTAACCAAAGGTTTAGTGTCACTAAAAGTGTCCTGCTCTCCGCCTTGGGCACTCACTATAGCCTCTGGAGTTGATCAATATGTCCTCTGGCTCTTCCATCCAGATACATTCACAACAGAATGGCTCCTATATCCTTATATGGAAGGTGCTGCAGAGAAGAACAGGTTATTTTTTAACAGAGAATTTCTTGATCGAATAGAATAGAAATAGAACAGAAAGCCTTTATTGTCGTTATACACAGTATTATGAAATTGATGCTTGATTGTAGTGTACAGGATCACTTGTATTTTCAAAGGAAGCACACAAGCTAATTCAAATATAATTCCCCTTATAATAATTCTATAACTTGTCTATAAACTTCAAATGTATGCATTACCATAAAAGAACCATTTAAGGCTAACCAAACCTCTGTCACTAAAGACTTGTTCAACCACTCGTGATGTGTGTGTTCTTTGTGTATACAGTCCTCGGTCACTATGTAATGTTTAATCTAAGGGAACTACTAAGGGAGGTGTACTCTAGAAAATCCACATTTGGCCTCTGGCTGAGACTGGTTGTTGAGTTCAGTTAATACAACAACCCTTTATACACACACATACATGGACACACACATTTCATATCCTACCTGAGGAATTCTGGTGCACGTACAATCATGTGCTGAAAATCCTCTAGTGATAGACGTCCATCGTTGTCCAGGTCAGCCTCGTCAATTACTTTTTCACAGACCATCCTCACTTCATCCTCTGTCAGCTCATTTTGGGTCAGCTTATTCAGTGTCTTCTCCAGGTCTGACTTACAGATAAAGTCATCATTGTTGAAGTCTTTTGGGAAACAGATAATACTAATAGTGTTTTATCCGATTATTAGTCATGAACTCCATAAATAAACAACATACTAAACTTTAATGCTGATCACATTGAAAAAATAATAATGATTTTCAGCTGCTTTCAAAATGATCAAAACTACTGGATCCTAATTTTTGTGCGGCTTCACATAATTCAAAATAAGAAAATCAACTGATACCAAAATAAGCACATGGTTATATCTCACCTTGATAAATGCAACACCCTCTGACTGGGCCTAACAGGCCTCCCAGCATCCATTGCTTAAATGTCCCCATTATGTATAAACTCCAAAACTGAAAACAATTTCAAGCTTCAAGTTCAAGTTTCTCCAGCAATTGTTCAAGATTAAGCTGACTGAATGAGCAGACCTTGACCCTATTATCCCCAACAACTAGCTTTTTCCTTGAGTGCTCTAACACTGAACAACAGAGCTGACCTAACCAACTGACCTTGACCCTGTCACCCTCAACTGCAAGCTTTTTCCTTGAGCATTTAAATGCTTAACAACAGGAATGTGCTCCTTAAGCTAATCTTAAACTATCTCTTCAATACATCTGAATAATGCATGAAAACTTTCCTTCACCCATGACCAACTACCACAGTGCAGGCCCGTGAAACGTCTTCTGTGGTTGCCGTCATTTAATTAGAGCGACTCCAGCTCATTCTCCTTTCATAAGCAGACCAGTGCTATAACCGGCTAGTCAATTATTCAACAGGCTTTTTGTTTGCTTGCTCAAAGACATTGCTTCAGTCTCCATTAGTTATCCTGCATCATCAGCCAGACATAAAGACTGTCGACAGCAAGTCTATCACACATCTCTAAACCTGGTTATGAGTTCAAGGGCCCTCATAGTGTCACATTTCATCTTACAGCAAACACCCCATGTCCTGTGCTAGTGTATACTGTAACTATCATGTACAGTATGCTAGCTAGTGTATAACTATCATGAGCTCATGTTTGTCGCATGTAACTTTTTATACAGAAGTACACTTGCAACTGAAAAATTGTGATTCCGGATGCAGAGATTCTAACTTTCAGAGTGGGTTTATAGGCTATACTGACCATAAATCTTGAAGGCATAGTATGCTTTTAGGTCTCTTGGTGCCATCTCGCTCAGAACAGAGAACATGTCTAAGAAGTCGTCTAAAGTCATGTTTCCCTCTCCGTCCTCGGAGAACACTTCAGCTATTCTTTGACGGAAAGGATTATCCTGGGGGGAAAAAAAGGAAATGTCTTTCAGAAAACTTCTATACAACCCAGTACAAGGTGGAGAACAATCCGATCACAGGCAAAATAATATGGGTTCCTAGACTGACAGCTCAAGCGCAGAACATTTCCTATTCACATAGCCTAGGCCTACTGTAAAAAAACGTTTTGAATAATCCCAGCTGGTATGCTGGCAGAGGCCAAATCATTGGACTTTGGCAGTCCACAACAGGCTAATCTTCTAAGAGTGGATTTGGGCTGCAGCATAATGTAAGATCCATTTCAAAATGTCTCTCTCTCTGGCCATGAGGTTGTCTAGCTGCCATTAAGCACCACTAATAGTGTCTGCCACCACTACTGATCGTGACCCCTCTCTCTTTCTCTCCTGCGCTCTTTCAAAGAGCTGGGAATGCGGGGGGGCTCTTTGCTTTCATTGGACCTGAAAGGATCTGGTGACACGTAAACTCTCCAAGACTACTGACAATTAGTAGGGGATGAATAATACATGAACAACAGAGTACAGGTTGGTGAGTGAGTGAGTGAATGAGTGAGAGAGAGAGAAAGAAAAATAGCCTAGAGAAATAGAGAGAGAGAGAGAGAGAGAGAGAGAGAGAGAGAGAGGATGACGGAAGAAAATAGGGAGTGGACCATGCAGCAGGCTCTGCTTCTGCTATGGTGCCAGAGTTGAACCAGACGCTGAGTGCACCTTAAGCTCGGGCATGCTGCCTATCAGCTCATAGGGCAGCTTCACATCTGGTTGGTTGGTGTAGTCGAGTGGCACGAGCTGTGGGGCCAGGTCACGGTAGCGGTGGTACAGCCTGGCAGGCATAAGGGATCATTTCATAAATATGAAATAAAGATATGCTACACCACATAACCCTACACCTCACAACCCACATTAGAGTAAAGTTATTGTGTTACATTTTGTGTTAAAATACAGTGGGGAAGTACAGTAATTACTAAATATAAGTTTAGCAAAAACATTTTGAGTACACTGAAAATTATTAGAATTCTTAACCTAGATTACTAATTTTCCCATGTGCACATTGTCATAGAAGATAAACAAAGGATGCTGCTAGTTTAATGTTAGAGCGGTGCACTCCAATACGTCTCTTAAAGCTTAAAAACAGCATCAGCTAACATTTGGGTGGTGATCAAACATGTACTGTGTCATACAGTATGGTTAGAAGTTAAGGCACTTCCCATAGTTAAAGTTGAACAACCAACAAGGTTAAGTACCAACAATGTAATAACCAGAATATTTATACAGATAAAATCCACTTGGCATAATCTAAAAATAGATTTTAATGCCCTATGGGTACTGATGATTACCCACAATATCGTAAAGTATGAACAATGCGGCAGTAATATCAGAATATCACAAAATTTAGTCAAATAAATTCCACACAGGCTAATGGCATGACCCTTTCCTTTGTATGATTTAAAAATAGATCTTTAAGGCCTGGGAAGAAGCATAATGTTATGAGTAGACATTTCTGATGATGTAATTTAGATATCTTCTTTTTCCATCTCTCCTGCACTCCTGTTGCAGCCGTGTTTGATGGTGCATGCAACGACTTTCACCTTACTTGAAGATTCACTGAGCAAGAACACAACAAACTACAAAGATGGAAGCTTTTGAACAAGGGATTGTCATTTTTCGATCTAGGATTTTATGCGTCATGTTCCATGTTAAAGTTACATGTATTCTATTACTCTTTTTGAATAATCCACAAATAGGCAAATGTCAACCTACCTTAAAATTTCCTTCCTGGTAAAGAATGTACAGTCCTACAAAATGAAGTGTTTGTATATTCCTGAGTCGTGCAAATGCATTAAATCAACTCTTTTGAGATCATTACATTATATTAATAAATCTGAATCACATTACATGAATCTGAAATACACTCCATGATATACAACAAATATCTAAAAAATCAGAAGCACATTAAAGGTGAGTTCATGCTACCCCAGTATATTAAATGATCATACATGTAAAGATATACTGGGTTTGACCCATCTCATGGAAAACTCCTGAGACACACTTGTCATAACACAGTCATAACACATATTTATTATACTCTGTAAACACTAAAGTCTTCAAGCTGATGCATGCCTACACGCATCCATGCCTTTATGTGAAATCTTGCATAGAGATAAAAAAAGTTGAGTGATTCAGGTGAGCCTATAATCTCATGAAGTATCCCAAAACATATACAACCCCTTGTAACTTACAGCCATTACAATTATGGTAATACAATCCACGCACCTGGTAAGCATCTAGTTGCTGTGGTGTGAAGATACTCTGTTTGTTCCCCATTTCTAAGAAGAGGGGGTTTCCCTCACCGCCATCCCAAGTCCATGCAGCCTGGAGTGTGTCTGTGCCCATCCGGCTGTGTCTGATAAGCAACAACAGTGAGGGTGTGTGTGTGTGTGTGTGTGTGTGTGTTGGGGAGAGGGGGGGGGGGGATCAGGTGTCTGATGGCTCTTTGGTTCTCCATCATAATGGGAGCATTTCAGCATTTCATAGCTGCCCTTTTAGAGAAAGGAGGACGGGCGGGCGGCCAGCATCAGTGCCAGTGCTTGTATGGCTGACGTGATGCCACAGGGCGTTCCATGGCACTGCACACAGGACTCCAGTTACTCAGCAGACACCTCAACACGTTCAGCTTGGTGTGAAACTCAGAATTCATAAGCTGCTGTTTTTTACATGCAGCCATGAGGCTGTTGCTGCCAGACAGGCCTAGAAATAGAGAAAGGAGGAGAGCTGTGTCAGGTCTGCTATGCTGAGACAGATGCACACAGTAACAGTATGTATGTAATGGGCTTTCAACTTGACTGGAAGAATTGGACATAAGTTCACCAAAGTTTGCATTCTCACTGCAATCTGGATAACAAGTCCGAGAATGCAGTGCACCGATACAGCACATGCAAAGTCCAGTTTTTAAATGGAGCTTTCACTGAAGGCAATGCAGTTTAAATAACCTGCCACATATTGATACCGATGGAATAACCTGACAGCCACTGTGAAAGCACTCACAGCACAACACACTATAATACACAAAACACAAAAGCTTATCAGTTGGCTTGTGCTTTCCATCTTTGAGACAGTGTTGTGAAAAGATGATAAGAAACACTAACAACCACAGACCATTTAGAACGTCTTTACACGTTTATACCAATCAAGCAACTTGACCTGACATCAGTACAACTAATATCTATGCCAATTATCTTATGGTTGTTTTGCTATTGTTTTTTGTTTTTAATGTAAGTGTGCGAGGCTTCATCTGTAAACTCTGAAGTAAACAGCCGTTACGTTTAGTCCCTAATCTGTGGCGGGTGGCACACTGTGATAGATCCACACCCTAAACACAGGACTCAAGGACTTGTGTCCTCATTTAGTCTGCATGGCAATTCATGCCTTTGACATTACCCCGCTCTCCGAACTAGCAGGATTTAAACGGCAGTGTTAAGAAGCCTAACAAGCCTAACTCATCAACCAAGGTAGCTTAAACAATTGATGCTGTAGCTGTTATAATATTGTAACAATTTCCTGTTGTGTAATATAGGCCTAGAGTATTTTAAGTCTTTGAAATAATGAAAATGGAACCTGAAGTTTACAGTATAACAACAGTGCACTGTTATAGACAATCACTGTTATAGATATGTATTTGTTTCATCCTTTCCACCAGATGTTGAAGGTTTTATGTAAAATGTAGCTCTAGTTCTAAATTTAAAAATGCATTTCTGGATGCATCTGTTTGCAAGTATTCATTGGCAGTGCATTTTATTATTGGAACAAAGAATCAAGTATCGAAAGTATTTTTTTTTGTTTGGTACAAAGTCGAATCTATTCAAATCTGTTTGTAATATCCATTTGTAATATCCATCCAGTGGTGACATTTAGGATTAGGTTTAGGTTATTGCAGTGTTTGTTTCTACATAAACAATTATTTGAAAAAACCCAGTGCACAGAAAAACGCTTATCTCCCTAATATTTATTTCAGTCAGAATATGGAAACAGAAAAGCCCCTTCATCTCAATGGACTTCACAAAACAGAAGTTAAAGTCAGATTTCGACCTACCTTTCCACTAAAAAATGCATTTGTTATTCTGATGGTAGCTGCCGTCTTTTTAGGTGAGTGACTTCATTTTGGCTTCCCTTCATCAATCAGTAACTGTTATACATTGAATATTTCTTGTTTCTAATGCACCATTTGTCCTCTTGCAGGGGTTGTACTTGGGTATGCATTGCGATTCTTGTCTCCAAGACACATTCCAAGTCAAAACATGCTCACATTCCCTGGAGAGATTCTCATGAGGATGTTACAGATGATGGTGTTGCCTCTCATAGTATCAAGTCTTATCTCAGGTAAACAAACTGCTTTTGTAAGTACAGGTCACAGCAATGTCTTAAAAGCCTATGCCCACTGCCCCCATTTGGATTAGTGGTTGTGACTGGTTCCTAGATTTTATGAAAAATTACTTCCTGGATTTTTTTTTTTCGTAATGAGCTCTTTCTAGCTATGTCTTGTAGCTAGAAAGACATGAAAAGCAAATTTAAAGGGATACTCCACCTTATGTCGGGAAATTGCTTATTTGTAGTCAACCCCTAGTTGAACATGAAAACACATAGCATTTTTTCTGTATGTGTCTGCAATGCCTAGTTTGACAGTGTAAGCTTATTTAGCATACCAATGCAAGTCTATGGTACCAAACAAAAC
>JASCQY010000170.1:18258-30353 GCA_030264315.1 Sardinella tawilis
CCAGTGATTGTGCTAAGCTATGCTAATAATGTCAATCTAAGTACTGAACACACTGAGAAGAAAATGATATGTGTTTTTGAATAATACTTGGGCACAATGCAAATACATAAATATCAAAAAAAGGTGGTGTGTTCCTTTAAATGAGCTAGCAATAGTAAATGTTGGTCAAATTCAAAATTTGGGCTGAGCAATTCTGAAGTGGCAACACAGCCAGCACATTTAATATTGCAACAAGCACCTTCAATCTGTTCATGCTTCCAATCTTCCTGTGTTTTATACACAGGCATATCCTCACTGGATAATAATGCTGGGAGGATGGGAGTGCAGGCCCTCATATACTACATGCTGACCACCGCGATAGCCGTCTTCACTGGCATCATTTTGGTGCTCATGCTCCAGCCCGGGAAAAGAGGCCGAGAGACTCAAGCGCCCTCTAGTGGTGGCTTTAATGAGTCTCTGCCGGCTTCAGGTGCACTGCTGGATCTCATCAGGTCTGCAAACTGCTCTCCTATTCGTGCTGAAAGTCAACTGTATGAATTGTATCAAAATATCCTTCAACGTTACTGAATTTAGACAGCTTGTGATGATGATTTTAATACTTTCTCTTCTAGAAATATGTTCCCATCCAATCTTGTAGAGGCTTGCTTCAAACAGGTAACAAGATCCTACTCAGACTCCCAATGATTTATTCCCTTTTACAATGAAGAGGGAAAAAAATCTTTTTTTTTACTTCTGCAGTACAAAACTAATTATAAGACCATCAATGGCATGTCGGTGCCCACCCCAGACTCCAGCAATGGAGTCAATGCTCTGGGCCTGGTGGTGTTCTCCATAGCTTTTGGCTTCGTGCTGGGCAGGATGGGGGAGCAGGGCCGGCCACTTCGCAACTTCTTTGACTGCCTGAACGAGGCCTTCATGCAACTGGTGGGCATTGTGATCTGGTGAGGATATGCGGCATGCATGAAGTATAGTGAATAATGTATAATATTACACAGTGACAGACAGACATGAGGGCACGTTACACAGTTGAGTTCAGCCTGCCTCAAGCGCAGCGGTTAATTTTTAAAGTTAACTTTAAAACATAACATAACATAATCTTATTTTCTGATCAAGTTACAGAACAAAAAAAATGCACATTGTCATCTATGTTTGAGCTAGTTAGAGTAATTATAAATGGCCGCCAGGCTAGTTAAACAGCACGTCTTTGAATGCACTTCCCAGGTATGCTCCTGTGGGGATTTTGTTCCTGATAGCGGGGAAGATCCATGAGATGGAGGACCTGGGGCAGATGGGAGGCCAGCTGCTGTGGTATGTTCTCTGTGTGCTCCTGGGCCTGCTGATCCACAGCCTGCTGCTGCTGCCTCTGCTCTACTTCCTGGCTACCAAGAAGAACCCTTATCAGTTCATGGCAGGCCTGCTGCAAGCGCTGCTCACAGCCCTGGGCACGTCATCCAGGTGAGAGAGGCGCTCCTGAAAGATCTCCTGAAAGAACGGGGCACAGAAGGCGGTGAGACAGTAGCCTATGCTAATTTCTTAGCACAAATTTAACCGTCATGTATGTCACACACATTTGACCTACTATCCCTTAGTGGATTTGCAGAAAATTCAAAGGAATTGCTATTGTTCCTCATGACATGGATAACCAGTCTTAGGTATCCACCAGGGGGCATTAGCGATCTCAGCATCGGCTGTGACACATGGTTTGTCCCAGCTAATTAGGCTCTCTCTCTCTCTCTCTCTCTCTCTCTCTCTCTCTCTCTCTCTGTGTGTTTGTATGCAGTTCTGCTTCTCTTCCCATCACCTTTCGCTGCCTGGAGGAAAACAATGGGGTGGACAAGCGTGTTAGCCGTTTCATGCTTCCTGTGGGGGCCACGGTGAACATGGATGGCACCGCTCTGTATGAGGCAGTGGCGGCCATCTTCATTGCTCAGATTGCTGACGTAGAGCTCACCTTTGTGAAGGTCATCACAATCAGGTGATCAATAACACACACAAACAGAACTTCAGCTTTTTCCAAATCTGAGACATGCATAAGACCAGTGTGAGTTGTGATGAATCTATCAGTGAGTCAGTTGGAGTTCTGTGAAGACTGATTCAGTAGATGATACGTACATTTGATATTATCCCCACAGTATCACTGCAACAGCAGCCAGCATTGGTGCTGCGGGTATCCCCCAAGCTGGCCTTGTAACCATGGTGATTGTATTGACATCCGTCAGTCTGCCCACTGAACATATATCAGTGATCATTGCTGTTGACTGGCTACTGTATGTATACTTTTTCTTTGTTTCATAATTACATTTTTCAACGTGTCTTTTTCTGTCAGTCAATCAGTCTTGTGTTTGGATATAAGTGAGGGTAATAGAATGATTGAAAGTGATCAAACATGATTACATGTGACTTACACTTTCTTTGTCTTTCTTTCTCTCTCACTCTATGGCAGTTATATTATCACTGCTTATGATCATTTCAAATGCAACATTTTTAACCTAACCAGCCACTGACAACTGCATTATGTGTGCATTTACACTAGGGACCGTCTGAGGACCGTGACCAATGTGTTAGGTGATTCCCTGGGTGTGGGCATTGTGGCACATCTGTCTCGAAAGGAGCTGCAGAGCCAAGAGAACAGGGCAGATGGCTGCTCAGAGGCAGAGAGAGCTACGATATCGCATCCGTCTGACAACACAGACACAGGTCACACAGTTCACAAGAAGGAATCTTCAGTATAAAAACATGACTTTTAAGAACAGCAACTGTTTTGTTTTCAGAGGTGCAGCTCTCCAAAATTTTAATGAATGCTAATGTATAGTATTTTTGTATTTGAATGTATTATTCTGTTACAACATGTCACACAGACTCTTGTCATTTTCCAATTTATTAAAGCTTTATAATAGTTCACAACATGCTATGTACAAAATTACATCCTTTACAGGTTGACATATACCCAGCCATATATTAAACATTTATATCTATGTACATATATTACAATGTCTCGAGGAAGCTTTGGTCTTGTAAATGAATTGATTATGACGCCTTTATAAACATCCCCATGACAGCGCATCAAATAGTGACCCCAGCATTGAAACCCTATGGTTGTTTTCTGCATGATGCCACAATGGGACACACTTTCATGATCTCACGGCACGAATGACTGCGGAATAAAGGTGGCCATGGTGACAGTGCCTGGGTCTAGGTCTTGTGAGAGGTGATGGGAGTGGCCTAGGGAGTGGGATTACGGTCTGTGTTGCAGTCAGAACCAGGTCCAGAGTGAGTGCGTTTCAATGGCAGCCACAGCTCCCGGCTACCATGTCATCGTACTGCTTCAGCACCACGTTCTCATCGTCGTCAAAGTAGAGCAGGTTGATGGAGTAAAGCTTGTCTGGCACACAGCAGGGCGTGTCGATGCCCTTGGTGAGCTTGAGGGCGTTGATGATGGACTGGACGGTGGCATGGTTGGTGGGGCGCATGTTCTGGCCCAGGGGGAATGGGCAGGAGCCCTTGCAGTGGTAGGCGTTGTAGCCGCGTGGCGACACGATCCAGCCGGACCAGCCGATCTCCTCAAAGTCCACGTAGAGCGGCTGACGCTGGCAGGACGTGATCTCACCGTCCTCGTCATAGTCCAGAGAACGAGCACTGCGTCGGCCTGCCCCAAGCATGGGCAGCATGGGGAGAGAGAGGGCCAAAGAGCCTTCGCCGTCTAAAGATGGAAGAGGAAACAGATCCAGTCAATGCATGTTTTACAGGGTGCGTTATATGTATCTGAAGACACACTTTCGTCTAAAATGCTCTGATTTGAAATCTATGCACTACATTGATAGTTATGGTGGGAGGTCATGTCCTCATTGCTCTGAGCAGGCATTCATCCTACTCTCACTTGGGCAAACTGGCATTATCCTCTACATCCTCTCTAGAAAATTCTGTGCACTGCACTCCTCTATATTTATCCGAATTGACCGAACACAAGTTACATCAAGACTAAATGAAAGCAGCGCAGGCTAAATCAAGGCAGCCATGCAGAGAAACAAACCAGTGGTATAAGCTCACATACCCTTTGTGTTGCTCTCAGGACTGGCAGTGCGTCGTCCATCATCAGTGAATAGGACCAGCATGGGCTGCTTGCTGTGGTGGTGGTTACGTCCAGAGGCAAACCTTAGAACACTGTTATCCAGCTGGCTGCCGGCTAGGGTCTTCACAGTCACCAAAAGACCCAAATTGCTGCTCTTATCTGACATCCATGAGCGTACCTATGTAGAGGAAGACATGACCAACATTTAACACCATCACTCGGCAAAACTGTATAAATGTTGCATGCTATTTGCACTCAATACACACATTATTGACAATATTTAATGCACTCACTGCTTGGGTGATGGTAAAGACTTCCCATCCGTTAGAGTGGACAGGAATCAGGCGTGAGGACAACAGTTTCTTTCCTTGAGAGACATCCATTTTCCCACTATCCAGAATCTGGTAGACACTAACCTGTTGGTATTAGAAGGGACATCCATAATTATATTCATACTCAAGGTCCAGGGGTTTGAGAAGGGCACACTGGCACACATCTTTTGTTTCAATGTACATGGATTGAAATTGACAACTTGCAAAATATTTACCTGGCAGTAATGATGCCTGTTGAAAGTCGGTGAGGTCACTTGAGGTCTTAATTTGAAAAGATGAAGCTCTGCAGTGAGAATCTTCTCGCTTTTTGCCACCGAGGACAGATTGAACATGTACTCAACCTGTTCACTCCGTACTGTAAAGGCAAATTGCATTTTAGTAAGCCTTAGCCTAGAATGTTGAATGATTAGATTTTTGAGATACTATGGTGCATAAGCTTTAGACAGAAATCAACAAATGTATCGTCTTACGTTTATCGAAGAAACTGCGAACGGTGTTTCCCTCGAGAAGATGTGGGTCCTTGGTAACCCCATCCACATCCGCCACCGTGTTGTACAAGTCGAGCATGTACTGAGGTGGCTGTTTGTGGCCTTTAGTAAGAGGGGGGTCATCCATCCCAAATACTTCCAAAAGTTGCTTGATAGCTTTGGAACGGACCTCCTTTGGCTCGTTCGCTGAATTGAAGTGATTTTCCAAATAGTCCATGGAGGGCCTAGCGATAAGAACTCTCACAAGGGAGAGAGCGATGAGCACAACAGGCAACATACTGAAAGTCGTTGATGGCGCGTCCACTTGTCGGGAGAAAGCAGTAAGTACTCTGGTCTTCTCAAAACCTTGACACCCGACTGACTTAGACGATGGAGAGCTGCGTTATATATGATATGTGGAGGCTGAGTGTGTGTGCAACACAAGATGCCATTTAGTCGCAAATGTAAATCAACAATCAGCCAATGTAAAGGCAAACTAATGGCGGTGTTAACAAGGTGTGAACTTGATTACTCGGGTGAGCCGCGTCAGTTTGCCTCGAACCCAAGGAGGAAATGACCTTGTCTTTCAAACATGCCTATTTAGAAAGCCTTTGTTTCAGTTATGAATTACGTTAAGGCACAAGTAAAATTATTTTAACAAGCGTTAATAATTCTCTCATTTTAATATAGAGCCATAACATCCTCCACACAGTGAGCACAGTGGGGAAACTGTGAACCGTTTTCCTCAGTCAGGAGCCAGCAAGGAAGTTTACCCACCATGGGAGGCTGATGTTCGTATAAATTGATCCATTAATTTAGACAAATGGGGATAGTGTTATGCGGGAAGGTCGATAAATAAGGCAAGACAGGACGCGCATTTTCTTGCACCTTGGTTAATTTGCTCACACCTGGTCAAACACTGCCATAAGAGAATGTAAAGTAGTCTAGCCCCAAGAAGTTTTCTCCATCGATTGCATACAAAATGTAAATTGCCCTATTAATGTAAAGGGTCATGTTGTGTTCAATGGAGAACGTAATTGGATATTTCATGAAAACAACTACAGAAAATAAAATTACCAGGTAGTCTACATCAGCAGGTTCGTAGCTGTTATTTGTGCATGTGTTAACGTTTGTTTTCCTCCCGGACGCATTTAGGGGGCATGTTCAACAATAGCCCCTGTCAGCTCTATGCATCCTAATTGATCCGCATAATCGATTCCAATTGACACCAGGAAAACGTGTGCGTACTGTGCGTAATGGAGGATTTTTCTCTCCCACCTCCGGGGATTTCTTTGTCCCATTCCTACGCAAAATATTTTAACTAAATTTTTAAAATACCGTTTAATGCAGCACAGTTTTGTGATATCAAGTTAACCATAAGTGTAACGTTTTCTCTTTTCTGTAGTAATGGCATGGGTGGCCTTAGTTTTATTTATTCTTCAGTATGTCTGGTGTTCGCTCAGGATTGCTGACTACAGTATACTGCCTGGGCAATTGCACCATATAAAACAGGACTTACAAAGAACAGTAAGGTCGCTAACAAGTGGATGTCTTTCTTTCGCTTGTCTGACACATGCAACAAGTAATTGCAAGTAATCGAATCAAAGGATGCTGCTAGAGGTGGGCCCAGTCCAAAGCAGACGTTTATTTTCTGCAATTACAAACACGTGTCTGCAACCACTTGCGAAGACGGTTGAAAGGAGTCAATAATCCTATCCAGTTGCATATTGCTTGCAGCAAGAATAGAAAGCTTATATTTTGTTATCCCCAAGCCTTTGCCGTTCCTATATTGTATATAATTAGGGAATTAACTGTTTAGCTTAATTCTTTAATAGAAACCTTAATTAGGATTTTGGAATCCAATTCAAATGATGTCATTAGAGCAGATATATCCAGGTATACACAGGCACACTGTGTCAGAGTGGGCTACTTTACCATCCCCTACTAAATGAAAGTGTAGTTCTTCAATTATTCAAGTATGTAAAAAAGATGTAATCAAACCACACATCAAGAAGGCTCACATAAATTTTATTTACAAAATTAATTAATACATATTTTACATATATTACAAGGGTGTGTGGAAGTCTTAAGATCAATATTTTTTATAGTTATGGTTATAGTTATGGGTTTACTAGGGCAGGCTTATTTGCAAACGACCCATGTCTCTGACCCAGCAATCATTTACTCACTGACAGAGGCCTGGATCAAGACTGAGATTATCTGGAATCAGCTGTTCAAATAATAGAGCTTAGCTCTGCATAAATAGTCCATCTTCAGAGTACAAAGTCTGTGTTGAAATTGAGTCCCAACTCAAGTTGTAAATCATTTGACTTTAGGGATTTAGGTTTGAAACCAGTTGAAAAGTCTGTGTGTGTGTGTGTGTGAGTGTGTGTACATGTGTGTCATGTTTAGGACTGGCATAAGCACGATGTAATGGAGAGAACGGTACGGAGTTGGCCATGCTGATTTAGGAATGTGTTGCTCTCATAACCTTGCGGAACACATGCATTTCCAGGGCCTTCTGCCCACAGCAAACACTCATCTGGATTAGCAGCACTCCTGCAACACAGATAACACAAAGTAAATCACCTGGCCTGATGAAATTGTAAACTATCATACCACTCATGTAACTAACACACAAATAAATACAGTATTAGACTCTATTTCTGGACACAGTCATGAGCTTCTTGTAAAGGTAGCTCTTATGTTCACTGTGTCGGATTTTCTGCACTTGCCATTAAAAACAAAATACAGTAGATGTGTTTCAACCATCATCATTTGCAGTCATTAGCTGTGTGATATGCAGACCACACTAAAAACTTTCACGTGCTGTTCTTCTTCCTACTGTGTATATATTTATGAGGATCAAAATTACCCACATAAATACTCACATAAATTACCCACATAATCATTACTTCTCATACACTTTTTTTGGATTGCCGAATAAAACTGAAATGAATGTGCCAGCCTTAGTGATATCTGTGGAGATCAGAAGTGCTAATTAAATCAGAAGTGTTTCCCCTGGTCCTGTGACGCAGCCTGGGGATCTGAAGTGTCAAAGCTAACAGGTCTGCAGTGGGAGATGGGGGAGTGGAGGAGGAGGAGGAGGAGAAGTGCTGGAGAGTGTTGTGGAGGGGGTTGCAGTTGTCCCAGCTGTGTTCAAGCTTACCTGAGAAGACATCGGTTTCCTGTGGCGCAGCTCCCCAGACACCTGCCCACATCAATTTCCTGTTGAACATTAGCAAGACAAGAGAATTGGCCATCAGCTCACTGACACTTGCAAACATGCACCCCCCTGCACATCTGAGTTTGGGGATGGGGTGAGGCCGTTAAGCAAATTGAGTGCTTTGATTTGACACCTGCAGGCACCATTTGGACACTCTCTTCTTCACACGTTTTGGGAAGGGAGCGTTAGTGACAAACTCAACAAACTGGCGTTTACCCGAGAGCAATGAGGTCATTGTAGAGCTGGCTAGTGTAGTGGTTAAAAAAAGTATTAAAAAGTAAAGAAACTTTCAAACAAGACAGAAATTATAGTCAGGAAAAAAGAGGTGTGTGGAGTGCTGCAGGGCGTATGTTCTTTTTCTTTGGTGCTCTTCGGTGTGGGGATTCCAGATATGTTAAAAGCAGAAAGGATCCGAGGCACTCAAGGTTGATGCATTATAATTTATTTATGCTACAAAAAACATGCCTACGCGTTTCGGCCTACCAGGCCTACCTCAGGGCAGGAAAAATGTAATCACTGTTCCATACTAATGCACTTATGAGTGGTATCCATAACAACGATAGTAATAGTTGAAACTGGAAGGAACTATTTCAGGCTGTTAACTCCCCCCTTAACGGTAGCTCTAATGGGTTATTTTCTGCATTTCATGCACACTGTTCCTAACTATAAAGAGGGTTGGCGGACGGAAGTCCGAAGGAAATAATGACACGGTGGAGGAACCCTAGGAGTTTTACCCTCCACCTTGCCATTATTTCCGTCGAACCGGTCACCTCCTTGGCCGTTATCCCTTACTAAATAGTTTTAGCACAGTAAATACATCTTCCTTCCTTGATTGTAGTCATCACTAAGCATTTGTTTACATTTCACTCATTGTAAACAACTAACAAAGTACTTGAGAGATTAAAGAGTGAGCCTTAAGCAGCCCAAGAATGTCACAATTATGGCATATCTAGAAGTAGGCTATTTTGTAAAAATATATATATACAAAAAGAATTTTGGTATACAGACTAATTTAGAATTTCATTGTTTGGACCACTTCAATAAGAAATGTCTCTCCCAGAACTCTGACATAACTCTCTTTCTCCAATTATGTAAATGTTGCACATAGAGATGTCCTGCAGAGACAAAGTATCCCCCCTGACTGAGTGGGCTGGATTTGGAGGAAATGGATTATCCGGGGCCCAAGTGAGAACCCTGACAAATGTAGATGACTTATTAGCTATGTCTATCACCTCTCTTACAAACTTCCATTTCCTGAGACTGGTTAAATGGGTGAATGTGTTAAACTTGTGAATTTAGAATTAGAATAGCACTTTCAGGGGTCTCCCTACCAAAATTTTAGACTCAATCTGAGCCTCAGTCTAAACTTTCTTTCTAATCTTTCACTTCAGTTAAAGATCAGTTAAATGGAAAAGTCTCTGACTTACCTTGAGTTTCTCACTTTTGACTCCATCCGGGTCATAGGTCATCTCATAGTGGTACTCTATGTATGGGATCCTGTAGCAACCTTCCTTCATCTCACAGGTCTCCACAGTCTGCACCAGTTCAACTTTGTTTGGAGTCTCCACCAGCGCTGCGTCAAACTTAGTGGGGACACAAGAGAACCCCTCTGTGGGAATTAAAAGTAGTAATGTTAATGTTGTAAAATGTCTGCCACATGTTTATAACAACAAGGGAGTCGAGCAAAAAATCAGCCTATACCTCACCCCTGTTTTAGTACGATAGTAATGTGACTATAGTAATGAAAGTGACTATAGTAATGAAAAAATGTGTGTGTGTACGTGTGTTTGTCTGTGTGCGTTTTGAGTAAAGGTGTGATAGGTTTCACAGCACAAACCTCTTTCAGCCTTGGAGCCAGCACATTTCCCCACATCAACAACAGTCTCATAGGGTGTTTCGAAGTTGAAGGTCTTAAGTGCAGGAACCCGCATGCACAGGGACAGCATTGCCTCACAGTGGCAGTCCTCAATGATTTCAACCTCTCGGAGGCCATCAAAAAGCATCACCTTTTCCACTCTCACACCAGTCGGTTCGCATGTTAAACCTGTTCCACATGAAGGAGCTTTGCTGGAGCCTTCTGAGTTATGTGGAGACGTAGCCTCACTCGATTTAACCTGATAAAGCTAAACAAATACAAAAACTGGATTATGCATCTGATATTTATTTAAATGTCATTTAGGAATTTTACTATGTTTTTTTGCATCAGTTTATTGTATTTCTGTGGTGTATTCTAGGCTCTATCTACCACAAAAGCTTGGCCATATTCAGGCTTGTCAATATTCAGGCATGAGTATGTAGAACAGCGTCCCCTTGTGGCAGTTGATATAAGTGTTGTTCCAGATCACCTTACCTTTTTGTTCCTGAGGTAATCCAGCATAGAGGCATGCCTGGGATTAACATGGGTGGCTGTGTCATGTGAGGATGAGCTTTTGATTGTCCCGCCACAGTGGCTTCTGCATTTACCCACATCCACATTAACAGGACTGCCTGAAATGTCTGTAAAAAGCAGAACAAAGTTAGTTTTACAGGAAGCAACTTTACTCAGTAAAGTTTAAATCAGTGTAATCAGATTTCTACTGACTACATTGAACATTATACAACATTAGTCACTGAAAGTGTGCTCAGCAAAGTAATACTCAGTCTCACAGCAATATCAGATCAAATTATAATCCTTTGCAGTTACATGACATGGCCATGCCATGGTCCTATGGGGACATGGTGAGTCAGAGGATTTTGCTTTCTCGTGGGGCGCAATAAACTAAGGCCACAAGTGGGGGCGCCATAGACAAAGGATGGCCTCTTACCTCGGCCGATGTAAACAAGGTGACTCTGGCGCCTGCAGCAGGCCCTTTCTGTGAACAGGTTCCTGGGCTCCATATGCCCTGCTAACACTGCACCTACTGAGGGGGTGATAAGAACAACAGCAACAGGCAATTAGACGCCACAGTTAGGACACGAATGCATGGCATCCATTTTGTGAGCGCCAACAGGACTGCTATTTTAAAACAGAACACTGATATAAACAAATGGACTGACATTTTAGGACTTTTTACGCGGCCTTTATAAATTGAAGTAATCAGATCATTGGTTTTAGTTGTAGCCATATGTCAATACCGTGGTAATAACTATTTGGACATTATAGATTTAACAGTGTTTCATTTGATAAAGATTTTCAGGCAATCTATTCATGACCCTGTACATGAGCATCAAGCCCCAGTTAAATAGGGATTGATATGCTTGTCCGAGGACTGCATAGAATCATTTTGGGGATCAAATACTCAAGTCAAAAATTAAAAATTATGCATGTTAACTGTATTAATACATACATAAATAAATACATACATAAACAAATAAAGGAATTAATGAAAGATTGAAGTCACTCAGTACTTACAGACATGATGGAGAGTGCAAAGAAGAATGACTAGAGGCAGGGTTGGCATATCCATAGTGCTGCCTCTTTCCTTTGCAGTGGCCTGTCCTGACTGTGGATCCACTCTGATCCTTGTGTGCCTCTGACCAGGGATATTTATATTGGCCTGTTGTTCTAGCCACAGTTGTCACTGCTTGATGGTGTGGAGTTTCAGGGGAGAAAAGAAGAGGGGAAAAAAAGGGATAGGACCTAATCAAATTTCCATGCTTGAAAAGCCACCTTGGGGATGGTGTTTAAGGCGGAGGCCCACATCAAAGGCAATCCTGCTGGAAAGCTCCTGGAGTTTTCACCTTGGAGTATTTCAGCCTTGTTCCCCTTTGGTGGTGGGAAGAGCTGAACGGATACGTGTGCCCGAGATCTGCCTAATTAAGTGCTTAAGGTGCTTTGAGACCCTTAAGCACCACTCGCTGAAAGGCATTAATCATCTTTTATCTCAGTGAGAAAGGTCTTTAGCGCCTCCACTTAAAACAAAAATGGTCCCGTCCGTGTAAACAAGATCAGCAAGGGGCCTGCACCAACCCAAGGGTTGTGTGTGTGTGTGTGTGTGTGTGTGGGGGGGGGGGGGGGGGGG
>JASCQY010000171.1:17792-29731 GCA_030264315.1 Sardinella tawilis
CTCACAAATACCTTCAGGTCCTCCACTACCATCAAGCAAAATAGTGCTTTTAACCCCCCCCCCCCCCCCTACACACACCAACACCACCACAGAAATGATCTGCACCTACTTGTTCTTTCAGCAATTGCTATGTCACCTATAGTAGCATTGGCATTGCTGAATGTATTTTAAGAAGATACCGTTTTATGCACAATGGTGTTTTTTTGCCTATCCCTAACCCTAACCCTCACCCTCACCCTGGATTGGTTTGGTCTTATTGCCCTAAACGGTGCCTTCCAAACAGTGTTGCCTAGAAGACACCTTTTAGGGTAAAAATGGCCAATGGGCCTATTTCACATTGTTGAAGGTTCAGTTCCTGTTGTGTCCCCCAGCTCTGATTCTCAATACTGGTCATCTAGACGATTGCCTCTTGTAATCACGCAAGCAATTACTGCTAGCCTACTGTTAGCCTACAAGAAAAAAGAATATAACATAAGGTTTCTCAGGCTGAAAAACCTTGCAATGAGGCATGTGGCAAACACTGAACCTAACCACAGTTACGTTTGTCTCTGTGTGGTTGTTTGAAGCATTTGAGATATTGCTGATGCCTTCCTGTTAGCCTACTTCCTGACCAGCGCATCCACCAGTTTGTTGTTAGCCTGACACCCATTAGCTTGACAGGTTGAATGATGACACTCAAATGATGCACATTCTTGATGTTCTTCAATAAGTGCTTGCTTGGATGACTCATAGTCAGAGATTGCCTAATTATACAAGATATAGTTTACAAAAGGTGTGCCCTGGAGTCAAAGCTCAGTTTTCAATCTTTCTCATATTTTCAACGATACTCTCTGGAAACATCAGAAAGGCCATCTTTGGCACCGATGTTTCATGATCATTGGCAAAAGACAAATCAAATACTCTGGCACGGTCAGTAAAAATGAGTCACCATTAAAAATTAGACACCGGATTTAAATAGATAAATAAATATGACTGTGTTAGGATATGCAATCGTCATGCCTGCCATGCCTAGGGCATGCTGGGTATTTACCCATAATGCAGCAGTGAAAGGCATGTGGTAAGGAGGAACGTCTTCCATTAGACAGAGTCTTCAGAGGCTGAGTTGTTAGTCTCGGCTGTGACTCATAGTGAAAAGTCACACCTACAACCATTTCCAAACTCACCAAGGGATGTAAACATTTGTGAACCCTACCCTTTAGCTGTCAGAGACAATTACATTCAGGGCAGAATTTGTGATGCAGTGACCATTCTTCTTCGTAAATGTTATGTTGATAAATGTAACAGCATCTATTATCAGTTTGGTGTCTATATACTGTAGGTGTGATGTGAAAAAGGCAATATAATTTTTCTATTTTTCTATTTTTAATCACTCCCTTTTTATATTCCCTCCATTTATATTACTTACATATCAAACCTCTGATAAATAATTTATGATTTATTAATGATTTTCTGTGTCACATTGACAAACGTGTAGACTTGATTTTCATAAATGTGGAACAGTTTGGCCAGATTATACATACGGTGATGTTCTGCGAAGGTCAACAGAAAAGGCTCATGTGTATAGCGCGCAAGAAAGTTACACGGCTTAGGCTACCTCCCAGGATTGGAATGTTCTGTATATTAAGGATTAGGAGGCCCATAATGTTTTCACACAAAAGAAAAACAGTTAGATGGTTGCTGGATACTGAAACAGGGCTGAAGTCATCTGCAGGCTGAATTCAAAGTCAGCGGATGAAAAAAACAACAGCGATTCAGCTGATTGCTGATCTGACACTGCGGACAAGACAGACACATCCTTTATTTCAAAGCCGTTTATTCTGTCAGAAACCACTTCATAGGCTTTCATCAATCACGTTTCTGTGAGAAAGCCAAAAGTCAGCTAACAGCATTTCCTAAAACCCGGCCACAGTTTCAGCAAGACACTTTATGTCCTAAGAATAAAGTTTGCAAAACATATCATCAATATCAATCATACCAACTACTAAACATACAAACAAAGTTAATTAAAAAGTTGATGATCATGAAACATGACAGTGTAAAGCCATTGCTTATGGTTATGATGGCATCATAAAACCAGAGCTACAGAATATACCAGGGATCTGCAGGATGGGTCGATATTATGCGCTATACAGTAGCCTACATGCCCTTGTCTTGGGTGACAGGAAGCCTCTCCACTCTCCAGCCCTTATTTTAGTCTTACTTCATGATGCAAGAACTTTCTATGAAGGCCTTTCTGACATCCTTTGGCCAAGTTCTCAGCCACAGTCTGAAAATGAGACTGAGTCTGCAATGCACGTGTGCAGTTAACTCTACAGGGGAGAGAAGAGACGATATGAATGCAGGAAGTTCCTGCACGCCGTTAGCAATAAAGAATCCAGCACTGTGTACAGAGTCGGCATATGAACATGTGAACATGCGACATATGTGTATTTTTTTTTTCTTTCTTAGTGTGTGTGTGTGTGTGTGTGTATGTGTGTGTGTGTGTGTGTGTGTGTGTGTGCGTGTGCAAAAATGAATTCACTAGTAGGATGCTGGTGGGCACATGAAGTGTTAGTGTCTATGTGACTGTCCTCCAAGGATCCAGGCTTGTAGGGGTTGTGGGGGGAAAGAGAAGGGGGGGTGTTGATAGGGGGTGGGGAGGATTGTATGGCGGATGGAAGCTTCTCTTAAACTTAATAAAAGCATGAAAGCATTTTTTTCCAGAAGTGGGGAACTGAAAAGACCTCAGAGTGCTTGCTAACAGCAGATCCGCGGCATGTTTCACCCCCATTGCATCATGCCGCAAAAAAAGCGCACTCGGCTCACTCGTGTCTTCCCTGACGATGAGCGCTGAAGCTGGCAGAATTTTTGCTCTGGAATAAGAGAAAAATTTTGCCGTCCTTGTAAAAGACTGTGTGAGGCTGCGTCTGAGGCAGAAGCCTTCATTAGGGGCTGTTGTGATCAAATGTCTCATTGGGTGCCCATCTGCTCTAGTTGTTTTGTTGTAGTGGTTAGTTTATATTTATTTATTTATCTTCTTTTTTTATTAAAAAGTTGGGTAGCGCAAGTGTTGTTTATGTTTATCACACACACACACACACACACACACAAACACAAACACACACAAATAATAAAAAAAAGCATAAGTCAAAACTTAAAACTTGAAAAACGTGTTCTCTCTTCACCTTATCTCCCTTTTTTATTGGCTGTAGCTTGATAAGAGGGAGATGATCTCTGAGGGATGGCAATGATCCTCCTGTTAGTATAGTCACTTGGAAACAAGTCGGACTACATTGTATCCATTCAATTCCATAAAGTCTGCTTTCCACAAAATGGTATCAGCTTGACTCAGCTCGACTAGACTTTAAACTTTTGGTTTGGTTTTGGATGTTTTGTTGTCCACCGCATAAAAGTACAGATTAACAAAACTGGTTCCTACAGTTTTACACTATCTGTGGTTTCAGTTCAGCTCGCTCGGACCCTCGACAAAGGTACCAGAATTTAGTCATGGACAAGCAAAAAAAGTGAGCAGAGTTGAGCCAAGCCAAGCTGGTCAGTGGAAAAGGGCCATTAATATAATGCAACGTGTGTGGCAATTGGCCTCAGGTTGTAATAGCAGGGATGCAAGAGTCAGCCGGTGTCAGAGAAACAGTTACAGGAAGTTTTGGGGCTGGTGATGGTGGTAGTGAGATTTCTTGAGATGTGTGCAGTGTAGATTATGTCTAGGACATTTCAAGTGAAAGAAGCCGTTGCTGATTCTGTGCCTAGGGGTGTTTATGTTTACGGCCTTTGAGCCCACTCAGTGATGAGGAGGATGATGATGATGATGATGATGCAACAATCTGATAATACGTCACCTATGTTCCGGAGCTCAGGGAAGGCACAGTGAAGCACAGTTCATGCTCAGAGCCCCATTAATGGACCAAAACAGTCGGTATTGATCAAGTACCCCTGCCTCTCCAACCCCTCCTGTCTTCTCTAAGTGGGTCATTTATTTTTGTGTGGAATTGGTTGAGTAAAAGTTTGCCAAGGTTTTGCAGTAATTATCTCATGCGTGTGTGGCGGGGCACAGCAGGGGGGCCTGGTAAATTACACATTTCTCTCCAAACTCCTGGATGGTTTATGGCCGTGCATTATGCATTACTGCGTAGAAGCGCCTTAAACAACCCCCGAGTGAATTGAAATAAAGTTGACGCTGCTCTTTGTTTGGAGCTCAACATAGTCTTTATTTGGCAGTGCTGAATCGGAGATTGTTGTAGAGAGAAAGGAGAAAGGCCTTAATTATTTTGGAGACGTTTCTCCCCGTTGGTTTGCGAACACCTGGGGTGTTTTTAGTGGGACGCCGGATCCAGATGGGCGGATGCTCAGGCGATTCCAGTGAGAAAAAATGTTCGTCTTGCTGTTTCATTGGAGAGATCACTGTTGTGTGAAGGTTAAGAAAACACTCCATCTCCCTACATCCAGCAAAAAAAAAAGAAAGAAACGACAAGGGAACATGCAGGGATGAATTTTACATAAGTGTTTCCCCTAAATGAGTCCCATAAGCTTTGCATTAAAGCAAGGCCATAAGTTACGCCATCTCCAATCTTATGAAGAGGTTATGAGCTAGTTGCGTGATCACATCCTCTAGATTGAATTAAATTTGGGCTTAGGGCTTCCTTTGAGTAATAAAGTCAAAGGTTTACACATTTATGGCCTCATCATAATGCCTAAGGAAGATTTACACCAAGCTGTAGTATAAATCTGGACAAATAATGGTACATTCTTTTGCACACACAGAGAGAGAGAGAGAGAGAGAGAGAGAGAGAGAGAGAGAGAGAGAGATAGAGAGAGAAAATATAAATATTATGTATAATATATAAGATACATATTCATAATTTAAAATTGAATTAACAGTTAAAACTTTTCTTTGTGGTTTGGTGTGTGTTTGTGCTTATAATGCACTGCATTATAGTCAAATATTGTATTACAGTCAATGCACAGTGCAGTCACACGTCCCATGTGCTCTTAAAGGCCATTGCCAACAACACCACATAATCTGGGGTCAGGTCCCAGTTTGCACAGTCAAACTCAGCAGGTCAAGTGAGCGCAAACGTCTGAAGGAGAGGGTTATAAAGCCCTTCCTGGGTTAGATTACTGTGATGGGACGGTGTGTGTCTGTGTGTGTCTGTGTGTGGTGTGTGTGTGTGTGATTCTGTCAGTCCCACTGTACAAGTGGTACTCCCTCCATCTACCTCCACACTCACTGACGATGACTCTAGAGTTCCATTTTGTGGGCCGTCGGCCCTCACAGCCTCTGCCTAGCACACGCACACACACACACACACACACACACAGACACACACAAGCATAGCAGAGGCAACCCACACATGTGAGGCGACGCCAGCCAAGGTAGAACACAGCACTCTATTTTTAGATGCACCTCTTCCTGTCTTAACACTCACTTATTACCACAAAAAAGAAACTTGTGCTTGATTTTTATGTTGTTGAAGATTTGATGTAATTAGCAACTGGCATATAGCAGTTCTATTACACAGCAATAAATGTACAATGATAGAAAAGAACAAATATATAAATAAAAAATCTATTTGCAATTAAAATAGAACATCTAGTCTAGAATAAATCATCTGGTGTGTATAGCAATTCTAATGCATTACTGAGAAATAAAATACGTCAGAAAGGCTACCGAATCTACTGTTGAGATATGTAAGACTGTTTTGTTTCTGGAGCCAAAACCATATGGAAGATTACAGCTCATGCAACAAATAGCCTAAATATATGTCCTTGGGGTGAGAGGGCAACAGTAGCAAACAGGCCTCATACCATACCTCTACCATATGCCTCCATACATTCCTGCAGAGTAGATTGGATTCTTTAGAGAGGCTAAGGATCTTTTTTTTTTTTTTTTTTTTGATCATCTGCATTTCTCATACACACCATTCTGTTTACAAGATAGAGACAATAGGTGCAGAACAGGTATTTTGAAAAAGTTCTCATATGGTCTACCACTGTAAATTCCAAAATGTGAACCTTACTATCTTCTTTTTTTTTTTTAGCCTGGTTGGTTAAAAAATCATAGCCTTAATAATAACAAATAACGTGTATGTTTGGGTTTTGTTGCAACCTGAACCCATATCCTTATTAAACAAAGTATGTGTAACAGCTGGTTTGGCATTATCTTGCCCCTGAACAGTAAAGTCCTTTAGGAGAGCACTTTGACCTTTCAAACCGAAGCATCAAATAGTGTTTGCCTCGGCATTGCAATAATTATGCTGTGAACTCAGTTAACCGGCCCACTGTACCAAGGATTTAGTGAGGCAAAGCAAGTCTTTGATTTGTACTGACTTTCCTCTCACACATTCAGAAGACATTTTTTTTTATCTCCAAAAAAAGAGACTGTTGAGACTGTTTTCAGCTGTAAATGTGAAATCATTTTTCATTTGAATGCATGGTATGGAAAACAATCACTACTAACCATCCGGCACTACTGACAGAAGAGGGCATTCTTCATTCTTGGTTTCAATTTATCCTTACATCGCAAGATTTTTTTGTTATGAGTCATTGTATGAGGTCACTGAAGTTCAGATTTGTATGGGATTTTGTGTGTGTGTGTGTGTGTGTGTGTGTTTGTGTGTACTCCCTCTCTCTCTCTCCCATGACAACTGTGCTCTGACAACACCAGATCCAGACCGTAAATCTCATGTGAAATCACCTACATGCACACACACACACACACACACACACACACACACACACACACACCACACACATACATACACACATGCACAGAGACACACACACAGACACACACACACACTGTGGAGTGAAAAACAGGCTGCAGCGGCACATGATGAAAACAAGATAAACTAGTGCAGGATCAGTCTCTGGGGCCGGAGCATTGCCTGTTGAGAGTGTATTTAACCCTTTGCAGGGAAGATGTTAACAGGAGCCTGCGCACAAGGAATTACACACATAATTAAAAAAATGTAGACATACATTTCTTTTACTACTGCAATAACCCGCATTTTCTATTTAAAAAAAATGTATGAAGTCAATTGATCCCTGCTAAGAGAAACACTAGGCCACAATTAATTATTTTTTGTCACTGCTTCCTAAACAATTTAGGATGTATGTGCCTGTTTTTTTCAGTTGCATGCTTAAGTAAAATAATGAGGACTTTGGGTGCATTCAAAGTCTTCTGGAGAAGTCCATATCCGTGCGTGAAATGTTAAACCACGACAATAGAAGAATAGCCGGGCATGTAGATGACACATGGGGGCCGAGTCGATCACAAAAACACAGAAAGGTGGCCTAATACTAACAGGCGGGTGAGGAGAAAGGGGAGACCCTTTCATTAAGGGTCACCCCATGTCTGAGGGCTATCGAGTGACAAAACCTGTTTTTCATGAGTAAACAGCAACGTATGCCTCTGGTACATCAAAGCCTTGAGAAAATATCATGTTTGTCTATGATGTATACAGTATACTGTATATTTAAAAAGAGTTGTGTGGAGTATTTTTGGTGAGACATCAAGTCTAAAGTCTAAATTTCACAGGTGTTGGAAAAAATTCAGCATAATGTTTGTCTGACCAGTCCCTGTCCTTGTCTTGTGTTTTTCCACAGCCCAGCACATGTTGCTGCTATGCCCAGGAATTACCAGGGGGCGAGAGGAAGGGCCGTCCACAGCGTGGAGTCACCACAAACAGAACTACCCAGGTTAGGCCCCAAACATATATAGAGACAAAGTAGAACGAATAACATCCTAATTATTTATTACAGCGACTTCCATTTGTACAAACTCGACTGGTGTTGCAAATGGCATATGTAACATGCAGATACTGGACCTAACACTGAAGTTTTTCAAAGCGAAAACTACCATTTCTGTCATTAAACAGGAGACTCAGGACGCTAAAGGTGTTTTATCTAAGAATTGCTGAGCCACCTCTGCGGTGACCATAGAGAGAAAAAGCACTGAAAAAAATACAATCTCTCACTATCATTTTAACTATGATAGTTATATAGTGAATAGATTATAAATCATTCAGACAAGGCTTTCGAATAACGCAAAATGATAAAACTTAGTTGTGCGGGTTACAACACACTTAATAGCTTGTTAATAATATTAAAAACTAGAAAAGCACTCGGAGAGTGCAAAGATAAGGCGATATGGGTCATTGACCCAATACAAATTCCGGTTACAAATACAAATTTAGTCATCTGTTCTTTGTCCCAATACCGACATTGTCTGAAAATTTCATCAAAATCTGTGCAGTACTTTTTGAGTTATCTTGCTAACAGACAAACAAACAGACAAACAAACAGACAGACAAACGCGGCGGAAAACAACCTCCTTGGTGGAGTTAAAAATTACATGTTGTAATTGTTACTGTCAATAATGCACACATACAGTTGTAATGAGAAACAAACCCAGCAATAACATGCTGACTTGGGCATCAGATTGGCCCTGATGAGGTATTAGACTGAGGGCCCTTAGGAGGAATAAGAGTCTGCTCCAGTTACTATTTATCCTCTACGTATTGTAAGCATACACAAACACACATACAGCATACACAAACACACATACGGTACACCATACATAAACACACATACACCATGCATACAAACACATACACCTTGCACGAGTGCAAGGTGTCAAAACGTACACCTGATGTTAGGTTAGCCAAGAGGAGCATAAGTTCACATATGGGTCAGAGCCAAGGCAGTTCGGACCATGGTAGTCTCCACAGTCTGTTATATCAATTTGTGATATACAGTATGTCACGGGAAGGGGGGGTCATGTTTATTTACAAGAGCACAAACACTGATGACAAGTGATGTGAATAACAGTATATACAGTATATTCTTTTCTCTGTAAATAATATATACGGCCCAGGCACGCACCCATGCACGCGCGCGCACACACACACACACACACACACACACACACATATACACACACCAACTCTCCCACTTCCGCAGCTTCAATAACAATGTACTGTGTGTATAATAGGATGCTAACTAAAACCAGACAGCATCTCTCTGTCCTGTCACTTCCCCACTTTGGTCACTAATCATCATGCTGTAGGTGACGTGTCAGATGATGGTCAATCACCACACCGCCCCACTCAACTCCCTCAACTCCAGCCTGAACAGTATGCTGCATTTGAGCAAATCCAATCAAACAGAGCATATTGGAGAACCAGCAAGGACAGTTAGGCATCTGTGACAGGAATCCTCTCTTAACACACAGATTATACTTCTTACAGTATCTGAAAGAGAAATTGTGTTTCGTTCCGCTGTGAGGCCGAATAAAATGACATTTAACCAGGCATTTTCCCATCCCAACAGGCACAGGAGAGTATAAATAACTTCAAAAATAATTTCACAGAAAAATGAAACATACTCAATATAAAACTGCTCACAAAATGTGTTTAGTTTAAAATTTATTTCACAAAATTCCAAGCATCCCAAATCCAAACTTGTCTAAAATACAAGCAGTTCATGAACAGGCACAACTATGTTTGGGAGTCATTTAAAGTTGGCAATCCCAGAAGAGATCAACAGAGGCAAAAACAGCTGTCCACTTTGTGAATGACACACTAGATACAGCTTATTTAATAGGTTTGCGCCAACAGGTCACAGAATAAATTCTGTTTTTCAAGTCCCCCCCTCCCCCCTCCCCCAAACACATACAAAAACGCTAATTAGCGCGTGCTACCCCAGGCACAGTTTGGCTTGGAACTTTAACAGTTTAAGTACTTATAACACAACGAAGTGTAAACAAACAGCGTGGGGCTTTTAACAGTCCGCATATCTACTCTGTTTCAGTTAATTTAATATGAAATTAACCATATGGCACAAAAATAATGTGACTATAAGTGTGTGGGGGTTAGCGACATATGGATGTATGAAAAACGGTTCCAAAAACACGATGGCGGTAGAATCTTCAATTATCATTCTATCAACATCCTTTAAGGTGTTTAGATTCGTTAGAATGTTTGTCCAACCCAATGATCTTAAAAGGCGGTGTCTGCAACATCAGCACCAGTTCATCCACTGCAGGTGACAAGACGCTTCATTCTGCCTTAATCGGATTATGATAGAGCCTTAACCATTATTATCCTGATTCCTACTCTTAATATTATTAAAATTATCGTTATTATTAACTCCTACACTCAAGGCTCAAGACGACTTAAAAGCTGAATAGACCAGTTGCAAACAGCATAACTTGACAAGCACAACTGCCTCTGAAGCAGAAGCAACTCACTGTGAATTCATCAAATCATATCATTAATACGCTTGAACGGCAACTCTACCAGCCAAAGGCTATGCAATTTAAGCTTTACAAAATAGTAATTCAAATATAAGCAAATAGGCGTTGTTCTGGTTGCAAATATATAAATCGTAGCAGTGGTTTCCTGTGTGTCTAGAAACATTTGCAGAAGGCCATATTCCTTCTTTGTATCTTCAAATAAGAGGTTAGAACAGGCTAAGTAATCGGAGAGGGAAGACAAGATTTGCAAATAGGCAATTAAGTAGGAACTGTGCACACTTACCCTACATAGTTGACATTTCATTTTTAGGAACAAACGCCATAATTCGAGACAGGCCGGAGACTGTCCCTGATCAAAGTGAATGGTCTGTCAAGAGTCTGTCCATGTAGGCTAAACACACTAGGCCCAAGCTCTCCACGGACTTGGCCTGTCTATTGAGGAGTCTTAAAGGCAGGTCGCATCCGTGAACATAATAGGCATAAAACTTCTGGTGGACAGAAACGTGTACAGTATAGGCTACACAAGGCAAACCAGCCATGTGCACGCTAGGCCTAGGCAGTCATATTAATTTCTCAATAAGTGGACACGAGAGACTGCAGCTATTTAATTATCGTAAAAAAATGGCATGGATGCCTGATGTTGTTTATTCGTGTTGTAATTTTGAAAGTAACAGTAGCCTAAATCTGAAGAACTTAAAATTAAAAAAACACAGTCTGACACTCAAGTTCGCCATATGTTGATTTCAATAATGTAGCCTGTAAACTGACATTTGGTTACAGAAACTGAACTACAACTTAAGTTAAAGGCCTTGTGGGCCAAATACATTTTTAACAGTAATGTACATGGAGGCCACAGTTTTACACTTATGTTATAATGTTTTAGATAAGGATGTCACAGCATTATTTTGAGAAAACTTATGCCTGTTGTATGAGCGACGTGGCCTGAACCACATAAGTAAGCCTATCGCACACATTACAAAATTGTCAATCAATTAGCCTACTGTTCACTACAGCATATTCAAACCCATTAATTCTCACCAATGCACCGCTTGGCATCCAACACGTTGACTGGATCAAACCTCAAACATGTAATTATCCCTGCGAAGTGTATCCAACTGTAGTGTAGGTTTATGTATGGAACCGACAGAATGATAAGGGGTTGATAAATCTAACAAAAGCAGATTAACAAGGGAACTGCCTTTGCTTCACAGTTCGACCAAATGAGTACCGGTAAATGAAAATACAGTGCCTTCCAAGACCGCGCAAATGATTCAGTGTCTGTGAGATCGCGGGCAATCCTCTACCACGTTCCAACCACGTTAGAAGTAAGCAACTCACAAATTCAGTTCGCACAAGCGCATCAAAATAATACTGACAGTTATGCGCAATCCATGGGTAACAAGAGCGCCAGACCTGCATCAGACTGGGCAACAAAGGCTCCTTGAGTTAAATGGTACCTTCCGATCACTCTCTTAAGGAACATAAATAATTCTCTACTAAACACATAAGCCTGCTCAAAGGTCAGCAATGTACATCAATATGCGAAAATAGGAATAAAAATACCACGGGAGAAATAAAAGCCGAATAAGTAAAAGAAATAAACGAATGTCCGTGAGAATAACCGGTCCGGATATGTTCTGTAGGTTATGACTGTGAGTTTAATACAGGGAAAGGCTAAGAATGGGCA